>CM062815.1:192503556-193103556 GCA_031772625.1 Pinus tabuliformis
TATGAAGAATCTGGGTGAAGAAATTAAGGAAGTTACCTTAGTTGAGAAAGTATTGAGATCCTTGTTTGCTAAATTTGAATCCAAAGTGTCTGCCATAGAAGAAAAATAGGATCTACAGAATATCAATATGATGCAGCTTCATGGAATCTTAATTGCCTCTGAGATGAGAAAAGGAGGACCATCAGATATGGGAGAAGCCACATTCAAAGCTTCAGCAAAAGGAAAGGAAGAACACAATGAATCAAGACATATTTTAGAAGAAGAAGATGAGGTAAACTTTGTCAAAAAGCTTCAACAGGGTTCTGGAAGTTTTAGAGGTAAGTTACCCTTCAAATGCTTTTCTTGTGGAAGAGTTAGTCATTATGCTGCCAGATTTCCTCATAGAGATAAATTTGAAAAAGGAAAGGAATATGCAAAAGGGAATAGAAAACAAGTTGTGAATAAAAGGAGTTACTATACTGATGAAGATAGTGATGGTTTATCTAATAGTGATGAAGATGAAACTAGACAAGATTACAAACTTCTCATGGCTTATGATGATGATAATTTTTTGGATTCCTTAGAAGAGGAAGACCTTCATGAAGAAATATCTAAACTCAAAATCTGTTTATAAGAAAAGAATATGATTATAGATACCTTAACATACCAACTTGCTGAAAAAGAAAAACACAATGAAAAACTAGAATGTGAAATTGTGGGTCTAAGAAATGATCTTGAGAAAACGAAATCTCTCAATCATAGATTTGCTAAAGGATCAGAAACTTTAAATGAAATTATCAAAGTTCAGTGTTCTCCTTTGATAAAGACAGGTCTTGGATATACTGAAGAAGCATCTCAATCACATAAGCCGTCAACCTCCACCAAAAGCTATCTTGATGCAACAAAGACCAGTGAACAGTATGACAATCGTCAACAAAGGCATAAAGTAGATCACCAGGTAAATTAGACTCAATTTACTCCAAGGATGAATAGAAGCCACAACCAACCTATGGTAAATCATACTCAGTTTGCTCCAAAGATGAATATCAATAGAAACTACAATCACCAGGTCAATAGATTCGATAGTCGCAGGAACTTCTTTAATGGGAAATGTTTTTCATGTCATAATTTTGGACTCAAAGCTACTCAATGTGTTGCCTACAAAACCATCATGACTAGAGAAGCACGAAATCAAAGGAATGTAACAGGTATCAAGAAAAGTTCCCATAATAACTTTTCTCTTCTTGAAAATGAAATAGAATACTCAATCTGTAACAACTTTGGTCATGAAGAATCTGAATGCAGGAGAAAATTTTGGCAAACATCTCAAAAGGAGAAAACTCCATTAAATCCCAAGATATGGAGAAGAAAAGAATATCAAACAGAAAGATGTGGTATAGCCTTGTATGTAGAAGGACAAGAAAATTAGTGGTACATCGACAGAGGATGCTCAAAACACATGACAGGTGACAAAGAAAAACTTCACTGATATAATGCCTTAGAAATGGAAAAGAATGTCTCATTTGGAAACGAAACTCCTGTTGTCATAAGAGGTAAAGGCTTTATTTTCTTGAAAGAAAAGGTTAAAGCTAGAAATTTTATGTATGTAGACGGTTTAAAGAATAACCTGTTTAGTGTTAGTCAAATGTGTGATCAAGGAAATGAAGTGGTGTTTCAATCAAACAGATGTGTTGTTCGTGAGCTTGATATAGGAGAGACTGTGATCAAAGGTACAAGAACTCTAAACAACTTATACATACTCAAGGGAGGACAATAATAGTGCTATCTAAGCAAAAATGATGAAAACTGGCTGTGGCATAGAAGATTAGGACATCTAAGCTTTTCTCAAATAAGAAAAGCATGCAGATTCAAGGTTGTTCATGATCTTCTAGATATCAGCATCCCAAAAAATACAATATGCAAACCATGTCAAATCAGCAAGCAAACCATAGTTCACTTCATGGAAAAGGATTAGCTAGTAAGCCTCTTGAACTTGTCCATATTGATTTATGTGGACCATCAAGGAAAATGTCACCTCGTGGAGAGGAATACTTTACTTTGTTCATTGATGACTTTTCCAGAATGTGTTGGATAGGTCTTCTAAAGCATAAAGATGAAGCATTTGAAAAGTCCCAAGCCTTCAAAGCTTTGGTTGAAAATGGATTAGATCAAAAAATCAAATGCCTCAGATCTAATCGAGGAGGGGAATTTACCTCGGATGAATTCTTTGACTTTTTTTAACAACATGGAATAAAAAGGAAATTATCCACTGTAAGGACTCCTCAGAAAAATGGAGTAGTAGAAAGAATGAACAAAATTGTTCAACATATGGCTCGAGCTATGCTAGATGAATCTAGAACTCCTGCAACCTTCTGGGGTGAAGCTGCATTCACTGCCATAACTATTCTCAACCAAGCAAATGTTCAGGTAAACAACACTTAAACTCCACATGAACTTTGGTATGGTAAGACTCCTACTGTAAAATACTTTAAATTTTTTGGAAGCAAATGTTATATCAAAAGGAATGATGAAAAACTTGGTAATTTTGAATCTAGAGCAGATGAAGGTATTCTTCTTGGTTATTCTTCCAAAAGTAAAGGATATAAATGTTATAATAAAAGACTTGGAAAAATTGTTGAAAGCATTGATGTTGTAGTTGATGAAGCTTGCAAAAATCCAAAACAGATAAAATCAACAGAAGATTATGACATGAAGAAAATGGGGATTACTTTCCCACATCAAATCAAAATCATATTGAAGAAGAAACCAATGAAGCACCAGAAGAAGAGATAATGGTAGAAGAAAAGACTCCGTCTAGGTATGTTCAGAAAAATCATCCAGAAACTCAAATTTTATGGGAAAAAGAGGCAGGTGTACAGACAAGAAGAACTATTACAGGGACCTCAAGCTATCTAGCATTACTATCCTCCACTGAACCTCAAAAAGTAAAAGAAGCATGCAAAGATGAATGTTCGGTCAAGGCCATGATGAAGAACTTGAGAAAATTGAAAAAAATGATACTCGAGAATTAGTTTCTAGACCTCATGATAAAAATATTATAAGAACTAAATGGATATTCAAAAACAAGCTAAATGAAAATGGAGAAGTCATTAGAAACAAGGCCAGACTTGTTTGTAAAGGGTATGCTGAGCAAGAAGGTATAGATTTTGAAGAAACGTTTTCACCTGTTGCTAGACTTGAAGCCATAAGGGTGTTTCTTGCTCCTTCTAGCTTTCAGAAATTCAAAGTATACCAAATGGATGTAAAATCAGCTTTCCTGAATGGAGATTTAGAAGAAGAAGTTTATATTGAACAACCAGAAGGATTCGTTCTTGGAAATGATGCAAAACTTGTATGCAAACTCAAAAAGGCCCACTATGGTATGAAACAGGCTCTAAGGACCTAGTATTACCACCTTGACAAATATCTACACCAACAAGGTTTTACAAAAGGTTCAACAGATAACAATCTATATACAAATATTGAAACTGACAAATTGCTAATTATTATTGTTTATGTTGATGATATCATTTTTGGTAGCAATAAAGAATCCATGAGTTAGAATTTTGCTTCAGTAATGCAACAAGAATTTGAAATGTCCTTGCTTGGTGAACTTATCTATTTTCTTGGTCTACAAGTTCAACAAAATAAAGATGGTATTTTCTTTCACAAACCAAATATCTCAAACAGATCTTGAAAAGGTACGGAATGGAAGATTCTAAACCTGTATGTACCCCAATGGTAACAGGATGTAGTCTCAGCTCAAATGATGAATCAATAGCAGTACATCAACCAACTTACAGATCCATGATTGGAAGTCTACTTTATCTAATAGGTACCTGACCTGACATCATGCATGCAGTAGGAATAGTTGGAAGATTCCAAGCATATCCAAAGGAATCACACCTTCAGGCAATAAAAATAATTTTCAAATATCTTCAAGGAACTGAGGACTTTGGTTTATGGTATCCTAGAGATGAAAATATTACTCTTCATGCATATATAGATGCAGATTGTGCAGGAAGTTTTGATGATAGAAAAAGAACTAGTGGTGGTGCATTCTATATGCGTTCCAGGTTAGTGTCTTGGTTCAACAAGAAACAAAGATCAATTGCCTTATCTATAGCTGAAGTAGAATATGTGGTTGCTGCCTCTTGCTACACACAACTACTTTGGATGATGCAAACCTTGCAAGACATTCCAATCACATATACTCCACCCATCTCCATTCTATGTGATAATACAAGTGCCATCAGTATTTCAAAGAATCTAGTCATGCACTCCAAGACCAAGCACATACCCATCAAATACCATTTTCTATGTGAACAAGTGCTTGAACAAAAATTCAAATTGGAGTATGCTCCCTCCAAAGAACAGGTTGCCGATATATTCACTAAACCACTACCCAAAGAAACATTTGTATCTTAGACGAAAGCTGGGAGTAGTTGCTGCATAATCCTTCTGTTAAATCTATTTTTTTTTAGTGAAAGGTTATTATATGCATGTTTCATGAAGTTGAGTCGCGTACACACGTGGGTTTCTATGGGACAAGGAGCGTATATGTTTTTCAGACAAGAAAAATAGTAGGGTAGGCTCTGATATGGGTGCTCTATCTAATGTTGATGATCACAGTCTATTGATATGCTCTGTTCATTAATTTTTATCTAACTAACAAAGATGCCTTGATCATTGACTTGTTAACAATGCATAGGTAGCATAGGTTAAGGCGGAGCATTAACCTTCACTCGCATTCTTCATTGTTAGCATTATGGTTGATGAGTCCAGCTATGGCTTCAGGTATTTATACCTTTTTTGCTTAAGCCATGTAAAAGTCTAGGATGTGAAATGTCTTCTCATATATTTGAATGAGTCTGATTGTACAAATGATGTAATTTGTATCCCCACTTTGCATGAGATGGATGATGTAATATTTATTGTTTCTATCATGTATAAACAATTAGTATATTCCCACTTGGTTGGGTGGATGAGTCAAGTTTGGTATATCCCCACTTGGTTGGGAGAATGGATGTATGTATGAGTCATTAGTGATAGGAATGTCATACTCACATAGTTGAGTTATAAAGTCATGTTATTCTTTTGAAAAATATTTTTGCAGACTCTGCTTATGCTCAGGGGAGCATGGACGATCTCAGTGCATCTTAGCATGTACAAAAGGGGAGATCAATCAGAGAATTCAACATGTACTTAGGGGGAGCATGAACATCATAATGTATGTCAAAAGGAGAGAATATATTGGTCGTCCGTTTGCCCTTGATGTCAAAGGGGGAGAGTGTCTTGGTGTTGTTGTTTCCATTAAGTCCAAAGGGGGAGATTGTTGGCATTATGATACAGGTTTTGTGCTTGATGTAAACTCACTCAGATGAAAGCTCATAGTGTAGCAGGTCAAAGAATTATAGATCAGACTACAAAGAATGAAGAAAGAGAGATATACACAGGTTCACCTTGTCCAAGCTACATATACACGCAGGTTTACTGAACAAAAGGAGTGTATATGTACACACACAATTTTGGTCCAAAGTATTTCTTGGTCCAAGGTATTTGACCCAAGGTAATTGGTCTGAGGTATATGGTCCAAGGTATTGGTCCTAAGTAGTTTTGGTCCATGGTATTGAGAAAGGCCTAAAACTATATAAGGAGGAGAAGATCATTAGGCCATGTATGCAAGTATTTGAATATCTTATGAGGTGTTGGATCATATATGCAGGTTAATGAGATTATGATGGTTTTATTGATCTGATCTAAGGAGGCACCTATATGGCTGATGAAGGTCGATGGACTGAGATCATAAAGGCTTAAAAGTATTATCATTATGTGGTTTGATCTTAAATAGTCTAGATCTGAATACTGACGCATGTTTTATTCTGTAAATATGATGATCTGGGTATGACTGAAGTCTAGAATAGTTGAGATGTTTTAAGTTACCATTTACATATCTGTACACAGGTTCACTTTATTAAAAGAGCGTATACATGCTGGTTCAGCATATCAAAGTAGCGTATACATCATAAATTAGAATTTGTAGATCTGTACGTTGGTTCCCTTTGGTAAAAGTGTGTATACATGTTTGTTCGACACATGGAAGTAGCGTATAGCTTATGAAGCATGATGATTAAAGTTTTAGTAGTTTCTGTTTGTTGTTGTAGAGTTCTGGGTTCTGCTTTTGTGTTCTGGTGACTGTATTCTAGTAACAATGTTATGAATGATCAGATTCACTGATTTTGATTTTCTTCAATGATGATGTGTTGTCACTGATTGATTGATTCAGTTGTGGTTGATTTAGAAAATGATGATTGAGTTTCAATGATTGGTTGATGTAGATGTATTTGATGGTTGTATTGCAATTATGATTTTTTGAGTTTCAATGTTGTTGATGGGTCCAGTACGAAAATTTGATGAAACATTTCCTTTAGATTTTGGTGTTGTGTTCCAAGAGTATCCAGTCTAAAAATTCATGAAACGTGGTCCCTGGTGGAAGAGTAGAGTTTCTTGTAGGCTGGCACCTATGTACTAGTAAACATATTGACTAGTACAAGAGCTAGGTGGTTGTAGCTCCATTACAGTAGTAGCTGGAGAAAGAGAGAAGGTTGTAGCCTTCTGCATGTGGGTGCCTGTGTACTGGTATGAGTCTGCACCAGTACAATTTTGTAAGCATATTTTCTTATTATTAAAAGAAGACAGAGATGACAACAGCAGGTGGTTTTTACCCACATTGGGTTTCCACCTTATATCTTGGTGTTCATGTGTGTTTCTTATGTGTGATGCTTTATTCTGCTTTTACTATACTGTCTAATAAATCTCTGATATACTGGTTTAAGCTCAATACATGATAAATTATCTAAATCAAAAGTTCTCTGCATATACGCTAGTTTCTTTAAGTACAATCATGTGTACATGCTAGTTCACTTCATTGAAGTAGCGTATATAAATCTGTTTGGAAAATAAAATTATAGATTTGATAATACTGATTCACCCCCCTCTTAGTATTATTTCCAATAGCAAGAACTAAGTTTCTGCATCCATAGGTTAGTGTGATGTCTTCCAGTGCCTCAGATCTGTGTTCATGCAGATCGATACAATATTAGGTCACTCTGCTACAACTTTGTTAAAATAGCCTTTAGACCTTCGCAAAGGTCTACGATTGGTCCTTGCAGACCTCTAACAGTCAATTTGTCTATTTACATGCATCAGAGAGAAATCCTAAATTAGGGTTCATGCAAATTTACTTAAATTATTAGTAAACATAACAGAATTCATCAGAGTCTTCACGAAAATACTTAAACATGCATTGTGTACATCATTAATACTTATTCAACAGAATCATGTGGCATTCAATCAATATTTCATAAAACACATCATTCATTGACATCATATAACATAAACCAAAATAAACATAAATATGCAAGAATTCTTCGGAAACTGTCTTTGTTGATCTTCAATTCAAGGTTGCAGACTCAAAACTACCCTGCACACATAGTTACAAGGGTCTGTGCACTCGCCCTCAAGTCACTCTTCTAGTACTGCTATCTTATTGCAAAGACCCCCCAACTCCACCTGGATCACTTCAACTTCGGTAGAGCTCTGTGTTGCTACTTGCTTAACATCCTTGACCAATTTTTCTGTGGCTGGTTCCTCTATGGCCAGCATCATTGTTTGTTGTTTCTACTGCAATCCTTTAAGCTTATCCTGAATGGTACTCATGATTTGATAAGCCTCCTCCAACCAAGGTTGCAACCTTGCCTTTAGCAAGGCCTCCTTCTTTCGTGCTTCCTCTACCTATGTTAGTAGTTTCTTTCCTTCTTGTAATTTGGAAAGGCGTTGCACTAGTGATAAGGAGCATGTAGTTGCCCTAACTTCATCATATTGCCACTGCAGCTCTCTTACCTCTGTGTTTAGTGTTTGCAGGTTCAGATCCTCCTACAAATTGGTCACGAGCTCCATATCCTGCTCAAAAAATGTTGCACAGTTAGTGACTGTGGTATCCAAGGTAGTGATGCCTTCCTTTATCATGGATTTGCGCTACTTTCGAACCTCAGGCAGAGTTGTGGGCTGCAAATTTAATTGCAGCTTTGCAATCTTCATGTTGAGCTCAAACGCGACTCGTCCAACCTCTGCTTTAGCCTCACACATACCAGCAGCGAGTTTTCTGATTTTCGCTTCTTACTGTGCATCCTCCAGGATGTGAAGCTCAGGAACTATCTTGCATGCCTCTACTACTACTAACTCCGGACTTGAACTATGTGTCTGAAGTGCCTCCTTTTCCTTCAAATCTTGTGTCTTTTTAGTGAAAATTTTCTCATTGTTCACTTTGTACTCACTTATGAGGCTGAAGGTGTGCTTCTCCCTGTTTCTAAATTCATCTGCCACCCCTGTATTCATCACATGGAGGGTCTCATTGGATAGCGTCGCTATATTCAGTCCAATGCTCTTGATTATACTTAGGATAATCTGATCGACAACAGACTCTTCACAAATGGACCCATATGGTAATGGTATAGTACTAAGATCTAGGGTCCTTACTAGTTCTGTTTCTTGGCTTGTCCCAGGTGTCAAGCTCGCTTGCTCCATGCTCGCTTGCTCCATGCTCACTTGTCCAGTGCCCACCTGTATTCTGCTTGCCTGGATTTGCAGCTCACGCAGATCCTTCTGGATGCTCCCCAACATCTGCATGTATTTCTGCTCAAACTGTTGCAACACTTCGCTCATTATATCCCTGATTTTATCCCCGATCTTATCGAGATCGTCCTCTGTTAACACCATGGGATCAACCTATGGTTTATAAAATTTATTAGTTTTCCTCATTCCACCCTGCTTATCCTTGGCACATTGTTTCAAAATAAATGGGGTGCTCTGCCCCTCACCTCCTCCGCCACCTTGTCCTAAAAGTTCTTCTTCCTCTGTCTTCGGTGAAGGTGACTTGTCACCTACTTGTGAATCACTCTATTCCTATTCTGCCTACTCCTTGGTAGCGTGTTCTTGCTCCACACGAGCCTTATCTGTGGCTTCCTTCTTTTTCTGCGCTACCAAGGTGCACGCAGCCTACTTAGCTGCCTCCTTTCTTTTCTGTGCGACAAAACTTTCTGCACCCGTGCTTGGTCTAGCAGCTAAGTCTGATGGGGCACACCACTTGGAAGGCCATTTCGATACAACCTCCTGGACATCCGTTTTTGGCACTAAACAAGGCAAGTCATGTCATTTCTTCTCCGGCCTTTTGCGCTTGGATATATACTCTGTGGAAGTTAGCCTTGAATGTCACATAGGATGATAGCTGCGTGAGCAAGGTTGGGGACAACCTCAAACACTGATTGATGGCCATGTAGAGACTCATTTCCATAAGAACCCAAAATATCTTCATCTTTGTAATCTTCTCGACATCCTTCATAGACCATAAGGAAGAAAATTGTGTTGCCTCTGGAAATCCTTCCTCGAGCGGAGGAAATTGGTTATCCTCTACCAATTCCCATGCAACAAGCATAATTGACAGCAATAACCAAGCGTATTGGAATGGCCTGGTTTCATCCTGGGCCTCATAGTAGTTAGCTAGGAACTCCTGACAGAGGTATCTTGCCAAATTAAATTGTGCGCCTTTCGCGCATTGTGCAGCTAAGGAAACTACTGGCACCGAGACTTCATCCACATGTCATTTTCACATCACCTTCCCTGCTAAAATCTAGGCAAGCACTTGAACTGTCAGGTTTGTTATATAAATAATTGAATACCCTCGCAACTTCTTAACAAGTTGATAATCCCTCTTCACTCTTTCTACGAGGTATTTTTCCCTAGTTTTTCCACCAAATTCCTTAGCTGGGTTCACCCCTTTATAAGGCAGTTGTGTAATTCTATGAATGAGCATGTCTGTAATGGGGATAGGCCCTCACAACCATAAACAACCATCATGCACCAATGTGAGCAGCTGGCACACACATATCTTGTTGATGGGGGTGCAGTGGTAATGTGGCATCGATAGAAAATTGATAAACCCTGAGTGCTCGACACCACAGACCCATTCCTCTTTTTCCAATGCGGTAACACCTGATTTTTACTAATGTACCCTCCTCATATATTTATCTGGTGCGAAGTGTGGAAACTTAGCGTGGTCTGCAAGGTCCCAATCCTCCATTTTTAGTACCGAGACCCTTTCGAGCCGAGGGCCTTCAAAAGGGACCTGTACAAGTAGCAAGGGCGTAGATATGGTGAACTTCTTGGAATCTGGGTCCTTCGTGACCTTTGCATTTCCCTTCCATGGAGGGATATACTGATGAAGCCTTGTTATGGGTTCTGCTCCTTCAGCATCAATATCCTCTATTTGCTGGGCTTCTTTTGCCTCCAGGTACACTACTTTCTCTCGCTGCTTGTCTTTCTTTTGCTTCAGCATTTCGGTATGCCTCCTGGGGAATGCACGCACCGGGACCGTCTTCTTATGCTTGTCCTTCACAGATTGCTTTGATTTGGCTGGTTGGGTTTCTCTGATAGGGGTAGGCTTTGGCCTAAGCAACCTTGGCGTCATAGGAACAATAGCCAGAGCTTCCATACTTACAACTTCCAGGGCAACAGTCTTAGAGTAAGCATTGTCAATACTTACAGTTTCAGCGGGACTTGACGCAGACATTTTGCCATGAATAAACTTATGGTTTATCGCAGGCAACTTATCAAACACGAGGCTCACAATGAAATCCTCCCAAAATTCTTAACTCATAGGTAACAGATAACGAAATTCCCCAATAATTCTGAGAGCACAAAGTGTTCTCTATTAGACCAGCATGCATAATTTATAGGGAGTACTGAATTCAAATCCAACCATTCCCCCCAATTTTTGAAAATAAATTATGTTTTGGCAGTAGATCTTCAAATTTTTTGCCTTGAATGCTGTCATCCCACTCCACTTAACCATATTTTGATCATCAAGTCATGAACAGTAACTTCAACGGTCACTTTCCTATTGTGTTGTGTAGAACCTTCCTCCATGGCACAGCTTCCTGCATGTAGCTTTATGGGTTGTATTTTCATCATTCTCTATGTAGCCTGCCCACTGCGTTGTCCTCCAAGCTGGGCAATGCAGTTTATAGTCCTGCGCTCCCTTGAAACTACATGGAGCACTAAGACTATCCTGATGTCATATAGTCATTGTGTAGGATCCCCTATATACAATTTCAATCTGTTGCCATTCAATCTTCCTGGGAAGGGTTCCCCATTCAGCTTCGCGAGCTGAACTGCACCTCCATCTATAATTTCTTTGACAATATGGCCCTAACCAATGCATCTAGAATTTACCTGGAAATTTAGTGAACTTACTATCATATAACAAGATAAGATTGTTTACCTTGAATGTGCAAAGCTTGATATGGAAATCATGCCATTCTTTCTCACGTTCCTTCTGTACTTGTTGATGAAATCCTGCCAAAAATCATTCCTCTTCAAGCTCCATCAGCTACGCGAGCCGTTCTTCCAAGGCCTCGCAATCCACCATACCCGTCAGGGCTTCTATGCATAAACTCAGCACAATGTACTCCATCGTCATTACAACTTCAACCCAATATACTAATCTGAATGGTGTTTTCCCTGTCAGCTTCTTAAACGTAGTCCTATAAGCCCATAGTACTGCAGGTAAACATACATCCCAATCATTTAGTTGTGCGTTGTAGATATTTATCAACGCATTTTCCATAATCTTATTGAAGGCTTCAATAGTCCCATTGGCCTACAGGTGATACGGTGTACTCTTCTGATGGTATACCTGGAATTCTCCAGTCAATGTGCTGATCATCTCGTTCAAAAAGTGCATATCCCTGTTAGGCACCCAAATCTAGTTAAGACATACTTAAACAAAAACTTTGTTGTCATAGCCGCTATACAATCCTTAGCTAGTTGTGCTTCCACCCATCTGGTGAGATATTTTGTCGCGGTGATAATATAGCGCGCACCCAATTTCTTTCTAGGGGGCTGAATTGGCCCAACGAAATCAATCGCCCATTTCTCAAAGGGCTGCAAAGATACTTGAGGATGTAATGGAATCTCATCTCTTCATGATGGTCTGCCAATTATTTGACATGCATCACACGCCTTACAATATGCCTTGGAATCCTTGTGCAGCATTGGCCACCATAGACCGGCACACAAAATCTTCTGCATAGTTGCCTTGCCTACATAATGAACTCTTGTAGCTCCCCCATGAGCTTTAGCGAGAATGTTATCCTGCTCAAAATCTGGCACGCATCTTCGCAATATTTCATCTGCACCCATCTTATACATATGTCTCATAATGACTGAAAAATCTACAGTGTGCACTACTAATTCCTTTTTTGTTGACTTGTATATCTGTCTGGTGCCATCCCCATTGTCAAGAACTGAAGAATGGCTGCAGAATGATTATCTACTACGTGCACCACAAAGAGCTGGACATCTAGAAACCCTTCCTCCAAATTATTGGGCTCCTCAACTATTTTGATCTACGACAAATGGTCAAGTCCTACATTTAACCTCCCTGGCTTCACAATGACTTCAAAGTCATACTCCTGGAATAATAACAACCATCTGTAGATCTTCCCCCGCAACACATGCTTATTGACCAGGTATTTCAAGGAAGAATGATCTGTATACATCTTGAAATCCCCCCCTAACAGATAATTTCTAAATTTTTATAGCACATACAGCATGGCCAATCCTTTGTGCTCAGTCATCGAATAATTCCTCTCGTTCTTTGATAACTTCCTACTCGCTAAGGCTATAGGATGGTCTATTTCTTCTTCACCAGCCTGTGTTAACACTGCACCCAACGCAATGCAAGAGGCATCCACATGTACATGAAACTCCTTTTTCCAATCATGGAATACTAAGATCAGCGCCATGACCATATTATCTTTCAACACATCTAGGCTGCGCTGACATTCTTCGTCCAAACAGAATGTTACATCCTTCTTTAGTAGTATCTCCATGGGCACAGTGATTTGAGCATAGGCTTTGATAGATTTTCTATAGTATCCCATATGTCCCAGCATTGCACACAACTGCTTGACGTTCCCAGGGGCTTCCAAATTCACAATTACCGCAATCTTTGTAGGGTCCACCATCAATCCTTGCTTGCACACCATGTAACCTAGCAAGATCCCAAAGGGAACACAGAATATGAATTTCTTCATATTCAATGCGATATGGTATTTGCGACACGTATCCAACATCAAGCACAGACTTGCTACATGGCGCTTCACTAATCCAAACACCGTTCGGTCATTAAAGTATACTTCCAAGAACTTATGAATGAATGCTTTGAACGCTGCTATGACTACATGGTAAAATTTCGTAGGTGCATTCTTAAGCCCAAATGGAATCACAGTGTATTGAAAACAACCCTATTCTATTGTGAAGGTCGTTTAGCTCCTATCCTCTGGAGTGATCTTGATATGATGATACCTAAAAAACCCATCAGTAAAGGAATATGCCTCCTACCCTCCGACATTATCTAACACTTCATCTGTAAATTATGTTGGGAATGGGTCATGAACACATGCATCATTAAGCTTCCACAATTCTACACAAATCCTTATTTCCCTCTTTTATTTCTTCTCCTGAACCACCATAAGGCTCACCCAATCAGATTTGTCAACTGGTTCTATGATTCCTGCCTCCAACATCTTATCGAGCTCTTGATGAGCCTTTTCCTTGTATTTAGGATTAAGATGATATGACCTCTATTTAATAGGCTTCGCGTCTGGCTTCAGAGTGATCTTCATAACACCCAGATCGCCAACTATGCCCTTCAAATCTGAAAACTTAGTAGGGAAGAGATCTTTGTATCCATGGAGTAACTCAACAACTTTATCCACAGTAGCATCATCCCAATAATCTCCAATCTTTTCAAACTTCGGTTCTGCTTTAGTCCCAATGTTTACTTGCTTTGTCTTCAACATTGTGATGATTTTTGGGTTATTTATTTTTGGGCCTTTGAATTCATGATGCCCTTCTGCCTCTAGAATATTAATGTTTCTCGGACCTTCATCTTCTTCTTCAACGGTCACATTATAGCATTAGAACGCATGGCACAGTTGGGTGCTCCAATCTGGTTGGGTCCAATCCATAAGTTCTGTCGATGTTCTCAAGATAACGCCCTTAATATCTTGTAGTGCTTCATCAATTCTTGCGAAGCCATCCTCAAAGCTGAAGGTCAATAAGAATCCTTCCCTCAATATATCCCATTCCATCGAGCCATGGCAGAGCTCTGTTTCTAGATACGAGTTCATGGGAATTGTATCCAAAGTATGGAAAAATACATGTACCCACTCTAGATGCGGTTCTGTCCCCCATGCTTTAGTCCATTTCGCTAGGTGATCGTGCGGATCATCCCTTCCATTATATTTCTCAGTCATTCTAGTATTAACACACCCAAACTGCAACTTCATCATTCTTCTGTAATCTCTCCATCCATCAAAACTATCCTTATGCATTCCCCACCATCATGCAGGCGTAGCACACAATTCCAATTCTAATGCTTGGAAGCAGTGATCCCGAGGGACTTCGCGCTCAAATTCATCAAAAACAGATCTACATCAATTAAACCATCATAAAAGGGCAGATTCCTTATTTTTGATGAAACACAATGCAACGACTTTGTCATCATATTGCATCGCAATGTAGATACTGCATGCAAGCGATTCTACCAATGCTCCAAGTCTTCATCTGAATCAGAGGTCCAGGAATTTTCTGGATCCCATGCAATCCTCCCATCTGTCATTGGATTGATCCAGTCCTGGTCTTACACTGTTATTTTGTAGATTTTATCCATTTCATCATCACTTTCTTCATAATCGCGAACAAGTTCAGTATAGCGTGACACTTCTGTAGGGTATAATGGTACTACAACTCGAAGCGATTTTCTTTCAAACGACATTGTCCTCTTCTTCAAATTGATGACCAAGGATAATTTTAGGGGCGAATGTTCGCCCTTTGGCGAAATTAAGTGGTTTTAAATTTTTAGTGGGCGAATATTTTGTATCATAGTACATTTTTACAAATCACCTCAAATAGCCCACCTTATTTTAAGGGAGAGGGTAAAAAGGGTAAATTTAGCCCTTGAAATTAGGACTTACAAACTTCCATTCGCCCATTTTCAAGAATAGGTTTTATTTAAGTGAATCCTATGGGCCAAATACCATATTTATAAAAGAGGTATGGTAAATTAATAAAAATATAAATAAATGAGAGGTATGGTAAATAAATAAAACATTTTTTATATTTACTCCATAAGTCACCTTATATTACATGTAAGGGTGTAAACAAATAAAAATATAAGTGGAGGTATGGTAAAGAAATAAAACGTCTTTTTATACTTAAACGGTATGGTAAATAAATAAAAATATAAATAAACTAGACGTATCATAAATAAATAAAACCTCTTTTTATATTTAGTCCATAACCCTCGTTCTATTTATGAAGGCTCAAGAAAGAGGTTTTATTTAAGTGAACCCTATGGGCCAAATACCATATTTGTAAAAGAGGTATGGTAAATTAATAAAAATATAAATAAACGAGAGGTATGGTAAACAAATAAAATATTTTTTTATATTTACTCCATAAGTCACCTTATATTTACGAACACTCAAAAAATGGGTTATATTTAAGTGAAACCTATGGCCAAAATACTATGAGACAAATACCATGGACTAGATTGTTATTAATACCATGCAAAAAACATTATTAACCCTAATATTAGAATTAATAAAAATAAAAATGGCACATGGTATTGACCCATGGTATTCACCAAAATGGCACATGGTATTGACCCATGGTATTCACCTGGAATGTAGCCTATTTAAATTGGGGAATTAAACTAGCATGTAGCCTATGCTAAGATTCACTAGGACTTTACAAAGTTTTATTATTTAGTGAAAGACTCGCCAAGATCTTACAAGATTTTATAATTGAGTAAAATATTTGCCATGCCTGGTGAGAGATTCGCCAAAAAATTATATATACATATTATATTATTGATAAAATCGCCTTCCATTTTTCCTATATACCATGGAGATTCGCCCATTTATTATATTTATAAATTTAGGGTGGGCTCTTAAAATTTTCCCTGTTGATGACCCCATTCATATCAATAACCCAATCAATTCCCAAGAGCACAGGGTATGGGTTACTATCATCAACAATTTCTATAACCTCAAAGTCGGCCATCGCACTTGCACCTTCTATATCAAATGTTACTCCATATAATTCTCCCATGGGGATGATTTTTTGTTGGTTTGAAATTATGATTTGAATTGGAGACCACTATAGCGTAGGTCTTTCCCATGTTTTTTTTGGTAATATGTTCGCATCATACCCTAGATCCAAGATGACCTGGTCCATCTCATAATCACCTATCTGAGTGTTTAACCTCATCTCGTGGCCTATTCTTGCCTTATGTTTACCAATTTTCCTGACCACCCAGTGTCCATCAGGGACCTTCTCTTTGCTGATGCAATTGTTTATTAATTCCTACAGGACTTCCACAGTTTTTCTATCACGCAACAGTTTTATGCAGGTCTCCAAAAAAGGAGTGACTACAGAGGGATCAACGTCTGCAGGTGCGCTAGTTTCTTGCACCTTATCTTGACTTCTTGAGTGGAGGCCTCAATGAAGCTCTTCTTGGCTTCCATAAAAGTCTCCTTAGCGTGCTCTAGATCAAATCCAGCTTCTTTCTGTGGCATTTTGCAGACCCATCCTTCTTCTTCGAGATGTTTACCCTTATCATCACAAATCATTATTCCACTTCTCAACACTATATTCATGCTTTGATCCTCCTCACGGGGCTTAGCTCTCATCATATGTAGGTTCTGCGTAGGTTGTTGAGGCTGCACTTTCTTCTCTTTCATTTAGCTATCAACGTCAAGCATTCTTCTATAGTATGGTCAAACTAGCTATAGTATTGACATGACGGCTGTGTCTGATTCTGACATTCTCAGGCATAGTGCTTTGGCTATCTGCAGTTGTAGCAGACAATATGACCACAACCTCTACCAGGTCCTCCTCCTCCTTGGCCCCATCCTTGTCCTTGATAACCTACACACATTCCTCCGATGCCCTGCTCTGGAGGTCAAGTTTCTGTTTTCATTTGGTATGTAGGTGATCTTTCCATTATTAGCTCATAGCTTCAACAATGGTGCTCATCATGGCCCACCGATTTGTAGAAGTTATAGAACAACTACTGGGGTGTCTGGACAAACTTTTGAAGTAAATGAAAATTATTCATCACATGTTGTCCAACAACCTGAAAAATAGCACACCATAGCACAATCCTCGTGCTCGGCCCTGCTGGGGCTTCTGTTTCAGGGGAATTGATCCCCCTCTTGTAATATAATTCGTGTACATGGGATAGTGGTATTTATCGTGCCCCTGTCTCTTACACTTCAAACACCAGACTTCTGCGTGCACTTCTGGTTTAGTCTCCTCTTATCTCTTCAAACTCTGTAATTCTAGTTGTAGGTTCTATAATTGAGAGTGGATCTACTCTACCCCAAAGGTCGTGTCTTAAATAGGTGACGCATTAAACCTTATCGCAATTTCTAAGGCTTTCACTTGTGTTCTCAGGTGGGGCAGAAGCGAAGCTATAAACCATTCGCAATGCTGACTATCTGTGAGATGCATGTTAACTTCTCAAATCTGACACTTCAACCTTTGATCCAATTCCCAAAGTGTCTCATCTACCCTCATCATGATTTCTATGAATCCAATTACTGACTGTGAGTCAAACTTAGGTTTACTAAACTCCTTGTTTAAGGCTAACCTAGTTTCTACTAGCGATGCAAGAGGATTATCATAACAATACTTAATATACCAAGTTAGCGCGTGATCCTGTAAAGCAGTAACCAACTATGCCTTCTTTATATTGTCATCAGTAATTTGTTGTGTTGTCCATACAACATTCGCAACAAACCAAAACTACTTTGTATCTTCACTCCTTGTGCCCTCGAAAATCAGAAACTTCATTGCGTTCGCCATGTTAAATAGTGGTGGTGGAGATGGAGGTGTGGATGAAGGTGTATGCGGTGTAGGTGGAGGCGGAGGTGGAGTGGACAAATGATTTACTCGAGGAATCCCCTGAGTGATTAGCTGAATAGCGATTCATGGCAAAGTCCATTCCACCCCTTCATCATCACTTAAGGGAGGTCCAATCAATGGACTATACTCCAATCCTGATCCTTCACGATTTCTAAAGAGTCATCCACTTTGCGTAGCTCTGAACATCAAGGCAATGACATCACCCATTTTTCACATAACAACATTTTAACCCAAGTATTCAAAGATCCTAAATACTTACATTGCGGTCCTTTGAAAAATCACCACTCTGCTTCGCTATAGCTAACCGAGGTATCAAGCACAAATTCTGTAACAAATCCTCCTAGAATCCGATCAAGCCAATGATCAACAACCCGCACGATCTTATTTTCAGAAGATTCCAATCATTGCACCAATTCTAGAGTCCACGCTATAGGACTATCGAGCTTCCACCTTCCTTGACGTTCTGTCAATTTAGCTAACCACTCATACAGTTCAATGGGAAAAGTGTAAAAGAATATCTCATGTATCTCTGTATACAGACACTTGCTCAACCACTCTTCCTTTGACAAGCACATATTCATGTTTTCTTGTGCCGTAAACTCATGAATCTTGCGATCCAACCACTTTTCAATTTATTTCTTGGTTGGATTCCAATGATGCGACATCACACATCTCGTTCAAGCATATCCCGTGTCCAGCAACAGAACCATTTGTTGGCTTACAAGGTCCTGACCTAGTTTCAAAGTTAGTTGGGCCAACCAACAAAACCCTACACTACTAGCCATTTCGGCAACAACCCATGTAGTGCAGGCTACAGTATCACCCAAAGTAGTATGGGGGGATGCAAAAACCAAGTTTCTGCACCCAAAGGCTAGTGCGATGTCTTCCAACACCTCAGATTTGGCTTCATGCATATTGATACACTATTAGGGCACTTTGCTGCAACTCTATTAAAATAGCCTTCAGACCTGTGCAAAGGTCTACGATCAGTCCTTACGAACCTCTAACATTCAATTTGTCTACTTACCAGCATCAGAGAGCAGTCCTAAATTAGGGTTTATGCAAATTTACTTAATTTATTAGTAAATGTCAGGGAATTCATCAGAGTCTTCATGAAAATACATAAACATGCATTACATACATCATTAATACTTATTTAAGAGAATCGCGTGACACTCAATCAATATTTCATAAAACACATCATTCATTGACATCATATAGCATAAACAAAAATAAATAGAAATACGAAAGAATTCTTTGAAAACTACCTTTATTGATCTTCAATTCAAGGTTACAGACTCAAAACTACCCTATGCACATAGTTGCAGGGGTTTGCGCACTTAGTTGTGGACTCTACCTAGGCCTCTGCACACTCATTTGTAGATCCTTTTCTTCTATCTTACCCACTTGTCTTTTCTATCACTTTTCATCCATTATCCATCAATTATTCCTTAGATTCTCTAAGACACACCTATGTATAGCCTTTTTCATACAATCCCATGGCCCGCAGACCATGGGTGAATCTCAAAACCAACTCAAACTTTACATAAAACAAGGGGCTAAACCTGTTTGACTCCTATTCTTCTACATGCTCCACATCCACAAATCATAGAGAATTTACATGATTTACAAAAACTGTATCAAAACTTGGTTTATCTTAACCCAAAAACTAACCAAGAGGACCCATCCCAACAGATTATTAAATAAAATACAACACACTTTTAACAAGATAAGTACCAAAGATACTGATAATAGTTCATTTTCCTTAATATAGATGAGAAACAACATACATCACAAACATTCAAATAAAATTCTTACAATATTCTTGACATATGCATGAAAGTGTTTCGACTCAACAAGCTTATGAATTAAGTAAAAGCTCCAAGATACATCAAGATAAAGAACACCACTAGCCCCAATAGTGGAGTCTTAGAGAAGTCACTTTCTCCTCCAAAACATCTGTCTTCCTCTCTAATGCCTGGTAGGAGGATCCAAGGTGAAAATTCCTTTGCATGTACAATGAGGGTGTATATATAACAAATGGGGTGATCATTCACCTCCCATGTAACTCTTGCAGGACCCTCATGACTATTTGTCTTCTCTATGACCTTTTCATTTCCACATGACTTTCCCATTACATGGATGTCTCTTGGACTTCCACTTTACATTACATTTTCTAATATAGAATTTACATAATCCACAAATGATGTGGTGCATGATGACTCATGACACTGATGACATGAATTGCATGATGACATGGCAATGTTAGGTCACTCTTTTTTGTTGATTTTTCTTCAATAAGATATGTGCAATGCTTCATATCCATTAGAGATATGATTTTTTCTTCATATCCACCCTCCAAAGGGTTGTGATTCAGATGGAGCCTTTAGGCGGTGCTAATTTTTTATCTTATGTTGTAATATGGTGTTCCTTGGTCTTCTCGCCCGATGATTATCTTATCTCTTTAGATCCATATGTCTCTTTTAGCATGGTCCTCCTCTCATTTTCCTCCATCATAATTCTGTCATGATAAGACAGAGTACCTGCAACTGAAAGTCATTCATGACAAGCCAACATCAGTTCGAAAAACCCCTAACCTAACATATTTCATGAAATCACCTATTCGGGATGGAACTGGTGACAGGTTGGGTCACTGGAAAAGGGAATTGGGTAGTTCCAGAGGCTAAGGTCTCAGATTGAGGCTTGAGAAGACAAAATTCATAGTTCAAGATGGTTAGGTTTAGGAAATTACATAATTGAGGGAGTTAATATCTCAAGGCAGAGGCTTGAGGCTTGAAGATGCCCACTAGGTAGTTATGGAAGGACAGAGGCCAAGGCATTACACAGTTGAGGGACTCAAGGACTAAGTCTTGAGGCTTGAGCCTTGAGACTCATAGTGCACAGTTCAAGGCGAGCTAGGAAAAGGGATTATGTAGTTGAAGGACTCAAGGGTTTAGGTTGGAAGCTTGAGCCTTGAGCTTTCCCATTGCTCAATTCTGGGAGGTAAGGAGACCAAGTGATTGTGCAATTGCATAGCTGAGAAGCCCAAGGCTAAGACTTGAGGACTAAGAGTGTGCAATGTGCAGTTCTGGCTGGGATGAGGAGAAATATTACATAGTTCTAGAGCTTAGGTACTAGGCTTGATAACTGAGATTTCACAATGTGAAATTCTAGAAGGCATATAATGCACATTGCGTAGTTCTAAAGGACAAGGGTGTTGCTTGAGGGATGAGGCTGCGTAATGCGCAGTTCAGGCTGGGGAAAATTAGGCTGAGTGGTCCAGTCAAGGAGTTTTCCTAGTTGGACTAAGTGTTGGATCAGTTAGCTGAAGATAAGTAAAAGAGAGACTCTGAGCATTATCACACACTTATATCACTTGACAATACAATAAGGAACACTTAGAACATATGAACAACATACCTTCCTCAATGCAAAAACTTTGCGACAACTCTAGCTAAGTACAACACTAAAGATACACTTTGCAATGAAAATGACGACACTTATGCGACAATGCTTAAAAATTTGGGAATGAGTGTGATACATGTTTACATGATAAGAGAAACTCATTATCAAAAATATTACCCCTTGATATAAAGAAAAACTCCACTTTACTTGATGAGCAACAGTTCCCATGCTAGAAGACGACACATGTGATATGGAAAGAAAAGTGTGAACGACACTTGAAATACAAAAACAATGGTTAGAGTGGCACATGCCAGAGCGAAGATAACATCAGAATGACACTAATTAAAGTGAAATAAATTAAAAGTCATGGTTGAAAACATGAAAACAAAACTCGTGAAAATCAAGGTACGCGCAAAAGTGACGGTTTGAAAAATTCACCAAAGTAGAAGTAAAAACGTAGCTCAAAGTGATAGACTGTCAATGAACATGCACACTAATTGTCCACATGAGTTGAGTATAGCGTAGACACTATCTTGATGGACTGTGTCAGGCCTATTCAAGCTTGTGTGAAAAGAACGCACTCACGAATTCATTATGGACTGAGCATGTGTGAGCAGGTGACTTCAACACTTGCAATCCAAAAAGGGATCCCAAAATATTAACAAAACACCATTGGCTAAGGAGTGACCATGGAACAATCGATTGCAAGATCCATAGTAGTCTCCAAAATTTGAGTGTAGGAAGTTTTGGAGGGTGTTGTCACAACGACAACACTTAGCGACACACTGTTAGAACTCTAGCTTCTTTGCCTTGGTAAATTCTTTATGCAAGGTATAGTTCTTCAGGAAGTATTGATTCATTGTTTGTATTACAACAACTTCCCCACTTGCCCTATGCATGAATATAGTCCCCTTCATTCCATTGCTTGATTGAACGAAAACATAAGATTAGGGATCACACAATGTTTCGAAGCAAGAAAAGGATAATGAAATTTGCAAGCTTTAGATTTTCAAAGTGTGTTCTTTCATCTCTTGTGTTGCTCCAATGCTAGTAGGCCTAGACAGTACCCTGATAGAGTCACTTCAAGGACCCAAACATTGCTTCGCTGCCATTAGGCCTAGAAACTACCTCGACCAAGTTGGATTCTTCACCTCTCTACGTAGCAAACCTTTCTCTTCTTCCGCCTTTATCTATTTATTTTATACAGGATTTTGCATCGACACTTATTGATTTCATGGGTAGAAGAGGGAACCTGAATTATTGAATGCAGGAGAGGTTGTACCTTCATATAAACATATATAAGACCTCTAATGTTGGTTTTCTTGTTTATATTTTCCCCTTGTCCTTCTCTACTTTATTGGATCATCTTGAAAACATCGAAACATAAAGAACCGAGTGAACGTGTAAGGTTTCCAGGATAGACATAGGTATCATGGCTCAACACAGGGCTTTCCTTACACAAGGATTATATTCTCCTTCATAACATCACTGATTTGAATCTTGGGAGGAGGCCCCCAAGATTTGAAAAATTGAAATGCCAAAAGAAAAGAGAGGAGAACACCCAATAAACAAAACCATAAAGAAACTTTTTACTAAAACAAATAGTAACTATAAAGGCTATATTATGTTAGACAATCTATCCTTTTATAAAATGTGACTTGTTACTTATAAATTTTTTTTAGTTATAGCACCACGAGTAAATACCATAGGTGAATCAACACCATGGGTGGATGAATACCATGGGAGGATAAATACCATGGGTGCATGAATACCATGGTGGATGCCACTTACAATACCATGGGTGCATGAATACCATGGTGGATGCCACTTACAATACCATGGGTAGATTTCATGGGTGGATGAATACCATGGGTGGATACAAATTTGCATTCAGATCATTCCTCCCTCCTTAAGAAGCAATGGTCCCCATTGCATGAAGTTCCCTCATGAGAATCCTTTGTTGAATATGAATAACCATTGAAGAGAACGGTTTTGCATGGTTAACCCATAATCGTGATGAACAAAGATATGAGGATAGAGATACCCTGTAATTATTGTGACCAACTATGATACTAATAGCTTGCAGCCTAGCAAATTGACCTCGATAAAGTGTGGGTTTTTGGATGACCCATATCCGTGACAAATCAAGATCCGAGTATAGAGATACCATGTAATGCTTATGGCCAACTGTGATACTAACAGTGTGCGGCCTAGAAAATGGACTTCAATGAAGGGTGGGTTTTTGGAAGACCCATAACCATGAAAAATGAAGATCCAAGGATAGAGATACCATGTGATTCTTGTGACCAACTGTGATAATAACAACGTGTGGCCTAGCAAATGGACTTCGATGACAAGGAATTTGTGTGGTTGACCTATAACTGTGATGTTGATTGTTGATGAAGTAGAAGGTGCCTACATAGCCTGGGGTGGGAGGGCACATCTCCAAATAACCCAAGTAGGATGTTGCTATCCTAAAACTAATGAATATGAAGCAGGTGCCTACTAAAGCGGGGTGGGAGGACATGCCTCCAAAGGGAACCTGCTCTTAATGTTGCTCCAAATTTAAAATGGACAGAACTCATTTAATATAATTCAGAAACATTATTATAACCTATTTTTGGAAATAGAATGACCATTCTGCATCTTCCCATGTGTTTTAAATCTCTATATAGACACTCTGGAAACTCAGATTTGCGCTGCAACTATTCTGCCATCACAAAAGTTCTCAAAAAATAGTGGTTTTTAAATCAACGATATCTCCCACATCTGTACTCCAATTCAACCCATTTTCTTTTTTGAAATTGGGTGATTTTTCAATAGGAACACATATCTACAATCATTTTTCTGAAATTTGACACAAAAGTTTCAAAAAATGATAGGAGATCCACCATCCACAAATTGTCACCAAAAACATTTCTGCAATATAGCTGATTTTAAATCAGCAATGTCTCCCTCATCTGGACTCTGATTCGGCTAATTGTTCTTTTGAATTTGGGTATTTTTTCGTATGAAATCCATATATGTTATTTGTTTTTGTAAATTTTGCACTAAAAATTTTAGATCTGATTTGCAAAGTTGCTGCCCAAAAACATTCCTGCAAAAAAATGAAAAAATAAAAATTCTTCTTGCTTGGCCCAAGAAAATTCTCTGTGGATGACGTAGCACATGCCTAAAGTTTGTTAAATATTGCTGCAAAAATTTGAAACTGAAATATGCATCAAACCCTCATTCCCATGGAATCATAACCTGAATCTAATACCACTGATCCAGATCTTGGGAGGAGGCCCCCAAGATTTGAAAAATTGAAATGCCAGAAGAAAAGAGAGGAGAACACCCAATAAACAAAACCATAAAGAATTTTTTTTTTACTAAAACAGATAATAACTATAAAGGATACATTGTGGTAGACGATATGTCCTTTTACAAAATGTGACTTGTTACTTTTTTTTTTTTTAGTTATAATACCATGGGTGAATGAATATCATGGGTAGATGTCACTTACAATACCATGGGTAGATGAATAGCATGGGTGGATACCACTTACATAACCATGGGTAGATTACATAGGTGGATGAATAGCTTGGGCAGATAAATACCATGGGTGCATGAATACCATGGTGGATGCCACTTACAATACCATGGGTAGATTCCATGGGTAGATGAATACCATGGGTGGATAAATAACATAGGTCAATGAATACCATGGGTAGATGCCACTTTCCATTCAGATCAATCACTGACCAAAATATGTGACCAATACAAAGAAGACAAACAAAAGGTTATGTAAATGTTATAATGTCACAAGGCCCTTTTCTATTTTTCCACATTGCCTTTTGAGCCAACAGGTCATCTTCATGCAAGGTCTTAAAAAACAAGAGAACAGACAACACACAAAAACAAAACAAAACTAGAAGAGAAAATAAGAGGAGTATAAACCAAAACATGATGTGAAACCAAAATGAGGAAACACAAGACAAGATACAAAATGTGAATGCAAGATGGATGTGCAAGTAAAATAATATGCAACTATACCTACTCCTAACCTAACCAGGTAAAATGTTTGGGTCATGTATACTGAAATTTCAAATGTAGCCACCATAGCTTCTCTTGACCTACATACATAAAGATATGGTCGATTAAAACTCACATAAAGCAATGTGAAACAAAATAGATAAAAACTTAAATAACTTGCACAAAAATTTGAAGGCCTTTCCTATCAACAAAAAGATAAGGCATAGCCACTACTTCTAACCAATTCACATTCTTAGCTTTTCGATGAAAATCATTGTTCGACAAACCTCAGAAGCTTCTTGTGAATGTGTCTTCAACTACACTGAACACCTTAGCAAGCACATAGACAGATCAAAACTTTTTATTTGTGACAGAGATTTTCAGGTAAGATTGCTCCAACCATTCAACAATTGGATCATAAAATTCTTGGAAATCCTCTTGAAAACCCCAAAATATTTGAAAAGATGAATTTTCAATTACAGGCACGAGATTATGATGAGAATATTGCAAGGGAAAATAGATCTAATCATATTCATTAGGCATGTCAAGACAGTGAGGATTTGACATAACCATTAGTGAGCACGGAAGTGCCTCAACTGCTTATCAAGTACTCAGATAGTGAGATGTTAAACCATAAATATCAAAGGGTGTAAAACAAATGTCATTAGATGCAGTGATGGGAAAATAGTAAGTTGAATGAAGGTCATGAGAGACAAAATCATGATTAGATGGGCTGATTAAAGCATCAAATTCCCATTTTTTAATTACTAAAGATTAATCAACTTGAACAGTTTTGCAAATGCTTTTCATAATATAATCATCTCCCCCATGTGATTAGTGTAACAAACCATTTCCTAGTAACTGGTCATACACTATACTAGAATCATGGTCATCAAAAGAGGTTAAATGGAATGCTAGTATAGAAAACACATGGAACCAGTCAGGATAAAATGATTGAAGAAGAATTTGATTCGTCAAATAATCCATGCATTCACTAGAACTCAAGAGGATTCCAGGTGCAATGAAGAAAAATATTAGCATTATAATATTCACAAGAAGTATCGGGAGCTAATTGTTTTCAAAAGAATGTGACATGTTGTTTGGTCAATCTAGTGTCCTGCATAAATTTCTCTACATAAATTATCAATCCGGGTATCATAAACTGATGAAGTCTAGTGCACTGTTTGTGCTAGATAACCCTTCTTACTTCATTGTTTTTGTGTTTTATGTTGTTTTGGGGTTCTTGGTATTTAGTTCCTAATGATTTACAATGTAATTATAAAAAACTTAGATATAACTTTCGTAAAGACTACTCAAAATCTTAAAATGAAAACAGAGGTTAAGAAAAACTTGGAAGCAGAGCTTAAGCAAGAAATGAAAACAAAGTTTCTATTCCCGTTTCACTATTATTTCCAAATCATGAATTAAAACTGAAAGTGAAATTTGAAATTGATGTCTAACTAATTACAAAAATAAAACTAAATGAAATACTTAGTTACTCTACCTCTCAATTTTGGGAGAAAGTCTCCTTGGGATGACATTTGAGGAATTTTGTACTTCATTATTCTAAGAGAGAACAAATACAGAGATGCAACAAAGACTCATTGTATAAATGAAATGTTCAACCACTTAGTTTAGGATGAATTATCAACTTGAAGGGTTTTTCAAAAACATTCATTAACACCATGAGTCAGTAAACTAAAAATAAAATGGCAAAGATAGTAAATGGCATTGATCAGTCTAATTGAGAAGTTAAAGACTAGTAAAACAGTGAATGAAGTAAACTACATTACATTACTGAGTTTCAACTTCTAACCACTGATAAAAACTTAGAAAGAGATTAAGCAAAAAGAAACTACTCTAAATTATGAATACTATTAATAAGAAAATGATGAAAGATGCATTATAAACATTGTTATTAAGAAAATGATTATAAACACTGTGAAAAAAAATGATGAATTTACAGTTAACAAGAAGAAGAAAAATAAAATGAAATGAAACCTTCTTCAATGCAAGGGCCCTATGCAACTAATTAGGCTATGCTTGCTCAATGAACTCCAAGAAAAATCCTTCAGATTTCCTTAAAACATGCGGTCTTCATATTAAAAACAGGGACACAAAATGCCCAAGAATTACTGAGTTTAAAACTTCGATTTCACAATAGGACTACCACCATTACTACTAATTTCTTTGGTCCTTTATGCAGGTATTTATAAGAAAAAACATACAACTGTTTGTGGAGAAAAACATGCTATAGCCAAACACGTAGAAGACAGATATGCGGAATTTTTTCCTCAGCTGTTGGAGACATAAATCCAAGATGTGGTGGCTATTGGAGTCCGTAGGTACAGGTAGTTGTTCCAGATAACGCTTCCCATCACTGTGAAATGTGTTAATTAACCACAAAACAGAGTCCTTTTACCTCCAGTCTCTACGTTTGACTTATTCGTTGACCGTAGTTTTATGCCATCTTCTTTGTCGACCTGGGCTAAGTGAATAGGACAGGGTCCATGTCACAATGATTTCCAAGATGCCCATGTAGCTAGTTTCTCCTTCTAACACTTGGAACCTGTTAAAGCATGAAGGTAGCTGCGGAACAGCCGATTAGCTACAGAATAGGCTGTGTTCCATAGCTAATATACAAAAATTTATTCAAACAGCAAAACATAAAAGCATAATGTGTAAATCACTAATGTCCTCCTCAAGACAGTATATACCAGTCATTGGTGATGAGAATACATCTTTATCATGGAAAAAACAAATAAAAGGAATAAGAATAATTGCTTAGGGAAAGAGTACTTTTGAAGCTCAACATACCCCCTCTGCAAAATCATTGCATGTCCCCATGCAATTTTTCCAAAACTGTGGACTCTTTTTTTCTATTTCATCTACTCAGATGCCTCTACAAATACATCTAACTTCCTTCTCTTGCTCTTCTTTGAAGTGACAACCATCCTTGGTTTCTTCATGAGAAGTCTGTATTTAAGGTTGATCACTGTCTTGTTCAAGTTTCTATTCTTCCTCTTCAACTTCCTATTTTTCTTGTACCATAGGCCTAGGTGCAGTATGGTATTGTCATGAATGGCTTTATCCAATTTTCTTTGTTCCTTTAGGGCTTCATTTTCTTTCTTAATATGCCTATTCAATATCTCCAACTCATAGATTTCTTGTTTGAGTGAGTCAGTCAGAGGTTCTTGTGGATTGACAGGTTGTTCTGGATTGGCTGAGGAACCTGGATCCCTTGAGGCATTTTTCTTTTCTAGTGATTCTATGTAATCATAAATTTGTTGTTGTATTGGATCTATGCCTGGGGATCCTCTGCTGGGGCTACCTTCAAAATACTGTCTAGGAGAGTTCTGAGGATTGTATGTAAATGGAATATTTTCAGGGGATAATAGTGGAGTTTCTCCTTCCAGATTGATGAACTTTGTTTCCTTTGATGATACCTTCTTTACCATTCCTCTGAGCCTAGAGCCTCTTCTAAGGGGTTTTATGTTCTCCTCCTTTGCACCCTTTTTCTCTTTTCCTATCTTTTCCTTCCCCTTGATTTATCTCTTAATCTCTGTCAAATATTCAGAGATTGGTTGTTCATCATCTGGTTGTAATGGAGATTCAAGTGTGTTCTTGTAGGTTTTAGCATCGTACAGAAATTATCTGCATACGAATTCTAAAACACAAAAAATAAACAATGCGAGAGCATAACACATAAAACACATATCCACAGAGATTTTCCTCTAGATCCCAAAACCGGGACTACTAGCTTGATTTTTTCATTATGTTCCTTTCAATGTTACAATACATATTTATACATATGTTGAAGCATCCAAAACCATGGACCGAAAACCATAGGTAGGTTCGCCCAACCTAATATATGGTCCAAAATTTTTTTTTTTGGGGCGTTGCCCCGAACCCCATAGAGGGGGGCTACCCATGCCCCTCAAACCCCCTTGTGACCCCCCTGCTACGCGATTGGCACAACGAAGGGGGGGCTTATCCCCCCCTCTAACCCCTCGATTCACTACGTAGGTTAGTCGTGGAAAGAATATAACACAACCCAACATTCTCCCACTTGTTGTTTTCTTTCCGTAGGGGGCCACATGAGAGCTTAGTCATTTTTCTAGCCCTAAAATGCCCATTGTTTCTCTACACCAAGAGAACTTCTCAGAGCTCACATATTTTTTCAATGCATTTGTAGTATTCTTCAAAGTGTCCACCTTTACCAACAACACCTTTTTGTCTTCTATCATATCCCTCACAAAATGATATTGAACATCAATGTGCTTTGTCTTTGAATGATAAGCAGGGTTCTTTGCCAAGAAAATTGCACTTTGGCTGTCACAGTCTATCCTTATAGCTCCCTGTACTAACCCCATACTTGAATACAATCTCTGCAACCAAATGGCTTCCTTGCTTGCATGAGTGGCTGCCATGTATTTTGCCTCTGTAGTTGATAGTGCCACTACAGATTGTTTCTTACTCATCCAACTGACTACACCTCCAAACAGGTTAAACACATACCCACATGTAGATCTTCTCTGATCTAGATCTCCAACCCAGTCTGCATCAACAAAGACATGAATATCCAATACTCTGTCCAATCCTAGTCTTCCTTGGTATCACAAGCCATAATCACTAGTGCCATGCAAATACCTGAAAACCTGCTTCACTGTTGTCCAGTGCTCCTTCCCTGGTTTTGACATAAACCTGCTCAATACTCCCACTGCATGTGCAATGTCTGGTCTAGTACAAACCATTACATATGTCAAGCTACTGACTACACTTGCATATGGAACACGGGACACATCCTCTTCCTCTTCTTGTGTCTTGGGACACTATTCAACAGATAATTTTACACCTACAGGAATAGGAACCTTCACCGGTTTACTATCCTACATATTAAACCTCAGCAATATTGTCTCGACATACTTCCTCTGGTTTAACTAGAGCTTCCTCTTTGCCCGATCTCTTTTAATTTCGATGCCCAAAATATATTTTGCAGCACCAAGATATTTCATGTCGAATTTGGAGGACAATTGGGTCTTCAAATCCTGGATAATTTCTTTGTCATTTCCAACCAGCAACATATCATCCACATACAAGACTAGATAAATAACATGGTCACCAATTAATTTAAAATACACACAATGATCTTCTTTTCTTCTGGTGAAGCCAAGTCCCCATATAAATGTATCAATTTCTGATACCACATCCTTGGTGATTGTTTTAACCCATACAGAGACTTATTTAACTTGCATACCAGTTCTTTCTTACCCTTCACCGCAAAGCCTTCAGGTTGCTTCATGTAGATCTCCTCTTCCAGATCCCCGTGAAGAAATGTTGTCTTCACATCCATCTGTTCTACCTCAAAATCAAAAGCAACAACAACAGATAAAAGTAATCTAATAGAAGTTACCTTGGCAACAGGAGAAAAAATATCATCAAAATCAATTCCTAGCACCTGGGAATAACCTTTTGCTACCAACCAAGCTTTGTATTTCTCCACCTTTCCTTCAGCATTTCTCTTCTTCTTGAACACCCATTTGCTCCCAATGGGCTTCCTTCCAGCCGGCAACTCCACCAGATCCCAAGCCTCATTTTTGCGCAAAGATGCCATTTCATCAACCGTGGCCTCTTTCCATAGTTTTCCATCCTCTGAATCTACTGCTTCCTTCGCAGTTTTGGGATCATCATCAGTAATAGATAAAGAAAACTTTGAACAAAAAGAAGATGGACTATACCTTTCTGGCTGTCTTCTTTCTCGAACTAATCTTCTCACACCTAGAGTTTGTGGCTCTTCATCTTCTGATTCCTCCTTTGCTGTAGAGTCTGATTCTTCCTCGTTTAGATCAAACTCTATCTTCTCAGGTTCCTTTGGTTGGACTTCATGTTTAATAACATCTTTCACCTCTTTGAACACCACATCTTGGCTGTACACAACCTTCCTTGTTGTTAGGTTCCAAAGCTTATAACCCTTCAAACCATCCTTATAGCCAATAAAGATGCACTTTTCAGATTTACTATCCAACTTGGTGTGTTTCTCCTTTGGAACATGTACATATGCATCGCATCCAAATACCATCATATGTGAAAGAGAGGGTTTCTTACCAGTCCATACCTCTTGTGGAGTTTTATCCTCCAATGATAATGAAGGTGATTTGTTGACCAGGTAACATGCTATCTCCACCACCTCTGCCCAAAATTCTTGTCCTAACCCGGCACCACTGAGCATGCTTCTTGCCCTTTCCATCAACGTCTTGTTCATTCTTTCTGCAAATCCATTTTCCTGAGGTGTATATGGAGTAGTCTTATGCCATGCTATACCACACTTCTTATAGAATTCTTCAAATTCCTTACTGCAAAACTCTCCACCGTTATCTGTCCTCAGCACCTTTATCTTCTTCTTTGTCTAGTTTTCCACCAGAGCCTTAAATTATTTAAACCTGTCAAAGACTTCAGATTTCTTCTTAAGGAAATATATCCATGTATTCCTTGAGATGTCATCTATAAATGATACATAGTACATAGACTTACCCAGTGATGGAACGTTCACAGGTCCAAACACATCACTGTGCACAAGCTCTAATATTTATTTCACCCTCTTACCACCAAAGGGGAAACTCACCCAATTATACTTCCTATATACACAATTTTCACAGAAATCAAAACCCAGAGAGCTATTACTCATACCTTATACCATACCTTTACCATGAAGTATTCGAAGTCCCTTCTTTCCAATATGTCGAAGCCTTTGATGCCACAACATGGTCTTCTCTCCAAAGACCACTAGATTTTCTGCTCCACTTTCAGGAACCACAGAACTGTTGCACCCATCAACAAAAGTGCTACCTTGTAGCTTGTACAGATTTCTAGTTCAAACTCCCTAATCAATACCAGTGCTCCTTGAACCATCTTGTAGGTATCCTTGTCGAACACTATTTTTACGCCTACATCATCCAACTTGCTTATAGAAATCAGATTTTTGGCTAATGTAGGAATATGCAGAACACCCAGAAGTGTTCTAACCCTTCCACCTTGCAACTTCAACTTTACTTTTCTACAACCAACGATTCTAGCCTTCCTATCATCCCCTAGGAAGACATCACCACCATCGTATTTATCATACTCGCAGAACCACTCTCTATGGGGACTGAAGTGAAAGGATGCACTTGAGTCAGTCAACCATGCCTCATGATCTACATGTGTACTTGAAGAAGCCAAGTAGAAATCCCCACCTTCACCTGAGGTGGTTTTCACCTCTACATAAGAAGCATCATCAGATCCCTTTCCTTTGTTAGGAGCTTTAGATTTATAGTCCCTTTTGTAATGCCCTTCCTTTTCGCATTTCCAGCACACCACCTTTATAGGCTTTCCTAGAGATTTAGATCTCCCTCTAGATTTAGATCTCCCACTTGATGACATATTTCTGTTTCTATTCTGGGATCGTCCTCGTACAAACAAAGCATCACTATTCTGGCTCTCCATATTTTTCCGTCTCATCTCCTTCATCAGCAAGGATGAGACTATTTCATCAAACTGCAAGGAAGTTGCATTGCTACCTATTGCAATAACCAGACTATCCCACGAATCTGGTAGGGAACACAACAAACTGATGCACTTATCTTCATATGAAATTTTAATATCATAGACACTAACTGACTTACCACAGTATTAAATGCGTTCAAATGCTCTGTCATCGAGCCTCCATCTTTCATCCTCAGGTTATACAACTTTTTCTGCAGGAACAGTTTATTCACCAGAGATGTAGATTGGTACAAAGTCCATAACTTGTCCCACAAAGCCTTCATTGTAGCTTCCCCTGATACATTCAACAATACTAAATCTAAGACACACAATCGTATTGTTCTCTTTGCCTTTTGATCCAACTACTTCCATTCTTCATCAGACACTCCCGTTGGTTTAGTACCCAAATCTACCGCGATCCACTGATCTTTATCCACCAACAGATCCTCCATCTTGAGTTTGCACAACTCAAAACTCTGACCATTGAATTTCTCGATATCTATCTTTCCACTGCTCGCCATCTTCTTTCAGCACCAGAATTGATCTCGCATATCTCCCACTGAACAGGGTCTACCATAGGCCTGAGTGAAACCCATCAGCAACAAAGGCGTCCCCTTGAAGCCAAAACACTCTGATACCAAATGCATGTTTTAACCCCGTACAGAAATTACCTGCATACGAATTCTAAAACACATAAAATAAACAATGCGAGAGCATAACACATAAAACACATATACACAGAGATTTCCCCTGGATCCCAAAACTGGGACGACCAGCTTGATTTTTTCATTATGTTCCTTTTAATGTTACAATACATATTTATACATGCCGAAGCATCCAATACCATGGACCGAAAAACCATCAAGTCCAAAACCATGGACCGAAAACCATAGGTAGGTTCACCCAACCTAATATAGGGTCCAAAAATATTACGTAGGTTAGTCGTGGAAAGAATATAACACAACCCAACAGTTCTCAATAATTCCACTAGCTTTCTATTTTATCTTCTTCTTCTGATTGATTTTCTTTCTGATCTCTGTTAATGTTTTAGAGATTGGTTCTTATTCATCATTTTTCTGTACTGAAGGCTCGGGGTTGCTTTGAATGGTGAGATTAGTCTTCTTTCTCCTACTCTTTCTAACACTATCTTTTTCAGGAGATTTGGTGTCTCTTGGAAATGATTTCTTATCAGAAAGTTTTCCTAGGTGTCCCCTATTTTCTTTAGATGATATTCAACCAGGATTTTGACCAATCCATGGTGGTACATGGTTGTTTCCAGAGATTCTATTTTCTTCTGTACATTTGAAGCCATTCTCCTTAAACTGTTTAGAAGGAAGTAAGGGAGGTTGATGTTTCCATTGTCTCGAAAGTTCATCAATAAACGTATATGATAAACATACATACATCCAAATCTTCCTTCACAGGTAATAAAATTTTGTAATATCAAAAGCATGTTTCTCCATTTATTTTTGAGTGCTGAAATAGGAATTCCTTTCCTAAACATAGTGACATCCATACCTGGGTTCTTGAGGAATGCCTTCCATGATTCACTGTGAAATTCTTTGTTTTTGAACAACCTGTCACCAAGTCTTGGTAGTTCTATAGCCTCTGCTATGTAAGATTCTGTTATTGCAAACTTGATGTCCCCAATCTCCACTTCTGTACCATCAAATGATCTAGCGAAAGATTTCGTGATCTCCTTGTGATATCCATCAAAATTTTCAATGAACTTGCGCTAGTCTTCTGCAGCATCTCCTTGAGCTTGGGGTACCCTTCCATAACTTTTCCCCTATGGGATCTACCCTGACAATGAGTCCCATTGTCTCTGTTTTGTAGAATTTTCGAACCTCAAAATTACTCTCACTATCTATAAAACGAGTGCTATTGAGGAAATGTAATGACTGTGTAGAAAATGGAAAGACTATGTATATGAAATGGATGCGTGAATATGAGAGAAAAACTTAAGAGTTGGCATGTAATAAATAGACAGTAAGGGTTTAGCGAGTCATAGATAGGTAGGTCACATCATTATCTTGACCGTTAACAAGTGTAGTTCTGGAGGACCATTTGAGTACAGGTTATGGTGTCTGAAGCGAAGATTTGTTATGAAAGAATTATTGAGACCGTTTGTCATTAAAGATGGAAGATATGGTGGAGACATCATGGAAGTCAAATCAAATGATGGTTGATTAAGGAGACATGTGATTATACATACTATACAAACTTATGATTTCAAATTTCTTTTTGAAATAAATTTTTGCATTTACCTTTGGAACCTTACGTTTCGCTTGCTAATTTTTTTGATGTTGATACACAGGTACCTTGAGCATGATTGGTCTTCAGAAATTGATTTGTATTCAATTCCGTGCATACATGATCTTATTATGAATTGTACACTTGTGCCTGAACTGATAAACAAATTGTAGCTGCAGAATTAGATTAGTTGTAGAACAGAATCAGCTGCAGAACTTGAAAAAGGAAGTGAAATATGGCTTATGGATCATGAATGAAATGGAAATGGCTATGTAACTGAAATGAAATGAGATGAAAGACAAGATGATATATGAAATGGAGATAGAATGAATACTAAAAAAGGAAAAAATTATTGATGAAATATGACAATGGGATGAAGTGAAACTGTAAGAATAAAACGGAGTGAGGTGAGATGAGATGATGAATTTTACAGAATCTAAACTATAGAGTGACTGTGGCTTTTTGTCACTACTTATTATAGAAATAAAATGGAAAATATAAGGTGTCAGAAACCTTTGATTTTCACCCTGTATTTTTTGTATAAGTATGCCAATCAATGATTGGTTTTCAACCTTATACAATTTTTTTATTTTTATTTTTTTATTTTTATAGGAAAAATAAAGACTAAGTTAGTGGAGAAAAAGGATTCTCCTTTACTAACTTCATTTCAGAATTGTCTTGGAAAATCTTGATGAACTCCTCTTTTGAAATTGGTTTCAGATATATTTTTAATATATGACCATTCACAAGAAGAGGAGTTTTACTTTCATCTATTGTTCTGATCCTCACTGCTCCATTACTAAAAACGTTTTCAATCTCATATGGCCCAAGCCAATGAGTTTGAAACTTCCCTTGAAATTCTTTAAACTTTGAATCAAATAACAACGCCCAATCTCCCACTTGAAACCTCTTGTCCTTGATGTATTTGTCATGCCATTTAATCCTCTGTTGTTGGACTATACCAGTCCTTTGAACTGCATCTTGCATGATTTCATCAAGTTCATTTAATTGCTCCAACCTATGCTTTTGTGCCTCTGATAAATCTAGTCCCAGTTGGACTGTCATCTTGAAAGTTCTGATTTGGAACTCTATAGGGAACAAGACTTGTTTCCCATAAACAAGTTCATAGGGTGTATGTCCCTTTGTGTTTCTCCATGTAGTTATATAGGCCCATAAGGCTTCAGGAAGCCTTTCTGCCCAATCTCTTCTATGTAGATGCACAGTTTTGATGAGGACTCCTTCAATCACTTTATTTGTAGATTCCACTTGACCATTTGCTTGTGGATGATAGGGAGTATATTTCCTATGCTTGATCTTGTATTCTTCCACAAGTCCTTCCACTATGTTAGATGTGAATTGAGATCCCTGATCTGTCACAATTTCTCTTGGAACACCAAAACGAGTGAAGATGTCCTCAAAAAGAAAATTAACTATAGATTTTTCATTAGCAAAAGGTAATGCTTTGGCTTCTACCCATTTAGTGACATAATCAGTGCATACCAATATATACTTTTTCTTCTTAGATGGAGGATTAATTGGTCCAATAAAATCTAAGGCCCAATTTTCAAAAGGTTTGATGAGTACCTAAGTTTGTAATGACATTTCATTTAAGGGAGTAATTTTCCCTACCCTTTGGTAGCTGTCACATCTCCTAACATATTCTTTAGCATCTTTGAAGATGGATGGCCAATAATATCCTAAAGAAAGTATTTTATAGGTTGTCCTCTTGTCAGCAAAGTGTCAACCACACGGATCATCATGACATGCCTTAAGAATCTCGGGTATTTCATCTTCCCTGACACACCTTCTGATCATAAGATTTGGCCCTGTTTTATACAATTTGTTAGTGATCCATGAATATCTTGCACTTTCCTGAATAATTTTTCTTTTCTCTCTAGGAAACAAATGTGAAGGTAGCTTTCCTATGACCAAGTAGTTAGCAATATCTACAAACCAAGGAGTTTGAGTAGTTACTGCAAAAACATATTCACCAAGAAACTTATCTTCAACTGGAGAATCTTCTTTGATATTCTGAATCCTAGACAAGAAATCAACAACTGTGTTTTGTTTTCCAGGTCTATCTAGCACAATAATGTTGAATTCTTGCAAAAGTAAAAGCCATCTTGTAACTCTTCCATTAGTAATAGGTTTATTCAGCAAATATATAATTGCAGAGTGATTTGTATGAACAAAGGTTTCGTAGCCTGTTACATAATGTCTAAACTTGTTAATTGCATGAACAACAACTAAAAATTCCTTTTCAGTCACAGTATAATTCAACTCAGTGGGAGTCAAATTCTTACTTGTATAGTAAATGACATATGGAATCAAATCTTTTTGTCCCACTATAGCTCCCAGAGCTATATCTGAAGCATCTGTGGAAATATGGAAAGGGATTTTCCAATTTGGACCTCTTAAAATGGGTGCTTCAGAATTTTTTTCTTTCAAGGTTTCAAATGCCAACTGGCAATCAAAATTCCAATTGAATTCATAGTCTTTGGTAAGCAATTTGAAGAGTGGGGATGCTATTTTAGTGATGTTTTCCATAAATCTTCTATAGTACCCTATAAATCCCAGAAAGCTTCTAACATCCTTTTGGCAATTTGGAATTGATAATTTAGCGATGACTTCAACTTTAGATTTGTCAACTTTAATTCCATCTCCTGAAATGTGATGTCCTAAAACAATACCTTCTGTAAACATCATAAAAAAAATTTCATGGCTTAGTGAAAGGTTTGTTTCCTTACATCTTTTATGAACTTTTTCCAAATTTTCCAAAGCTTCTTCAAATGTATTTCCATAGACTGTAAAATCATCCATATATACCTCTACACAATCATGTATCATATCAGAAAAAATCCATAGTACTGCTCTTTGGAATGTTACAGGTGCATTACATAATCCAAAAGGAAGTACTCAGTAGGAATAAGTTCCCCATGGACAAGTAAATGTGGTCTTATCCTGATCTTTAGGTGCTACCTGAATTTGATTATAACCACTAAAACCATCCAAGAATGAGAAATACTTCTTACCTACTAATGTATATAACACTTGATCTATAAAAGGCAAAGGAAAATGATATTTAAGGGTTTCTTTATTCAATTCTCGGTAATCAATGCACACCCTCCATTTACCATTCTTTTTAGGCACAATTACCAAAGGAGAAACCCATTGGCTATCTAAAATTGGGTAAATGAAGTTTACATTCAGTAGTTTTTGGAGCTCTTCTTTCACAATCTCTTTAAGATTTGGATTCATCCTTCTCTGAGGTTGTCTAATAGGTCTACTATTTTCCTCAATGTAGATGTGATGGATACAAGTCTTAGGATCAATGCCTTTCATGTCGGTGTATTCCCATGGAAATGCAGCAAAATGTTTTTGTAATGTTTTGATTAGCTCTTCTTGTTGTAGTTTTTCCAAGTTTTTGTTTATGTTCAATGTCCTACCTGGAAAAATTTCAATTATAAAGCTACCAAACTCTTCCATAGAATAGAGAGACATTTGCCTAGATGACAAATATTCAACATTAGATTTTTCTTGAAATTGCTCATGGTTATATTCTGAAGATGATTCAAAATTCTCCAATGTATTCAAAATTTGACTATCTTCACTAATTTCTGAAATAGTAAAGAGAGACTGAATATCATCTTCATCATCAATCCATTCTTTGTCATCTATATGTGTGATTGCTTTTGATGGAGGATATAGAGTAAATTTCTTTGTTGAATTACCATCAGAAATATAAATGTCACTAGATCTACAACTAATAAAAGCATCAGTTGTGGCCAGCCAAGGTCTTCCTAATATGAGTGGATGCCCTCCTAGATTGTTCTTGGGAGTTAAGATCATGAAATCAACAGGATATTCCCAAGAATCTAAGGATACTGAAATATCTTCTAGCACACCATCTGGTTTGATTACTGATCTATCATCTAGTTGCAATAAGGTAGGTGTGTAGAGAAGATTAGGAAGTTTAAGCTGTTGCATAGTTTGTTTACTCATGATGTTTATTTCTGCCCCTAAGTCAATCAATGTATTTGGAATTTGAATTCCATTGATGTATGTTTTGACAATGGGACTTCCTGGATCCACATATTTTTGTATGGAAATTTTTCCCATCATTATTTCTGCCATTTTTCCTACCAGGTGATTTTTTTTTGTTTCTTTTGCTTTTCTTCCTAGTTTTTTTATGCTCAACTCCTTTATTGTTTTGGCTAGAATTGGAATTTCTCTAATGGCTTGTAGCAAAGGAATTTTGATATAGACATTGTTCAATTCATCTAGAAAATCATAGTTGGGCAACAAGATCTGTTTTTCTACCCTTCTATCAATTTGTAGAAGTAGATGTTGGTTGCTAAATGACAGGAATTGTGTTCACTGATTCTTTTTGTTTTTCTTTTTCAATTTTTTGGTTTTGGAGAGATTTTCCTTCAAAAATTTTATTGACTTTTAGAGAATCTTCCTCAAAACTGTCTTATTCCTAAATAACTACAGAAGGTCTTTCCTTTTCTAATATCCTCCCATATCTTAGTTGAACATCATTAAGATCTAGAGGAGTAATCATGTAAGTTGGAAATTGTTGTCCTTCTACCATGTAAGCATTCTGAGGGTTTTTATTGTTGGGGTTTGGTAATGGTTGGGTAGGTAGCTAATTTGGTTTCTGCTGAAATGGTAGTAAGAGTTGAGGATTTTGGTTTTGTTGTGGAGGTTGTTGTGGAAATGGAAATGAAAGTTAGGGGTTATGATTTTGAAGTTGTGGCTAATGATTTTTTTATTGAATGTGTGGGAGAGGATAATTCTGATTTGATGGAGGATATTGGTAATATTGAGAAAATCTCCCATAAGGATTTTGTACACCTTGTGCCCACGGTTGAGTTTGAGTTTGAGGTTGAGGTTGAGGCCAAGGTTGCTGCCAATAATTCCAATTTGGTGGGGGCTGAAGATACATTTGATTGTTAAATCCCTGATTTTGTGGCCCCTGCAAAGGTCTTTTAGCAACCAAAAAGAGAGGTTCTGCAGAATTCGGGACTGTTTCCTCTTGAAGAACAACTTTAAGACCTAGAATTGAAGGACAACCCTTGGTCTCATGGCTTTCTGAGCAAATCATACAAGTTTCTACATTTTTTGCATCTAAAGTTCATTCCCTTAGAGCATGTTTTTTCTGCATTTTGGACAAAAAATGGCTAAAGCATCAGCCTTAGTTTTCTGCTTGTTTTTTATTTTAAGGGTGTCTAATTTCTCACTAAGGCTCCCTAGAATGTTAGTTTTAAATTCATCAAGAATATTACCAATTTCTGCCCTACTTACAGATCCCCTTGCAGATTTATTTACTTTAACAAGAGAAGGATCTCTTGGCCCTTTCCCTGTTTTAGATTTCCCTCTTGAGAGATGAACACACAATTCTCCTATATCATTTAGTGGAAGTTGAGAGATATCTCCCTTCCCCATCATGTTAAGGATATCTATCCACTCATCTCTAATAGCTTTTAATAAAAGAGCTTTCAAGGTTTCTTCATCTAAATTGTTCATCTTTGCTCTTTACAAATTATAGTTGAATCTCTCAATCAAATCTTCTAAGTTTTCATCCTCTCTTTGCATCATTTTGAACACTTCATCTTTGTGATTGGTAGGTATGCAATAATCCAAGTACCTATCCAAAAACGTTTTTTTCATGTCATTCCATGTTCTAATGGACTGAGTGACTAACCCCATGAACCATTTCAAAGCGGCTCCTTTCAATGTTGAAGGAAACAATTTAAGTTTTTGAGAGTCTTATAGATAGTCATAAGCTCTGCACAAAACTTCAAACCCAAATGAAAATGTTTTAGGATCCTCACTTTTCAACCCATAGAAGTTTGGGAGGATAGAAGGTGAGATATTTTTCATTGTGGCATTTGTTTCCTCATCCACTATATGGAATCCAAAATAATTATCTAATTCCCTATTTCCTCTACCTCTCCCTCTACCCACTCCTCCAAATAATGAGAATTCTCCATCTTGTTCCTCTTCTGCAATTATACTTTCTTTAGAGTCAGTATAGGGTTCAATTTACAAGGTTACTTCCTCCTCCTCTAGTTCTTCTATTAATGGAATATGGGAGAGAGGTTCTACTTCTTCTTCCTCACTAGGTATTCCTAATTCTTCGACTACAATGTGCTCTCCTGTGGAAGTGAAAAAGGCTATTCCTATTGTTGGAGATTTGAATTTTTTCTCCCCTAGGATTGACTTGGTAGATGAAATAGGAGATTCTTTTGATTGGATTTCTGACTCTGGAATTCCAGGAGTCCTATGGCTAGGAGTATGGGTTTGGGATGGAGATGTGTATTTTCTTGTTCTTGGTGGAGTGGGTGGTGTTGTAGGAATTGAACTTCTACCCCTAGCTATAAATCTACCCCTAGAGTCTCTTTATCTATGCATGCCATATTTTTTTTTTGAATGTAAGAGATAAGGCTACCTAGTTACACTTCCCTGGCAATGGCGCCAAAATGTTTGGTCAATTTAGTGTCCTAAATTGCTCTACATAAATTATCAATCCGGGTATCGTAATCTGATGAAGTGTAGTGCACTGCCTGTGCTAGATAACCCTTCTTACTTTGTTGTTTTTTTGTTTTATGTTGTTTTGGGGGTTCTTGGTCTTTAGTTCCTAATGATTTAAAATGTAATTATCAAAAACTTAGATCTAACTTTCGTAAAGACTGCTTAAAATCTAAAAATGAAAACAGATCTTAAGAAAGACTTGGAAACAGAGCTTAAGAAAGACTTGGAAACAGAGCTTAAGAAAGAAATGAAAACAGAGCTTAAGCAAGAAATGAAAACAAAGTTTCTATTCTTGTTTCACTATCATTTCCAAATCATGAATTAAAACTGAAATTGAAATTTCCAATTGATGTCTAACTAATTACAGAAATAAAACTAAGTGAAATACTTAGTTACTATGCCTCTCAATTTTGGGAGAAAGTCTCCTTGGGATGACATTTGAGGAATTTTGTACTTCATTATTCTAAGTGAAAAGAAATATAGAGATGCAGCAAAGACTCATTGTATAAATGAAATGTTCAACCACTTAGTTTAGGATGAATTATAAACTTGAATGGTTTTTCAGAAACATTCATTAACATCGTGAGTCAGTAAACTAAAAATAAAATGGCAAAGATGGTAAATGGCACTGATCAGTGTATTGAGAATTTAAAGACTAGTAAAATAGTGAATGAAGTAAACTAGATGACATTACTAAGTTTCAACTTCTAACTACTGATAAAAACATAGAAAGAGATTAAGAAAAAAGAAACTACTCTAAATTATGAATACTATTAATAAGAAAATGATGAAAATTGCATTATAAACATTGTTAGTAAGAAAATGATTATAAACATTGTGAAAGAAAATGATGAATTTATAGTTAACAAGAAGAAGACAATTAAAATGAAATGAAACCGTCTTCAATGCAGGGGCCCTCTACAACTGATTAGGTTATGCTTGCTCAATCAACTCTAAGAAAACTCCTTCAGATTTCCATAAAACATGCGGTATTCATATTAAAAACAAGGACACAAAATGCCCAGGAATTACAAAGTTTAAAACTTCGATTTCACAACAAAGATACCACCATTACTACTAATTTCTTTGGTCCTTTACACAGGTATTTATAAGAAAAAACATACAACTATTTGTGGAGAAAAACATGCTATAGCCAAACACATAGAAGACAGATATGCAGAATTTCTTCCTCGACTGTTGGAGACATAAATCAAAGACATGGTGGCTGTTGGATTCGGTTGTACCGGTGGCTGTTAGAGTCCATAGATATAAGTAGTTGTTCCAGATAATTCTTCCCATCACTGTGAAACGTGTTAATTAACCACGAAATAGATTCTTGTTACCTTCGGTCACTACGTTTGACTTATTCATTGACCGTAGTCTTGTGCCATCTTCTTTGTCGACCTGGGCTAAGTGAATAGGATAGGGTCCATGTCACAATGATTTCCAAGCTGCCCATGTAGCTAGTTTCTCCTTCTAACACCTGGAACTTGTTAAAGAATGAAGGTAGTTGCGGAAAAGTCGATTAGTTGCAGAATAGGCTGTGTTCCGTAGCTAATATACAAAAATTTATTCAAACAACAAAACATAAAAGCATAACATGTAAATCACTAAATGTCCTCCTCAAGACATTATATACCGGTCATTGGTGATGAGAATGCATCTTTCTCATGGAAAAAACAAAGAAAAGGAATGAGAAGAGTTTCTTAGGGAAAGATTAATTTTGAGGCTCAACACATGTATGATTGTTGGCAAAGATAATCTTTAGAATGATCAACTTCACAGTTCCATGATTCTGTGAGAGATACATTTTCCAAACCTTAGTTGAGAGTAAGAGTTTTTCATGGAGATGAATCAACTGAAACAGAAACTTGAATCCGATCAAAAATTGACTCTTGAAGTTTCGAAATATTATATCCAAAATGACAAACATATTTCAAGAAGGAATTTACATCTAGTGAAACCATGCAGAAAGAAATGTTTTGCGAGGAAAACCAAACCTAACTTAGTTCTGGATCTTACAAGAGTTGCAAGATCTTAACATAACCATCAACAAAAGTTGAAGTGCCTCGTATGTCTGACAAATACCAGATATTTCAAGGGTTGTAAAATCACATTTTGAAGATTGAACCAGATCATGCATGGTAAGGGTATAATTGATTTCACTGATTTTAATGAGATCACTATTATTTGAATGGAATCCATCTCTGTCACTAAATAGATCGGGTTTTACAACTTTGAAAACCACATTACTCAAGTCAAAAAATTCTTCTGATCACAAATCTAGAGATGTGTGAAATAGATAAATTTCATGAGCAAGCTGATTTGAAGAGTTTTGTTCATGTAAAAACAAGATATGATACGGGATGGCAATGATACTCAATGATTTGATTATTTTCTCCTTTATCATGGAAAACCTCATTACCTTGTCTCAATTGAGAATTGAACTCATTTAATGAAGAACTTGAAGAGCATGGAATATCTTCAGCACATGTAGATACATCACAAAGAGTATAGCACAAGGGATAATGAGATGAAGATGAAGCTTTGATAAGAAAATTTTCTTTAGCTGGATCAGATTCCAAATCTAATTTTGTCAGATCAATATGTTATAGAGGAACCTAAAAATTTGTTGGTACACTTGGTAATTTGTCATCGTGTACATCAACATAATCATCATAATCAAAATGATTGTTTCCCAAGACTATGGGTTTGAACAAATTGATTTAATTTGATTCAATATCAAGATTAGAATATCGAAAATCATCCAAGAATGTAAGAGCATCATATTTACATTGAGTACTTTGAAAAAGGGAAAAAATATTGAAAGAGTCTTCACCTTCCTACTCTACTTGTGAAATGTGACTACCTTGTACCTAATCACAATCAAAAGAGTGTGAAGAACTAGTTAGTGGAGAAGATTGATCAAGTGGATAATAATACAAAGAGTGATTGCATGTATATGATAGATTATAAGATATGTCCTTTGCAGAAATAAAAATTTTAATGGAACCTTATTCAAGAATTTCGTTAAGAGCTCTAATGTCATCTTGAGGACTGAAAGGACTAGTCTACACCATAGGCTTCTTGAGCCATTCTGGGATTTCCTCCATGGGATCTGAGTCATGAAAATCACAAGGAGGATGACAAGATGGATTACAAATTTGATGTGCATATTTCCTAACTTTATTATCATCACAAGGAGGCACCGTCATTAGAAATGGAAAACGAGGAGGACAATGAACAAAAGGAAGTGGGTCGTAGAGTGTTAAACCATCATCTAGCTCAACCTTCAAGGTTGAGGTAGAAAACAATAAAAGCCACATATTCACAATCAATTTCAGAGTATCCACAAAACCTAAGAAAAAGAGATGCATTTTGGTAATGGATGTATCACCCTCACCATCAAACTTGATCGGGGACAATTCATGGAGAGATTCATCATGGATTGAAAGCTCACCTAGAGATAGGTTATAAAAACACCCTAGGAGTATGATTTAAGGATAAGCCATTTATGGTAAGAGATTCAAAATAGAATCAACAGGCTCAACTTGTCATTTGGCTCTCTGATCAAGGTGGATGTGGGTAGCCACCTTCCTATTCCACTTGGACCCCCACCACTCTCTTTTAGTTTTTTAGTTTCCTTAATTGTAGCACAATTTACTATTTTTGGAAGTTTTTCAAGTCGTGAACTTCCAGAGCTGTTTTGAGGCCCTAAACAACGATTTTTTGGGAAAATTGGGGCCAACACAAAGTATGCACCCATGTTTGCCACTCAAACATTGTATTCCTCAGATAGATATTTCTAACGAGGTATTGTGCGCATCAAACGAAGATCGTATGCAAAAGTTACGACCCTGGGAACTTGATTTACCAATTTACCCAAACGGGGCCCATAATTTGGCGCTTCATATCCTAGGGTTAGGTTTTTTTATTTTTAGGGTTTTCCATTGTTTTGCAATAATAAATAGGCCTTTGGGCCTCATTTAATAGAGTTGAGAGGCATGTAGTCACCACATCTCTTCTCATAGATAATCTACCATCGCTCAATCTAGTCTTATTTCCATTATGCCTTGTGAAATGTTCATTTGCGGAAAGTATCAAGGTCCTTCTACCAAAAGGGGAGAGAAAAGTGGGGCCTTTAAAGACAACTAATAGTACTAATCTAGAACAAGCACAAAACCACATAGATAAGAATGAATCATTGATCAACCAGACAAATAATTTACAAGGGAGAAACGATTGTTAAAGAAAATACAACACAATTTTAACAAGATAAGTACCGAATCCATCGAAAATAGTTCAATTTCCTTAGTATAGATGAGAAATAATATACATTTTAAACATTCAAATAACAATATTACAATATTCATGACATATGCATGAAAGGGTGTCGACTCAATGAGCTTATGAGTTAAGTAAAATTTCCAAGATACATCAAGAAAGAAAACACCACTAGCCCCAATAGTGGAACATTAGAGAACTCACTTATTCCTCCAAAACAACTATCTTCCTCTCTAATTCTGGTAGGAGGATCCAACGTGAAAATTCCTTTGCATTTACAATGAGGGTGTGTATATAAAAAATGGGGTGATCATTCACCTCCCTTGTAACTCTTAGACTACCCTCAGGATTGTTTGACTTCTCTATGACCTTTCGATTTCCACATGACTTTTCACATTACAAGGATGACTCTTGGACTTCCACTTTACATTACATTTTCCAATATAGAATTTACATAATCCACAAATGATGTGGAAAATGATGACTCATGACATTACATGACACTGATGACATGAATTGCATGATGACATGGCAATGTCAAGTCGCTATTTTCTACTGCTTTGTATTCAATAAGAGATGTGTAATGCTTCATCTCCATGAGAGATATTATTTGTTCTTCATATCTGACCTCCAAAGGGTTGTGAATTAGATGGAACTTTCATGCGATCTTGATATTGATCTTCCTTACATAATCTTGTTTTCCTTGGTCTTATCGACTGGTGATCATCTTATCTCTTTAGATACATATGTGTCTTCTAGCATGGTCCTCTTATGCTTTTCAATCATCATCATCCTATCATGATAAGATAGAGTACCTGCAACTGAAAACAATTCATGACAAGACAACATCAGTCTGAAAAAACCCTAACCTATCATATTTCATGAACTCACATGTTAGGGATGGAACTAGTGACTGATTGGGTGACTAGCTAAGGGGATTGTGCAGTTCTAGAGGCCAAGGTCTAGGATTGAGGCTTCATACTACGAAATGCATAGTTCAGGATGGCGAGGTTCAGGAAATTTCATAGTTGAGGGAGTTAAGAGCTCAAGGCAGAGGCTTGAGGCTTGACGATTCCCACTACACAATTATGGATGGAAATAGGCCAAGACATTATGTAGTTAAGGGACTCAAGGAATTAGTCTAGGGGCTTGAGCCTTGAGACTACACAATGTGTAGTTGAGGATGATGTGGGTAGAGATATTGCATAGTTAAGGGACTCAAGGTCTCAGGCTGGTGGTTTGAGCCTCGATTTTTCCCACTATATAGTTATGGGAGGCAAGGAGACCAAATGATTTCACAATTACACAACTCAGGAGCCCAAGGCTAAGGCTTGAGGATGGAGACTATGCAATGTGAAGTTCAGGCTAGGCCAGGGAGAAATATTGCACAGTTCTGGAGCTCAAGGACTAGGCTTGAGCTCTAATATTGTGTTTTGAATAGTTTTGGAAGGAAGACACTGTGCATTTCATAGTGCCTAGGGACAAGGTTGATGCTTGAGGGTTGAGACTACACAATGCACAATTCAGGCTTGAGAGAATGAGGCTGCGTAACCTGGTCAAGGATTTTTCCTAGTTGGACTAAGTGTTGGATCAGTGAGTTGCAGATGAGTAGAAGAGAGACTCTGAGAATGATCACACACCTAGATCACCTAACGATACGACAAGGAACACTTAGAAAATATGAACAACATACCTTTCTCAATGCAACAACTTTGTGATGGCTCCCACCAAGTACAACACTAAAGATACACTTTGCAACGATAGTGATGACACTTGTGTGACAATGCTTAAGACTTTGGGAATAATTGTGATACATGCTTACATGATAAGAACAAAATATTATCACAAATATTACCCCTTGAGACAAACCAAAACTCCACTTTACGCAATGAGAAACACTTGTCATGCAAGAAGATGACACATGTGATATGGAAATAAAAGTGTGAATGAAATTTGCAATACGCAAATGACAGTGAGAATGGCACATGCCAGAGCGAAGATAACATGAGAATGAAACTAATAATAGTGAAAGCAAGCAAAAGAAATAGACAAAAACATGAAAATGACACACACAAAAAGGAATGTGTGAATAAGAGATAGTTTGAAAAACTCACCAAAGTAGAAGTACAAATGTACTCGAAAGTGAGATAATTTCAATGAACATGTGCACTAACTATCAACATGGGTTGAGAATAGTGTAGGTGTGAAGTATTGCAGAAGGTATGTTTTCATTAACTATTTTGTCATTTTTTCTTTAGAACTCGTAACTCTTTGCATCATGAACTAGGTAGACAATGGGAAATCATGACAAATCTATGAAGATTTATATGTAACCTGAAAACACTAATAATTGCCATTTCTTATGCAAGAAAAGGGAAAAACTAAATATTAATGCTCCAAAGAAAAAGACATGACCAAAATAATCGTTGTCCCTTTGGCGGGGAACCATGCGCAAACAAGACGATCTAAATTAAAACATCTCAGCCAAGGAAAGGAAAAGGAGATATCAACTCGATGCAAGAAAACGACCAGATAACTGAGGATTAACAGCTTAGTGAATCCCTCGGGATCCTTTGATCCTGAGGGATTGCTGCTTAACTATTTTTGCATCATTGATATCTCTACTTTAGCTATTATAAGTAGGGGCAGCATTGCTAGCCTGGGGGAGGCTATTAATTTGTCATATAACTTTGCTCTGTATCTAGAACTTTGATCATTGACTCTCATTGAGAATTGATCCACTGTAACTGTTTTAATGCTTTAATATAAATCTGGTTGTTGTTCCATCTGTGACTCTGGAATAATCTCAAGCGGTGTGTCCCTGGAGGCTAAGGGCCCGACCCTGGTGGAACACTTGCTCCTGTATCATTATCTTTAGTTCATGTGTGGTTTGTATTATCAGCTTGAATCGGTAATATGGTGTGTTTTGTTATCTTATATCACAGCTCTGTTATATCTTATATATCGTTATCTGCAACACGAAAGTCGTATTGTGCATTCTAATATTATAACGTATTGCTGTTCCTTTAAGATCATTAATGTAACATCGTTGTTCTTTAAAGAATGCTATTGCTGTTTAATTGCAAAATAACTGAGCTGTAAACTTCTTAAGTCGGTATTGTTGTATTCGTCTGTGGTTTATGCTTCATAAAATTGTTGTTCAATTGACATTACTGTTCCATTTTGAATTGCGATTGTTATCCTTTCTAATCGGGATCAATACTTGCAGTATCAAAATCAAATTACTATTTTTCTTAATATCTCTGTGTGATGTGTGTATTATTTCTTTCGGCACTGTATATTCACAATCGGATCTAAGTGTTGTTCTATGTTTCATTGGTAATTGGTTTCCGTTCCATTTCTATTTGCTGTTCAATTTATCCTTTGAGTAAAGATTAACATTTGATTTCTATAGGTTACAATTAGGTACGATTACTGTACTTGTTCCCGTAGATTAAGGTGTTGTCGTTCATCAGACTTAGTTGCTGTTACATTTTCTAGTTGTTGTTCCTTTTCTCAATTGCTATTCTATTTCCTGTTATTTGCGTTACTATTGCTTTGGTGTGCAGAACGATCTGAAACTGCAGTGGGCATTGGCATTTATTGTCTAGTCCCCAGATTGATGATCTATTCCTTGATTACTTTTAGTTACATCAGTTTCTAAAGGGATGAGTTATTGTTACTGGACCCTTGACTGATACATAGCTTACTTTTCTGAGTGCATGATTTAAGCTTCAAAGTATTTTGCTGTAAGTAGATTTACTTTCAAGCATCCATTTACTCTTGTATTTTCTTGAGCACTATACTACTAGCATTAATCTGAAAAATGGCAGCCTCAAATTGAGTACACTCTTTGAGATAACAAATTGTTCTTAGATTGACAAAGTTAATGTGAGGTAATTAGAGGTGAAAAAGACCCTTTTTATGGCTTGACAGTAGGCACTATCTTAACGGATTGTGTTAGGCCTGTTTAAGCTTGCATGAAAATAAATCACTCATGAATTAATTATGGACTGAGCATGTGTGAGTAGTTGACATCGACACTTGCAATTGAAAAAGGGAGCCCAAAATACTAACAAAACATCACTGACCAAGGAGTGACCACAGAACGACCAATCGCAAGATCCACAGTAGGCTTCAGAATTTGAGTGTAGGAAAAATTTTGGAGGGTATTTTCAAAATGACAACATTTTCCTTCCTACATCAAGACTCCACCAAGTCCTGTCTTAAAAAAAATTGCACACACCATGAAATATTTATCCAGATCGACAATATTTAGAACTGGAGCATTTGTCAACAAATGTTTCAACTACTTAAAACCTATTACACATTCCTCTATCCATTCAAATTTCTTTCCTTTCCTCTATAATGATTTAATAGGATAGGAAATCTCTAAGAAGCTCCTAATGAACCTCTTATAATAACCTGTTAAACTCATGAATGATCTAACCTCATCCACATTCCTAGGATTTTCCCATTCCATAATAGCTTTTATCTTTTCTAGATCCACTGTTATGCCTTCCTTGGAAACCACATGTCCCAACTAATGTACCTATATCTAAAAGAAATTGCATCTACTAAGCTTGGCATACAATTGATGCTCTGTTAGAAATCTCAATATTTTTTGTAAGTGTTCAGCATGCTCTTTCTCACTCTTAGAATATATAAATATATCCTCAATGAATACAATAACAAACTTGTCTAGATAAGGACACAAAACAATTTTCATCAAGCACATAAAAGTAGCTAGAGAATTAGTCAAACAAAATGGAACTACAAAAAACTCATAATGCCCATACTTGGTCAAAAAATAAGTCTTTTAGGTGTCCTCTTCTTTAATGCGTACTTGATGGTATCCTGATGTCAAATCAATATTCGAGAACATCGTTTCTCCCTTCAACTGGTCAAACAAGTCATCAATCCTCGAAAAAAAAGACCTATTCTTGATGATCACCTTGTTCAACTTCTTGTAATCAGCGCATAACCTGAGAGTACCATTCTTCTTCTTTGTGAACAACATTGGTGCACCCCAAGGCGACACAGTTGACCTATTGTATTCCTTCTCAAGCATTTCCTTCAACTGCAACTTCAATTCCACTATCTCAGGAGTGATCATCCTATATGATGCCTTTGATGTTGGTGCTACCCCTAATACCAACTCAATAGGAAGGTCCACTTCCCTCTGAGATGTAAACTCTAAAATCCCTAGTAGGAACGCATCTTGAAACTGTTGTAAGATCAGGTACTTCTTCAAAAATTCTGCATACTCAACATCATTACCTTTATCACTAGAAATATATATTACAAATAACACACACCCTTTTCTATGGTTACGCTTGGCTTGTAGAGCTATAACCATCCTCACTGATGTAGCCTTCCTCTTACCTTGCAAGATTCTTTATTCTCCATTATCATCCAATAACTCAATAGCCTTTTCATAAAAATCTACTTTAGTTCTATGAAGATACATGCAGTCCATACCCAACAACATATTGTATGACCCCAACGGAAGTAGATTCATATGCCCTGATGTAGATGTGCCATTCAACTCAAATGCACAAGCTCTTACCTAGTGATGTGTTGGGAAAAATAATGATGGGGGGTGAGTCAGTATTTTAAACTCACTTTAAACTTTTCAATTCATGTACTTATTTCCATACACTTGCTATGGGGTAAAATGCACAGTGTATGGAGAATGAAAACTACCCTCAAAGGCCTTCTCGGGACCTTCGATAGACTGTAAGATTTTATGTAGGAGCTACCAAGTTATACACCTGTTCATCTATCAAATATTAGTTAACAAAGTATGGAAAGAGGATTACCTCAAGTCTCCTTCTAGATTTGTTTGGAGATCTCAACGCAGCCAGAAAGAACTCCTTCAAAGCCAGTTCCAAATCAATTCCTGCACAAAGGAAAGGAAAACACAATCACAACATACAATCTTGAAAACTAATATAAGAATGCACAACGAACATCTATTTGCATACAACTAAACCACTCATCTAACCAAGTATCGAACGAACAACTTAATGAACAAAGGTTACTGACACCATGGAGTAGGGAACACAACTGCAGTTCTATATTAATAACGGAAGAGTGATTACAACCATCCATTGTATCAGTCTTCCTTTGCCCCGTCTGCTTCTCTCTCTCTCTCTATCTTTCAGCTCACTTCTTCAAGTATGTGACAACTCACAATAGATTAGTAGGCTATCCTTTCAAATGCTCTGACCCCTTTCACAATGGCCCTCTCACTGCTTATGTAGCAATTGAGTTAGGGTTGCCAAGCTCTTCATAGAGTTCATTCGAGAAAAAGAAATGAACCTTCCCTATTTTCCAGCTCTTTCCCATTTGCCTTCTTTTTCAGATTGGAATTTCCCCAAATAGTTCGATTTTTTGGAATTCCCTTGCTTTTTTTGAGCAAAATTAGGGATAAATATCTAGATATTTATGAGCAGATTCGTTGGTTTGACCCACTGAACTTCTCTTAGTTTCACTAATGTTGCCGCTGGTCTAACAACTTGAGTTAGCAGGGTCATTAACACACCCTTAGGGTTGGTAACAAGCTTTATAAAGCAGGTTCTCAGTGTGCAACCAGTGTTAGTGTGGAGTCAAGGCTTGCAATTGTGGTCTTTGCTTCAGTCATGCTATATTTCACCTCTGAGTTGATGAGGAGGTCATTTTGTTGTATAACAGATGCTCCCTAAAGTATGAGATCATAGGTAGAGACAATGGCCGAAATACTTTACTGAAAGTATAATTTTTCCTATCAAAATGTAGAGAGAGAGAAGCTTCGAGTAGCAAGGGAAACCTGATACAACACATATATATAAAACTGCTAAAATCATGTCCTGAGTCGGGCATTCCCATGCTCAGTAGCTATGTTTGAGTAATTTTCTCAAAAAAGAGATATGACGATACCGGTCATTAATAAGCACAATGTAGGTCCAGTGTCATAATAGAATAATCCTGAAACAACTGTCTCCAAAAAACAATATCCGCAACTTGGGAGAGGAAACAAGGCTGAATGATGCAAGCCTCTACCCAAGGTCTTGATTTTCGCTTCACCGAACATAATAGATCGATACATGTGAAGATATGCGTTGATGTCAAACATGCACGAAATCATATGATTACCGGCCAATAATGGAGACCATTAATAGACATGAGGAAGGCCACCAATAATGGTGATGGTATCCAAGATGCATAGTACAAACTAGCAAGTGTGAAAGATTTCTTTGTCGTTGAACACTTGTAGAATCACTTATTCAGGAGCCAATAAGGAGAACCCCTGACCAAGCATAAGGCAACCTGGCACTAATTTCTGCAATTACCAAGGCACTGAATGTGTTTCTGGGTTATCTTCCTAGATAAAATGTTGAAGTCGACATGAAGAAACCTATCAAAAGGTAGGCAATAATGTGTCCTACATTAGTCGACACGAAACAGGACAAGGATGATTTTGTTTTTTGAGGAATCTTTAGAGCATTTGGGTCTAAACAATGGAGGGCATGATGGAAGGATATGCTTGATCGGTTGATGGAGGAAACAAATGGGTAACCCTTGAATAATAGAAGGCATGACAATGGTTTTAACCAGACAACACTAGACTCATGAACACTACAGAGTGTTAGGATACAGAGACGCAATTACATTAGGGTATATAGGCTAAAAATCATAGGATGGTAGGCTTCATATTGAGAGGTCATCAAAAAGGAAGGTTTATCTAAGGGAGTGCCATGTTCAAGGGAACGACTGCTACCAAACCATGCTTTCAAATATAGAATATAGTTTTATTGTCCACTCTCCCCTTCTGATTAATTTTATGAGTCCAGTCGGTTAAACTCATCGATCTTTTCATATTTAAAGAGTCTGAAAAGGACCGCAAAAAGAGCGACTCTTTGCCCTATTTGATTAGTTTAATGAGTCCAAATATGCAAACTTGTCGATTTTTTCATGTTTTAAGAGTCTGAAAAGTATCGTAAAAATAACAACTCTATATCTTGTCTATATAATTTAAAGAGTCCAGACTAGACAACTCGGTGGTCTTTTCATGTTTAGAGAGTCTAAAAAGATTGTAAAGCAAGACTCCATGGTGGTCCCTTTGTCATAGTTGTTAAATGGGTGCAACAAAAGGTAAATAGTATACCCGGAGCGGTTAGTTTTCCATAAGTTAATCTATTGAACCAGGATTAAGAGAAACCTACTTTCAATAGATGTTGACCTTATTTTGTTACGAGTACAAGGCGATGGAATAAGCTAATTTTTCGTCGTCAATTTTTAATGAGTCACGTGACGACAAAGTAAATACCTTCATCAAAATTTTTAATGAGTCACATGACGACAAAGTAAATACCTTCATCAAAATTTTTAATGAGTCAGATGAAGAAAACTCAGGGTATCTTTTCTAGTTTAGTGAGCGAGAAAAGGAGGGAAAAGAATGGCTCATACCTTCTTCATAGTTTTACAAGCTCGAAGGAGGGGAAAAACTCGGGGATTTTTCGATTTAAGAGTGAGAAATGGTCCCAAAAAAGAAAGTGCTCTTACTGCTGCTATATATTCTTAACGAGCCCAATAACAAAAACTTGAAAATTTTTTGTTTAACGAGTGAGAAAAGTTCCTAAAAGAATGCTCGGGTCATTTTTATCAATTTTAACGAGCCTAAAGTGAAAGCTCAAGATTTTTTTAATTTTAAAGAGCAAGAAAAAAGTGCCTAAAAAGAATGCTCTCTTGGTCTTTTTCAGTTTAATGAGCTGGAAAAAGATCAAAAAAGAGTTGCTTAGAGCACTGTTGTATAGTTTTAATGAGCGCAACGATGAAAACTCGAAGATGTTTCTTTCTTTTAAAGAGAAATAAAATATCACAAAAGGTGCTCTAACCATTGTCGCAAAGAGTTAACAAGCTCAACGATGAAAACTCAGAGATGTTTGTATTTTTTAAAGAGAAATAAAATATCTCAAAAAGTTCTCTAACCATCGTCGCAAAGATTTAACGAGCTTAACGATGAAAACTTGGAGATGTTTATATTTTTTAAACAGCAATAAAATATCTCAAAAAGTGTTCTATCATCTTTGTATTAGTTTAACGAGCCCAAAGAAGAAGACTCGAGGTTTTTCAGATTAACGAGCAAGAAAAATAGCATAAAAAGAATGCTCGATCTTCTGCATGGTAGTTTACCAAGCCTGAAGAAGGAGACTCGAGGTTTTTTCAGATTAACGAGCAAGAAAAATACCATAAAAAGAATGCTCGATCCTTCTTGATATCATGCTTGACAATAGAAGGGTCTATGCCATGCATTTCCTCATAAGACCAAGGGAAAACATAGCGGAAGTCCCTAAACGGGTAGGTGAAGCTCACAATTTCCTCAAGATTGTGATTGGCTCCAACCTGTATGTTTTCCATGATGCCTGTCTTGACAGAAGTATTGATCAGCGATGTTTTTGAAACATTGCCCATGTTTCCTTTTTCCTCCAATGTTTGGAGGATCATATAGGGTGAGGAAATGATTTCTGGTATCTCAAGGGATAGGATTTGAAGAGGCATCATGTCCAAATCAAATATCAAAACACGATGGTGCGAGTCCTCCCAAGGTTGCTCTTCTAAACTCGTGATCTCTCTAATAGCTTTGTCCATAGGTAGGACTTGATTGAGTGGACCGAAAGAAGGGGAAATTATGGGAGGGGCAGTGGTACTGTTGGCCGAAACCAAAGTGACCGAAGTTTCAAATGCAATTTGAATGGCTTCGCAGGCCAATTTAGCTGGTGACAGCGGCATTTGTTGTCCGTAAGTGTCAAGGTCTGAATGAGCTGGTAGGATCCATGGATCGGTCTATTCATGAGGAATAAACGAAATCATATTGACCATTTGTGAAACCTTCAGCGACTGAAGTGGGAAACAACCCATGAGGGAATAAGCCTTCAATAGACCAATACCGATACTGACATAAGTGTCAGGCACACCACCGACTATGGGTACGGAGCTGTTTGGTAATGGTGAATAATCAGGGGTGTAGAAAGACAACTGATCTACTGTAACTACCTTTCGATCCAATGGGAATTTGATGATGTGAAAGATAGTAGATACTATGGCCATCATGGCATATGTCCAACTGCGACCCAGCAAGAGATTATAGTTGAGTTTCTTGTCCACGAGTTCTACGTCCACCGTTACGGTTTTCCCATACAAAGTGATGGGAAAACTGGCTAGGTATCCTTTTGGGATAAAGGTGTGGCCATCGAAAGCTTTTAGGGATTTTGACGATGGGGATAGGGTTGGGGAACCCAGGGCGAGCCAACATGAAGCCGACATGACACAGGTCGAAGCACTTTTGTCGATGACAGTTCTGTGTATACCTTTACCTTTCGAAGTGATATGCACCTGGAATGCAAGCTGGTGAGAAAGGGGAGGTTTACACTTGTCCATGTCGAAAATAGCAAGCATGGAATCCATTAGGTCAATACCTCCAATAGCTGAAAGCAAAGCTTTCCATTGTGTTGGGCATGTTTGTAATACTTCAAGCGCCAACATAGCCGACGACGCTTGTGCCAAATCCTCTACGATGTTGTAGTGTTGGGCAGCACGTGCAGATGTATTGTGCATTGTGCATCGAAGTGCCCCTTTTCAGGGTTGAATTACAAGGTCCTCAACTGGCCTTTGGATATGCAAATCGTTAGGCAGCAGTGGGTTTTGACCTGAGGATTTTTCTATTGCAAGAGGAATAGGAGCTCCATGTGATTTGGCTCTTGTGGCAAGTTATATCGTTTCAAATGTGTAAACAGTAGAAGATCCTTCACCAGCAGAAGGATGTTGTGAACCATCGCTTACCCCTTGCGGGGGTTGCGGTTGGTTTGCAATAAGATTTTGCTGTTGTTGATTGGGAAAAGGATTTCTAAGGACAGAGGGGGCCTTACCAGAATCCCTCTTGGAAATGTATTTTGTGCATTCCTAAAGTCACGGACATCGCCAAGTCGTGTGGTCTTCAGCACAGAGTTTGCATGCATATATGGTGGTTTTATCCTTTTCCTTGTCAGTAGGTGCAGTGGCCTTCTGTTTTGGGTTGGGCTTCTTTGGTGATTGATCTTCAGAAGGAGCAGTCTTTTTCTTATTCTTCTTATTCTTTCCACTGGATTTTTGTGTAGACTGCACAGAGTTTATCATAGCAGTAGGAAGAGCAGTCGTATTGGTAGAGGGGTCCACTGCTAGCTTAGAAATGGAACCACTGAGTTGTTTTACAGCGGCCCCAGAGGTTGCGCCGACAATCCCGTCAGCGTGCACTCCGGGTTGCTGAGTGGTGGAAGCATTGGGGTTACCAGGAGCATTGGGGATTATGTCCTAAAGGGTGCCATACTGTGAGTATATCAGATCTAAGTGCTAGGCACGACGTATGGATTGGTCTTCTGTGACAGCACCACCTAGCACGACATCTCTAGCGATTTGCGGGAGTAAGGACTTACAGAACCAGTCCATTAAGAGAAAGTCTGGGATCAGAGATTTTACTAACCTCCGCCTACATCTCCATTCATGAATATGATTGGAAATGTGGGTTGCGGTATGCTGACGAAATGAAGTGAGGAGCTTTGTCCCAGTCTCATAGCGGATAGGTAACTGGAAGTGCTTTAGGAATTCCATCGCTAAAGTGTCAAAGGTGTTTACTGGCACACGTGGTAACTCAATATACCATTTCGTTGCATTTCCAGTGAGGGTGTAGGGAAAAAGACATAACTGGACACTATCATCCACCATAGAGTTTGAAACACACTAGAGATGGTAGGTGGTGATATGGGTGCCCGGATCCTCCCCTTGTTTTCCATCGAACTTTGGGATGTCTGTTGGTATTTTATGTGGGATCAGTGACCATTGTAAGTTGTGATAGATGGGGTCATTTGTAAACTTGTATAAGGCAGGTATATCTAACATTGCCAAGAAAGGCATAGAGTTAGGTGCCCCCGACTCAGACCATGGTGATGATGGATGACTTGAGGAGCTTTGCACTCCTCCCATTGTTTGGTTCCCCATGGTGTACATGGGTTGCATGGTGTGGCAGCTTCTTTGAGGTATGGTGTTGTAGAGTGGATTTCCATGAGGATTTTGATACTGGGGTATGAAATTTCCCACAGTATAACCGGTGCCCCCTTGACTCATTTGATTATGTGAGTAGGGTGCCCCCATGGATTGGTTGGGAACCCCTTGTGGATTCCCACCTGACATATAACTGACCATTTGGCCTTGATTGATAGGACGGAGGCGGAACTGTTACGTTCCCTACTAGCATGTGCATATTAGGAACCCCCCCAGATATATGAATCTGGGGGTTTGAACTGTACATTGGCGTCCGACCATGTTGTTGGTAAACGGGAACCATGCCCATAGTGTCGCATTGAGTGTTATAGGGAGCACTGTATGTGGCACTTGTTGAATGTATGTAGTTTGGCACCATAGGGGTGGAACCTGGAATCTGTTGGGTTCCACTCATAGAGGGTGTCATGTGAGTGGTTGTACCTAGGACAAACGGGACATCAGGATTCCACATTACTAGTGTTGTGATGACTGTCGACTGGGGGAGTGGTGAAGGAACAAAAGTGTCCCTAAAGTTCCACAACCGTTAGTCATCAACTAGATAGATGGAAATGTTCCAACTACTGAAGCAAGAAGTATAGGTACCACGAGAGCCAAGATAGGTTCCAATGGATCTGTGAGCAGAGGGTTAAAGGGGGGAAGAAATCCCTCTGTAAAGAAATCCTCCGGCAAATTTGAATCACCAGTTGTCCAAACAGATCTCGTGTGTGATCTAGGAGACTATTCCCTCGAAGATGAGGAATCCAGTTCAGTGGAACTCGGCGGATCTTCCACAATGAGTCGAGGAAGTCCTAACAATCATCTAGAGTGATGACGAGGGCCAGATGTAGCCACGATGACTGTTAATTTTTATCAAATAAATTTTATCGTAATATTCTTTAAAGTCTCAAATGATAGCACTTAGGTACCTAAATAAATATAAAAAATACACTAAATGGATCAATCAGCAAACAGAGGGAAATTACCTCGTCTGATAAGCACCGATCACCGGAGATGAAACCTGGTATCTCAATGAATAACAGATAAGGATGGCCAAATGTATGGTTACAGTTACTCTAGATCTTCGTCCGAACCTCAAATTGAGGGGCCAAGTACTCTCGTGAAGACGAGCACCCTCCCAAAAACTAAAGATAGAGTAGATCTGTCCGTGATAGGTACCAAGACAACTTGTCCCAGTCACCTTGTGTGAGTCCCTATAAGTTTGGCCACTAGAGATACATCAGATCACAGACACCACCGGGGGGGACATAGTCGTAGACAACATGCTATATGGGTAGGATACCTAAGTCCCCGACTCAGTTCCAAAATCCCCTAAGGGACCTCTAATACACATAATGCCCAAAGGATTTGTAAGAGAAGGTGAGCTACCTTCAATTACAGTCCGATATTGTCTCGTATTTCTCTCCGCTTTTTCTGAAGTTTTCTCGGTAGTATGAGTGCAAAAGAAATTTTTCACTCGTTAACGACACTAGTTTGGTTTTTGACCTTGGGCAGTTTACTCACATGCTTATCCAAAGATCCTAGCCTAGCTAATGTTGGTTTACTCAAAAGAGTAACTGATTGATTTTAATGTAAATTTTATGTGTACTTGATTATTGTCTTCGATAGGGGTGTTGATGTATGAAATATGGTGAGACTCTTGACTCAATAAATCATTAAAAAACAATGCTTTGAAAAAAAAATCAATTTGATGCATACAATTTGTATTCTACATATTCATATTTTTCGCATATTCATTGTTTTTTCTATGCATCTATAGTCTTCCAACACACACATAACCAAAAGATTCTTTTCCAATATTTCCTAAAAACTACTAAAAACCAAAATGAAGCAACTCACAACTATTTAAACAGAATGATGAATACAAATTATCAGTCTTTATTTTAGAAAAAATGTTTTTAAGAGAGAAAAACCAAAATTTTTCCTAAAAATAAATTTCTGGGACACCAATTTTGCTAACATAATACAATTATAGATTTTATTTCAGCCCATGAGAAGATTTTCCATCCCTTTGGCCCACAAATACTACTTGAAATCAAGGTAAAGGGAGACTAACGCTCTGTAACAGTGGCTACAGAGAGTTAGTAGGGTCACTAACGCTCCCTATACATAGGCACAATGCTTTATAAACCTCCGTGTAGCCTGGTAACCTGCGTTAGTGTGGGAAATCTATCAGAACAATGGTTTTCAAGATCAATTTTTTAGATGAATGTATACTAGTAGGACGCAACAAGATATTTGGTGGATCAGAAAAAAGGATTTCTGGAGAATAGGGAGCTCTCGGAAGGAAGAGAGAATAGAGAAGACTCCGGGTAAACCAGGAACTAGATGTTTAGTCCCCAATGGAGTTTTCAATTCTGTTATGGGGTAAAATGCACGATGTATGGAGAATGAAAACTACCGTCAAAGGCCTTCCCATGACCTTCGATAGACTGTAAGATTATCTGCAAAAGCTACCAAGTTATACACATGTTCATCTATCAAATATCAGTTAACAAAGTATGGAAAGAGGATTACCTCAAGTCTCCTTCTAGATTTGTTTGGAGATCTCAGTGCAGCTAGGAAGAACTCCTTCAAAGATGGATCTAAATCAATTCCTGCACAAAGGAAAGGTAAACACAATCAAAGCATACAATATTGAAAACTAATATAAGAATGCACAATGAACATCTATTTGCATACAACTAAACCACTCATCTAAACAAGTATCGAATGAACAACTTAATGAACAAAGGTTACCGACACCATGGAGTAGGGAACACAACTGCAGTTCTATATTAATAATGGAAGAGTGATTACAACCATCTGTTGTATCAGTCTTCCTTTGCCCCTTCCACTCTCTCTCTCTCTCTCTCTCTCTCTCTCTCTCTCTCTCTCTCTCTCTCTCTCTCTCTCTCTCTCTTTCAGCTCACTTCTTCAAGTATGTGACAGTTCACAACAACTTAGTAGGCTATCCTTTCAAATGCTCTGACCCCTTTCACAATGGCCCTCTCACTACTTATGTAGCAATCGAGTTAGGGTTGCCAAGCTCTTCATAGAGTTCATTAGGGAAAAAGCAATGAACTTGCCCTGCTTTTCATCTCTTTCCCATTTGCCTTCTTTTTCAGATTGTAATTTCCCCAAATAGTTTGATTTTTGGAATTCCCTTGCTTTTCTTGAGAAAATTCAGGGATAAATATCTAGATATTTGTGAGTAGATTCGTTGGTTTGACCCACTGAACTTCTCTTAATTTCACTAACGTTGCCCCTGGTCTAACAACTTGAGTTAGTAGGGTCACTAATGCACCCTTAGGCTTGGTAACAAGCTTTATAAAGCAGGTTATCAGTGTGCAACTAGCATTAGTGTGGAGTTAAGGCTTGTAATTGTGATCTTTGCTTCATTCATGTTGTCTTTCACCTCTGAGTTGATGAGGAGGTCATTTTGTTGTATAACAACACTATTAGAATTCATTCAACCAGCGTATATGTGTGACTTCAATAAAGGAACACAACGTATATCTAATTAACTAACATTTCATATATTTCATCATTTGTTCATATTTAACTGGTGCATCATTACTTCATTATTCATTAATTAAATATTAACCATCAATAATAAGAGCAGAATAAACCATCACACATAAGAAACATATAAACACACATGAACACCAAGATTTTTGGTGGAAACCCAATGTGGGAGAAAACTAGTTCTACCGTTGTCTCTACCTTCTTATTTTATTATAAAGGGAAACTTCTTACAATATTGTATTTATGTAGACTCTTACTAATATGTAGACACCCACCTATAGATGGCTACAACTTCTCTCATTCTCCAACACCCACTAGGAGGGAGCTCCAACACCTTGATCTCGTTTACCAACTCCTACCAGAAGGGAGCACCTACCCCCTTCACAAATATACTAGCTTCCACTGGAAGGAAGCTCTGACTCCCTTACTGAAGGCTCTGACCCTCAACACCTCTTGTGGACCATGTTTCATAATATTTTATACTAGATCCACCTGACTCAAAACATCAAACCTGTAGGAAACTCTTCATCATATTTTGCAGACTGGACCCACTTCCATCATTAATCCCAAACCAAGTAATAATATTGAAAGAAAATATTGAATCAAATCATCCAATTAATGAACCAATTGAATCACTATAACATCAACAAGCCAATCATTGAATCTCAACCAACTATTGCAACCAAATCAAACCAATCATAACCAAATCATACTAGTGCACAACCATTCATAAATATATCAAACCATATTCTGTTCATCATAGAAACCAATTTTTGTCATTTTAAACCCTGATAAGATATTCATCAAAGTATATATGCTATTTTCCTGAAAAAAACCCATGTATGTATGTGTTTCCTCTGTAGAAAACCTATCTAGAAATATCATAACACTAAACACTAAATCATCAATCACTGAACCAAACTTAGATCATTCCAATAGTCACAAATCACTTGAACCAAGCATAGATTAATGAACCAAACATAGATCACCATGGTGTAGAATCATTATCAATCAATATACGATTCCACATTCAAGCCAGTTAACACTGTCTATTGAAAATCATCATAATATAGACATCATCAACATACAACAATAATTAGAACAAATCTAATCAAATGTCATCAATAAACCATACTGCAAAACCCTAGCATATGTATGTGATCTCCACAAAAAATATCAGTGTATGTACATGCTTACCATTCATAATACCTACATACATATATGAACATACTGAAAACACTTCACAAGTACCCAAAATTAGATTTGCATATGTACGTGACTAACTTGAGACAAACCTACAAACATATATGAAAGCTTTCACTGTAAACATAATTTGACTCTCTACAATCCTTACTGTCAGAATTACATACTTTAGAATACTTCATTCAAATCACAACATCATTACAACCACAAATATATCAATTTTTGTTACTTATTGTTGGCATGTTAGGGCCTAACCCAGGTTCAGAAGTGATTTAGCGACACAAATCTTGAAACTATCGGCCCTTTCGGCAACATTCCATGGTTCGTGGACTAAGGTCTCACCCGAGGTAGTATGGGAGGGTGCTGGAACTAGGTTTCCACACCCTAGGGATGTCTTGATGGGGTCTAGGAAGTTTGTAAACCCAACCTGTGCACTTGCACTGCTCTGAGCAGCCATCTATCCTTTGCAACTTATGAAACTGCTTCCGTTCAGCTCTATAAAGAGCACGAAGAGGTGTTTTCTACATCCTTTATCCTTACTGTGTTATTATTACATATATTAACTTAATTATGTGGGCCCAATGCTCTCATTAACCATTCAACATTTATAACAAGTGTGCGCAATCATAAAACTATAAAGAGATGCATAAATATAACAGAAGCATAGACATAGAATATTCTGGAATCAACTTATCTTTTATTAGTTCTCTGTCCAAGTACAATCCCAACTTTTCCTTGCGCACTTAGTTACAGGGGTCCGTGCACACAGCTGCGGACTCTATCAGGCCTTTATGCACTCAGCTGTAGAGCCTCATTCTACTACTACAACCCAGGACTCATAGTTACAGACACAAAGCTAATTCATCATCCAAAAGAGCATGTTATTTCACAAAACTTAGACTGACTTTACACTTAGAGCCTCACTCTATTTATACACTCCCATGGTTCACAGACCATGGGTAGGCCGATATACCATACATTAAATTACATTATTTTAGGGCAGACAACTACTATGGGGTAAAATTCACGGTGTATGGAGAATGAAAACTACCATCAAAGGCCTTCTCAGGACCTTCGACAGACTGTAAGATTATTTGTAGAAAATACCAAGTTATACACATGTTCATATATCAAATATCAGTTAACAAAGTATGGAAAGAGGATTACCTCAAGTCTCCTTCTAGATTTGTTTGGAGATCACAATGCAACTAAGAGGAACTCCCTTAAAGCTGGATCCAAATCAATTCTTGCACAAAGGAAAGGCAAACACAATCACAACATACAATCTTGAAAACTAATATATGAATGCACAATGAACATCTATTTTCATACAACTAAACTACTCATCTAAACAAGTATCGAATGAACAACTTAATGAACAAGGTTCCAACACCATGGAGTAGGGAACACAACTGTAGTTCTGTATTAATAACGGAAGAGTGATTACAACCATCTGTTGTATCAGTCCTCCTTTACCCCTTCCACTTCTCTCTCTCTCTCTCCTTTAGCTCACTTCTTCAAGTATGTCACAGTTCACAACAGCTTAGTAGGCTATCTTTTCAAATGCTCTAATCCCTTTCACAATGACCCTCTCATTGCTTATATAGCAATCAGTTTAGGGTTGCCAAGTTCCTCATAGAGTTCACTAGGGGAAAAGCAATGAACTTGCCCTGCTTTCTAACTCTTTCCCATTTGCCTTCTTTTTCAGATTAGAATTTCCCCAATTAGTTTGATTTTTGGGAATTTCCTTACTTTTATTGAGAAAATTTAGGGATAAATATCTAGATATTTGTGAGCCAATTCATTGGTTTAACCCACTGAACTTCCCTTAGTTTCACTAATGCTACCCCTGGTCTAACAACTTGAGTTAGTAGGGTCACTAACGCACCCTTAGGCTTGGTAACAAGATTTATAAAGCAGGTTTTCAATGTGCAACTAGCGTTAGTGTGGAATCAAGGCCTGCAATTGTGGTCTTTGCCTCAGTCATGCTGTCTTTCACCTCTGAGTTGATGAGGAGGTCATTTTGTTGTATAAAAGATACCCCCTAAAGTATGAGATCAAAGGTAGAGATGATGGCCGAAATACTTTATTGAAACTATAATTTTTCCTGTCAAAATGTAGAGAGAGAGAGAAGCTTTGGGCGGCAAGGGAAACTTGATACAACATATATATATAAAACTACTAAATTATGCCCTGACTTGGGAATTCCCATGCTCAGTAGTTATGTCAGAGTAATCTTCTCGAAAGAGATATGATGATACGGGCCGCCGATAAGCACAATGCGGGTCCAGCGTCATAATAGAATCATCTTGAAACATCTGTCTCCAAAAAACAATAACTGCAACTTAGGAGAGGAAACAAGGCTAAATGATGAAAGCCTCTACCCAAGGTCTTGATTTTCGCTTTACCGAACAGCATAGATCGATACATGCAAATATATGCATTGACGTTGAACATGCACAAAATCATCTGATTATCGGCTAATAATGGAGACTGTTAACAGACGCGAGGAAGGCCACCGATAATGGTGATGGTCTCCAAGATGCATAATACAAACTAGTGTGTGTGAAAGATGTCTTTATCATCGAACACCCGTAGAATCGCTTAATCAGGAGCCAATAATGAGAATCTGTGACCAAGCACAAGGCCACCTGCCACTAATGTCTGCAAGTACCGAGGTACTGAATTTGTTTCTGGGTTATCTTCCTATATAGAGTGTTGAAGTCGATAGGAAGAAACCTATCGAAAGGTAGGTAATGATGTGTCCTACATCAGTTGACACGAAACGTGACAAGAATGATTTTTTTTTTGAGGAATCTTTTGAGCATTTAGGTCTAAACAACAGAGGGCATGATGAAAGGATATGTTTGATCGGTTGAGGGAGGAAACATATGGGTAACCTTTGAACAATAGAAGGCACGACAACGGTTTTAACCAGACAACACTAGACTCATGAACACTACAGAGTGTTAGGATACAGAGACATAATTACATTAGGATATATAGGCTAAAACTCATAGGATGGTAGGGTTCATATTGAGAGGCCATCGAAAGGAAGGTTTATCTGAGGGAGTGCCATGTTCAAGGGAATGACTGCTACCAAACCACGCTTTCAAATACGAAATGCAGTTGTATTGTCCACTTTCCCCGTCTGATTAATTTTATGAGTCCCAACGGGTAAACTCATCGAGATTTTCATATTTAAAGAGTCTGAAAAGGACCACAAAAAGAGTGACTCTTTGCCCTATCTGATTAATTTAATGAGTCCAGATAGGAAAACTTGTCGATTTTTTCATGTTTTAAGAGTCTGAAAAGTATCGTAAAAATAACAACTCTATATCTTGTCTGTGTAATTTAAAGAGTCCAGACTAGACAACTCAGTGGTCTTTTCATATTTAGAGAGTCTGAAAAGATTGTAAAGAGAGACTCCATGGTGGTCCCTTTGTCATAGTCGTTAACCAAGTGCGAAAAAAGGTTAATAGTATACCCGGATCAGTTAGTTTTCTGTAAGCTAATCTACTGAACCTGGATAAAGATAAACCTACTTCCAATAGATGTCGACCTCATTTTGTTACGAGTACGAGGCGACGGACTAAACTCATTTTTCATCGTGAATTTTTAATGAGTCACGCGATGACAAACTCAATACCTTCATCAAAATTATTAATGAGTCAAATGAAGAAAACTCAGGGTACCTTTTTCAGTTTAGTGAGTGAGAAAAAGAGGGAAAAGAATGGCTCATCCCTTCTTCATAGTTTTATGAGCTCAAATGAGGGGGAAGACTCAGGGATTTTTTGATTTAAGAGTGAGAAACGGTCCCAAAAAAGAAAGTGCTCTTGTTGCTGCCGTATATTTTTAACGAGCTCGGTAACAAAAACTCAGGAATTTTTAGTTTAACGAGAGAGAAAAGTTCCTAAAAGAATGCTCGGGTCATTTTATAAAGTTTAACGAGCCTAGAGCCAAAGCTCAAGATTTTTTTGGTTTAAAGAGCGAGAAAAAAACACTTAAAGAGAATGCTTCCTTGGTCTTTTTCAGTTTAATGAGCTGGAAAAAGATCAAAAAAGAGTTGCTCAGAGCATCGTTATATAGATTTAATGAGCACAACAATGAAAACTCAGAGATGTTTCTTACTTTTTAAAGAGCAATAAAATATCACAAAAAGTGCTCTGACCATCGTCACATATATTTAACAAGCTCAATGATGAAAACTCGGAGATGTTTCTTATTTTTTAAAGAGAAATAAAATATCTCAAAAAGTTCTCTAATCTTTGTTGTAGTAGTTTAACGAACCCAAAGAAGGAGACTCGAGGTTTTTCAGATTAACGAGCAAGAAAAATACCATAAAGAGAACGCTCGATCTTTCTTGATCTCATGCTTGACATTAGAAATGTCTATGCCATGCATTTCCTCATAAGAACAAGGAAAAACATCATGGAAGTCCCTAAATGGGTAAGTGAAGCTCACAATTTATTCAGGATTGCAATTGGCTCCAGTCTGTATGTTTTCCACGATCCTTGTCTTGACAAAAATATCGATGAGCGATGTTTGTGAAATATTGCCCATGTTTCCTTCCACCTCCAAAGGTTGGAGGATCATATAGGGTGAGGAAATGATTTCTGGTATGTCAGGGGACAAGATTTGAAGAGGCATTGTGTCCGAATCAAATATCGAAACACGATGGTGCCAATCCTCCCAAGGTCGCTCTCCTAAACTCGTGATTTTTCTAATAGCCTCATCCATAGGTAGGACTCGATTGAGTGGATTGAAAGGAGGAGCATTTATGGGAAGGGTAGCGGTACTGTTAGCTGTAACCAACGTGACCAAAGATGCAGATGTAGATTGAATGGCTTAGTAGGCCAGTTCAGCTGGTGACAGCAGCATTTGGTCTCTGTATGTGTCAAGGTCTGAAGGAGCCGGTATGTTCCATGGATTAGTCTTTTCATGAGGAAAAGATGAGAACATGTTGATCGATTGTGAAACATTGGGTGGTTGAAGAGGAAAACAACCCATGAGGGAAGAAGCCTTTAGTAGACCAATACCGATACTAACATAAGTGTTAGGCACACCACCTACTAGGGGTATGGAGCTACTTGGTAATGGCGAATAATCAGGGGTGTAGAAAGACAACTGATCTATTGTAACTACCTTTCCATCCAATGGGAATTGGATGATGCGAAGATAGTAGATACTATGGCCATCGTGGCATATGTCCAACTGCAACCCAGCAACGGATTATAGTCGAGTTTCTTGTCTACAACTTCTATGTCCACTATTACAGTTTTCCCATGCAAAGTGATGGGGAAACTGGCTAGTTATCCTTTTGGGATAAAAGTGTGGCCGTCAAAATCTTTCAGGGAGTTCAACGGTGGGGTTAGGGTTGGAGAACCTAAGGCAAGCCAACATGAAGCCAACATGGCGTAGGTAGAAGCACCTTCATCGATGACAGTTCTATGTATACCTTTACCTTTCGAAGTTATATGCACCTGGAATGCAAGCTGGTGAGAAAGGGGAGGTTCACACTTGTCCATGTCGAAAATAGCAAGCATGGAATCCTCTGGGTCGATACCACCAATAGCTGAAAGCAAAGCTTTCCGTTGTGTTGGGTGTGTTTGTAATACTTCGAGCACTGACATAGCTGACGGCGCTTGCCCAAATATTCTACAATGTTGTAGTTTCTGGCAACATGTGCAAATGTATTATGCATTGTGCATCGAAGTGCCCCTTTTGGGGGTCGAATTACAAGGTCTGCAACCAGCCCTTCGATATGAAAATTGTTGGGCAGCAGTTGGTTTGGACTTGAGGAAGGTTCTATTGCAGGAGTGATAGGAGCTCCATAAGATTTGGCTTTTGTGGCGAGTTCTAGCATTTCAAATGTGAAAATGGTAGAAGATCTTTCACCAGCTGAAGGATGCTGCAAACCATCATTGCCCCCTTGTGGGGGTTGCAGTTGGTTTGCAATAAGGTTTTGCTGCTGCTGAGTGGGGAAAGGATTTTTTAGGATAGCGGGGGTCCGACTAGTATCCTTTCGAGCAATGTATTCTATGCATTCCTGAAGATGTGGACAATGATAGGTCATGTGGTCTTCAGCACAGATTTTGCAAGGAAATGTAGTAGGTTTATCCTTTCCATCGTCAGTAGGCACAACAGCCTTCTATTTTAGGTTTGGCTGCTTTATTGACTACTCTTTAGAAGGAGCGGTCTTTTTCTTATTCTTCTTTTTCTTACCACCGAGATTTTGTGTAGGTTGCACAGAGTTTATCTCAGTGGTAGGAAGAGAAGTCAATTTGGTAGTAGTGGGATCATTGGGGTTTCCATGGGCATTGGGGATTATGTCATAAAGAGTTCCAGACTATGAATATATCAAATCTATCTGCTGGGCACGACATATGGATTGGTCTTTTGTGATCGCACCACCTAGAGTGACATCTCTAGCGATTTGCGGAAGAAAGGACCTACAAAACCAATCCGTTAAGAGAAAGTCTAGGAGGGGAGCTTTGACTAACCTTCACCTACATCTCCATTCATGTATATGATTGGAGATGTGGGTGGCGGCATCTTGACGAAATGAAGTGAGGAGCTCTATCCCAGTCTCATAGCAGATGAGTAGCTGTAAGTGCTTTAGGAATTCCATCGCTAAAGCGTCAAAGGTGTTTACTGACGCGAGTGGTAACTCAATACACCATTTCGCTGCATTACCAGTGAAGGTGCGAGGAAAAAGACGTAACCAGACACTATCATCCACCATAGAGTTTGAAACACACTAGAGATGGTAGGTGGTGATATGGGTGCCTAGATCCTCCCCTTGTTTTCCATTGAACTTTGGGATGTTAGTTGGTATATTATGCGGGATCGGTGGCCATTGTAAATTGTTATAGATGGGATCGTTTGTCAACTTGTATAAGTCAGGTATATCCAACATTGCCAAGAAAGGTAGAGAGTTAGGTGCCCCTGACTCGGACCATGGTAATGACAGATGACTTGAGGAGCTTTGCGCTCCTCCCATCATTTGGTTCCCCATATTATACATGGGTAGCATGGTGTAGTAGTTGCTTTGAGGTATGGTGTTGTAGAGTGGATTTCCATGAGGATTTTGATACTGGGGTATGGAATTTCCCATAGTATAAGCAATGCCCCCTTGACTCATTTGAAGATGTGAGTAGGGTGCCCCCATGGATTGGTTGGGAACCCTTTGAGGATTCCCGCCCGACACAGAACTAACCATTTGTCCTTGATTGATAGAGGGAACACTCATGTCAATTAGTGACTAACAATGCATGCCTAAGAATAGAGGGGGAACTGATACGTTCCCTACCAGCATGTGCATATTGGGAACCCCCCAAGGTATATGAACCTGGGGGTTTAAACTATACATTGGCGGCTGACCATGTTGTTGGTAAATGGGAACTGCACCCATAGTGCTAGATGGAGTGTTATAGGGAGCATTGTATGTGGCACTTGTCAAAGGTATGCAGTTTGGCACCATAGGGGTGGAACTTGGCATCTTCTAGGTTCCACTCATAGAGGGTTTCATGTGAGTGGTTGTACCTGGGACAAACGGGATAGCGGGATTCCACATTACCGGTGTTGTGATGATTATCGACTAAGGGAGTGGTGAAGGACCAAAAGTGTCCCTAAAGTTCCACAACCCATTAGTCATTGACTGGATAGATGGAAATTTTTTAACTACCGAAGCAGGAAGTACAGGTACCACGGGAGCCAAGACAGGTTCCAACGGATTCGTGAGCAGAGGGTTAAATGGGGGAAGAAATCCCTCGGTAAAGAAATCCTCCGACAAACTTGAATCATCGGTTGTCCAAACAAATCCTGTGTGAGATCTAGGAGACTGATCCTTCGAAGATGAGGAATCTGGTTTAGTGGAACTTGGTGGATCTTCCACAATGTGTGGAGGAAGTCCTAACAATCGTCTGGAGTGGCGACGAGGGCCAGATGTAGCCATGGTGACCATTAATTTTTATCAATAAATTTTATCATAATATTATTTAAAGTCTCAAATGGTAGCACTCAGGTATCTAAAAAATATAAAAAATACACTAAATGGATCAATCAACAAACATAGGGAAATTACCTCGCCTAATAAGCACCGATCACCGGAGATGAAACCCAGTATCTCAATGAATAACAAAGAAGGATGGCCAAATGTACAGTTACAGTTACTCTAGAGCTTCACCCGAACCTCAGATTGAGGGGCCAAGTACTCTCGTGAAGACGAGCACCCTCGCAAAAACTGAAGACAGAGTCGATCCATCTATGTTAGGTACCAGGACAGCCCATCCCAGTCACCTTGTGTAGGTGCTTATAAGTTTTGCCACTAGAGATACCTCAGATCACAAACACCACCCAGGGGGACATAGTCGTAGACAACACAGTGAGTGGGCAAGATACCTGAGTCCCCAACCCAGTTCTGAAATCCTTGAAGGGACCCCCAATACATAGAATGCCCAAAGGATTTGTAAGAGAAGGCGAGCTACCTTCAATTGCAGTCTGATGTTGTCTTGTATTTCACTCCACTTTTTCTAGAGTGGTCCCAGTAGTATGAGTGCAGAAGGAATTTTTCACTCGTTAATAACACTATTTTGGTTTTCGACCTTGGGCAGTTCACTCACATGCTTATCCCAAGATCCTAGCCTAGCTAATGTTGGTTTGCTCAAAAGAGTAACTGATTGATTTTGGTGTAAATTTTATGTGTACTTGATTATTGTCTTTAGTAGGGGTGTTGACGTATGAAATATGGTGAGACTCTTGAACCAATAAATCATGCAGAAACAATGCTTTGAAAAAAATTTCAATTTGATGCATACAAGCTATATTCTACATATTCATTTTTTCACATATTCATAGTTTCGTCTATGCATCTATAGTCTTTCAACACATGCATAGCCAAAAGATTATTTTCCAATATTTCCTAACAACTACTTGAAACCAAAATTGAGCAACTCACAAGTTATTTAAACAGAAGGATGAATACAAATTGCCAGTCTTTCTTTCAGAAAAAATGTTTTTAAGAGAGAAAACTAAAACTTTTTTCCTAAAATAAATTTCTAGGACACCAATTTTGTTGACATAATATAATTACAGATCTTATTTCAACCCATGAGAAGATTTTCCATCCATTTTGGTCCACAAATACTACTAGAAATCAAGGAAAAGGGAGACTAAAGCTCTGTTGCAGTGGCTACAGAGAGTTAGTAGGGTCACTAACACTCCCTATACACAGGCACATTGCTTTATAAAGCTCTATGTAACATGGTAACCTGCGTTAGTGTGGGAAATCTATCACAAAGAGGGTTTCCAGGATCATTTTCTAAGATGAATGTAGACTAGTAGGATGCAACAAGATATTTGGTGGATCAGAAAAAGGATTGCTAAAGAATAGGGAGCTCTTGGAAGGAAGAGATCATAGAGAAGAGTCTCGGTAAACCAGGAACTAGATGTATAGTCCCCATCGGAGTTGCAAATTTTGCTATGGGTCAAAATGCACGGTGTATGGAGAATGAAAACTACCCTCAAAGGCATTCCTGAGACCTTTGACAGACTATAAGATTATCTACAAAAGCTACCAAGTTATACACATGTTCATCTATCAAATATTAGTTAACAAAGTATGGAAAGAGGATTACCTCAAGTCGTGTTCTAGATTTGTTTGGAGATCGCAATGCAACCAAGAGGAACTCCCTCAAAGCTGGCTCCAAATCAATTCCTGCACAAAGGAAAGGCAAACACAATCACAACATACAATCTTGAAAACTAATATATGAATGCACAATGAACATCTATTTGCATACAAGTAAACTACTCATCTAAACAAGTATCGAATGAACAACTTAATGAACAAGGTTACCGACACCATGGAGTAGGGAACACAACTGCAGTTCTGTATTAATAATAGAAGAGTGATTACAACCATCTGTTGTATTAGTCTTGCTTTTCCCCTTCCAATTCTCTCTCTCTCTCTCTCCTTTAGCCCACTTCTTCAAGTATGTGATAGTTCACAACAGCTTACTAGGCTATCCTTTCAAATGCTCTAACCCCTTTCACAACGACCCTCTCACTGCTTATATAGCAATCAGTTTAGGGTTTCCAAGTTTCTCATAGATTTCACTAGGGCAAAAGAAATGAACTTGCCCTACTTGCTAGCTCTTTCCCATTTGCCTTCTTTTTCAGATTGGAATTTCCCCAATTAGTTTGATTTTTGGGAATTTCCTTGATTTTCTTGAGCAAATTTAGGGATAAATATCTAGATATTTGTGAGTCAATTTGTTGGTTTGACCCACTGAACTTTCCTTAGTTTCACTAACACTGCCCCTAGTCTAAAAACTTGAGTTAGTAGGGTCACTAACGCACCCATAGGCTTGGTAACAAGCTTTATAAAGAAGGTTTTTTGTGTGCAACCAATGTTAGTGTGGAATCAAGGCTTGCAATTGTGGTCTTTGCTTCAGTCATGCTGTATTTCACTTCTAAGTTGACGAGGAGGTCATTTTGTTGTATAACAGCAACCCTAAACTCTCACGCTCTGTGCCCACATTTCGCAGGGTCTTTACATTACACTTGACAAAAATTCAGGCTTCAAGCCCCAAAAACCCACCATGGGGGGATCCGCTACCCAAAGACCCCCAACAAAATCATCGTGACTCACCCTGAGTCACTCTGCTGGACTAGCAATCTTCGCGCGAAGTCCATCCACCTGTGTGTGTGCTGCACGAAGATCCATAGCGCACTGCTCTACCATCCACTGGATCCGTTTTGCTCGCTCGACCAAATGCTCAGTGTCAGGGTCAAATCCCTATCTCAGGTCATGTATCGCTTCCATTGGCACAAGTTTTCCTTCGATGTCGGCCATGATGAGGAAGGCCTCATCAATCCAAGGCTGGATGTGTGCTTTAAGTACTGCCTCTTTTTAGCGCGCTACATCCACTTGCTCCTTCAATTTCTTTACGTGTTGTAACCTCGTAAGCTACTGAGTTAGGATCACTATGTGCACCGTCCCATGCACACTATCATTTTGCATTTGAAGCTCCCGTGCCTCTTTTCCAACTGCTATATGGTGGGGTCCTCCTGTAAGGTTGTGAGGATCCCAAAGGATTCTTCCAATAATGTGGTGTAGCTCTGCATTTCCTGTTCAATTTCTTCCAACCATTTTCAGATATCGCCATCGTGTTGATCTCGAACTTTTGGGGGCGTGGAGGGCTGCACCTTTAATCGTAGTCCAGCAATTTGTAGGTTGAGGTCCAGCTAGATCCTCGTAGCTTCCTCCTTCACCTCGCGGAATCCATTATCCAATTTGTGGATCCACATTCCTACTGGCATATCTATCGCAATTTCCAGTTCTGGGATGCGGCGACATGCTCCCTCTACGATCTTCTCCAACTGCTGGTTCTGAGCCACTGCTTCATCACATTGTAGGTGAAGTTGTTCAATGTTGATTCCTTGTTCACTTATCATTTTCATTGTGCATCCCTCCCTCATGCGGAGTTCTGTCATCGCTCTGTCCTGCAGCTGGTATAAAATATCCCGCGGGAGGGAAGCCAAGTTTAGGTCAAGTCCCTTGATCCATCCTACCACGGCTATATCCTCCAGGCTATTTGCTATCAGTGCTCCTTCTGGCAGCACGACAGTGTTGGCCATTTTGGCCCACAAAAACTTCTCTGTTGTCGATGCTCCCGTGGCACCGTAGACGGCTACTGTTCCTTCTTGTGGGAGTCACACCTGAAGTCCCTGCAGTTGTGCCCTGAGTGCCCCCAACACATTTTGCTGCTTCGTCATTTCTTTTTGGAGCACCTCCCTAGTGACCTCATGAATTGTGTCATTGATGTCATATAGATCACCCTCTATCAGTGTAATAGGCTCCCCATCCAATTTGGAAGCCTTGGTCTTCTTCCATGGCTCTATTCATTCCATCCCACGCGACCATTTCAATTGTGTAGAGGTGGTGCTTAGGTCCGCGCCTTCCACCATATCATCTGTCCCTTGTCCTATGGTTAGGTCCAGTCCTCTTTCCTCTTATGTCGTGGTGGTTGGAACTACTGCTGTTTTTTCGGCAGCCTTGGTCTATTCTGCGGCGGCCTTTGTTGCCTCATGGGAAGTCCTTACCTCCTCGACTAACTGCTCATTCCACTTCTGTTGTGCCAGCAACTTGGCGAAATCCTTCTATCCTTGTATCATTACCTCATCGTGCGCCCCTAGATCTAGTGCGTGCCATTCAGGTGGCCATGAGTAGAGCCTCGCAAAAACAACGTCATCAATTGCGATGAACGGGAGTTTGGTCTAGTTCTGCTTCAGATCTTTTTGTTCCTTGATATACATATTGTGCATATCCACCTTAAAGTCTGCAAAGCTCCGCAGATTATCATATATCGTGGGGGATAGGTGTGGTCGTTTGTGGATCCACATCCGTACACTCACCTCCATGAGGATCCAGAAAATCTTGGTCTGACAGATCCATGTTGCATCCCTTATCACCCATAGCGACACGTACTTCTTTGCCTCTAGAAATTCTTGATCAAAAGGAGGAAATTGAATGTCCTTTGGCAATTCCCCTGTGACCAACAAGATAGATAAGAGCAACCACACGAAGTGGAAGGCCTTACCTTGTTCTTGGGCCTCCTTGCAATTCATCAGGAACTCCTTGCAGAGGAACTGTGCCAAGTTGAACTATAACCCCTCAGTGCATTGTTCAGCCATCGCAATGGCTGTTGCTGGTACCTCATTGCCATGGCATTTTCTCATGACTTTACTTACCAGTATCTGAGTGGTTACACGCACCCCTTTGTCTTGAATGCTAGTAATCACATAGCCCCTTTTCTTCTTCTCTAACTTGTATTTCTTCTTCATGGCTTCTGCGAGGGCCAAGTCTCCACTTTGGCCAGCTATTTCCATGAGTTCCCTTCCCATATAGGGAAGGTTTGAAATCCTATGAATTAGCTCCGCCATAATGGGAATCGGCTCCTCAATCCACAGGTACCCCTCATGCACTAGGCAAAGCAGTTGCTTGATGACGAATATCGTGACTAGTGCCCGGTGAAAATTCAAAATCCATAGTAGGTGGAGTAGCCTGGCCTCCTCCACCCCACGTAGCCATTTCCTTGGCTGCAACACTATAACCACCACCTCCTTGCTTTGTTTCATAAGTTGGCTAGTCCCCAAATGTGGGAAATTTTCGCCGTCCACAAGGTCCCAATCTTCAAATTTCAACGTGGGTACGAGGCCCAGGACTAAACCCTCAAATAGAATTCCATCTGGGAGGAGTGGGGTTTCAAGTGAATTCTTAATGGTATCCATGTCCTTGGGTATTTTTTCTTTCCCTTTCCGTGGGGGGACATATTTGGGCAGTTATGCTGCAGCGCGCACTGGCTGAATGTCTTCCTCCACTTTTTCATCTAGTTCAATCTCTTCTACAAAGGCCTGAACATCCTCCTCCTCATCATCTGTCTCAATATTAATCATCTTGCCCTTATCCTCCATAGTCAATTTATTGAACCGCGGATTTCGCAGAGACATACAAACTGGTTTTGCTGCCTGTGGATCCTTTTTGGGCCTCAACGTTTGGGGCCATTTAGGGATTTCCAGTGCATCCCCTATCGGCGGTGTAGAGCTCTGCGTGGATCCCTTGGTTGTTGACATCATTCTGACTAGGGAATCGTGTGTCTCCTTCGGCAATGTTTCAAACCATGGACTTGCTCTCATGGCCTCCAAATTCATTAGGTTCATACCTAATTTATAGCACAACAAGTAAATTCTCAAAACACCAATGGTTGTTCAGTGGAGAGCCACCTATGATTTATAGGGCCTTTTGAATTCAAATTCGATCATTCCCCCCATATTCAGCTTATTAATGTGAGATTGGCAGTAGATAGTCCAAAATCTAGTTCTGACTTTGTGTCTTAATTTCCTGCCGTCCACTCCTCGTTGCCTTAAATTGGACATCATGTCATGAACAATGACACCAAAGTCACTTCCCAACCTACCTACGTGGCAGTGCAACCCCTTGTGCGCGTACGCAACCTGTGCATCATACTAATCCTGCGTGCAACTTTTGTGTCACACAGCTCCCATACAGACTCTTTTACAGTCCCGCACTCTCTTTCAATTTCTTGGAGTGCTGAGACTATGCTTCCTACGGATAGTCAGGTGGTCGCACCACCGGTGTGGGGCTCCAAGTCACTTTCCAACCTAGTCTAGAGGGCCTTCCTTAGTTACCTTCGCACCAGTTAGTGCCTTGCATTCTTCCTTATGCGATGCGCTTCCATGGTTACTTTGTTTGATAAGGTGTAGTCGTAGCCATGGTAGTATAGCCAGAAATTCTTCGCAACAATCATCTAGTGCGGTGGTAGGGCTGCCCATATGTTGTCCTGTCCTTCTGTTGACACATAATTCTTGTGCAATTTTGGTTTCCAGTTTTTTGATGTCTGCGTCTATTAACATGCCTTTTTGCTTCAGTCATACCCGATCTTCTTCGAGTTTATGAAGCTCAAGGTTCCCTCACCGAATCGCTTCTTGAATCTACGTATGTTCATCCTCACGCGGCTGCAAAATCTCTTCAGTCTAGTCCTCGCGTGTTGTTCCAATTATGGGAGTTATTACGAGCGGATTCTTTTCTAATGTTGCAGCCTCGACTCTGCTCATCATATTCAGAATCTTTCCCACGCTTAGGTTTTGTGCATGGCCCTATAGGCCCATCATACAACTGGTATGTGCAGGTCCCAATCAGTTCATTCCACCTGGTAAACTATGTTCATGATTCTACATAGCTTTTTGAATGCTCCAACATGGAATATTTGTGGTGTGCATCGCTTTTCCTGCTGCCGCATCTGGTTCTAATTTTCGATCCTTAGTCTAAGATGTGCTTGTATAGCACACATCTACACCGATCGACATAGGTGGGCACACATGCTGCTTCGTCTTGGCTGCCCGACTCTCGTTCGACGCTGGGGGCTTCCAAATCATAAGCGCATCCGTCTTCTACATTGTGTGGGTGTTGTGCGCAACACCCATCCCAACGCACCGTACCGCTACTTTTCCTGTACTGCATTTTCAAATTTGTCCAGAAATTCATCCACCGCTATTACTCCATCATATGTTGGCAGTTCCCTTGCCTCTGTCACCACACAATGCAGTGATCTAATCATCATGTTGCAATTCAACGTTGTCACTTCATGCAACCAATTTTGCAAATGTTCTACTTCATCTAAATCCGAAGTACAGGAACTATCGTGCTTCCATGAGATTCTCCCATTTGTAGTTGGATTCACCTGATCCTGATATTGTGCCATTATCTGGTAAATACAATCCAACTCATCATTGCTTTCATCGTCATGCACTGGCTCAATGTAGTGTTCTCCTTCGACTGGGTCTAACGGAACTACTACATATAGGGACTTTTTCTCAAATATCATCTTCCGCTTCTTCAGGTTGATGACTCCATTCATATGAGTGGCCTAGTCTATTCCTAGAAACGTGGGATAAGCATTGTTGTCATCAACAATCTCTATTACCTCAAAGTTTGTTTGTGTGCTCATGCCTTCGATATCAACTGTTACCCCTCACAACCTCCCCATGGGAAAAATCTTCTATTGGTTTGCCATTTGTAATTGAATAGGGGACCACTGTAACACGGGCTTGCCCATGCGTTCCCATGTCTGCTTTGGTAACACATTCACGTCTGAACCTAGGTCTAGGATTACCTGATCCATTTCGTACTCACCAATCTGTGCCATCAATCTCATTTCCCTCCCGGTGCGCAATGTATGCTTCCCCAATTTCTGGACTACGCGCAGTTCCCCTAATCCCACGTACCTAGTGATCAACTCTTGTAGTCCCTTAACTACCTTATTACCACGTAGCAGTATCATGAATGTCTCCAAAAAGGTAGTAAGCATAGAAGGATCCATCTATGCTTTGGTTGATCCTTACTACCTGAAGTGGAGGCCTCCGCGAAGCTCTTCTTAGCTTCCATGAATGTCTCCTTTGCGCGTTCTAAGTCAAACTCAGGTTCCTTTTTAGGAGCCTTGTGAACCCATGTATCTTCCTCAGGCTACTTCCCCTTGTCCTCCCCTGTGTTCGCACCACTTCTGGGCATCATGTTCACATTTGGGTCTTCTTCACACAATTCAGACCTCATCATTTGGATATTTTGTGTTGGAGGAGGTTGGAGTACTTCTTTGTCGTGCATTTGTGCGATCAATGTATGACAATCTATCATTTCATGATAAAAATAAGCACAGTATGAAAAGGATACTCTCATTGAGTTGGTACAGTCATGGGCGTAGTGCCCTAGTCCTCAGCAATTGTAGCAAATTTACTATCCATGACCCCTTCTTGGCCCCATTCCTCCTCGTCCTCGACCTCCCCCCTGAAATCCAACACGTGCCATCCCCACATCTGGGTCGATACCCCACGTTTCTATCTGCATCTGATATGCTGGGGTTTGATCCATCATTAACGCAATGCGGTGAACAAGTACCGCAAGGGAAAGATGAAAAGGACTTTGAAAAGAGAGTTAAAGAGTGCTTGAAATTTTCGGGAGGGAAGCAGATGGAGGCTGTGAAATGACTCTCGGGAATGGACATCTCGGCTCTTGTTACGATGAAGAATGTAGCGAAATGCGATACTTAGTGTCCCAGTAATGGAACCATTTGTTGGCTTGTTGCGGCCTGACCCAGGTTTAGAAGTGATTTAGCCACACAAATCCTGAAACTATGGGCCCTTCCGCAATGCACGGACTAAGGTCTTACCTGAGGTAGTATGGGAGGGTGCTGGAACCAGATTTCCGCACCCTAGGGATGTCTTGATGGGATCTGTCCTTCGTAACTTGTGCAACTGCTTCTGTGCAGCTCTGTAAATAGCATGAAGAGGTGCTGTCTAGATCCTTTATCCTTACTATGCTATTATTATAGATCTTAACTTAATTATGTGGGCCCAATGCTCTCATTAATCATTCAACATTCATAACAAGTGTGCGAAATCATAAAACTGTAAAGAGATGCATAAATATAACAAAAGCATAGACACAAAATATTCTGGAATTAACTTATCTTTTATTAGTTCTTTATCCAAGTACAATCCCAACTCTTCCCTGCACACTCAGCTGTAGGGGTCTGCGCACATAGCTGCGGACTCTATTAGGCCTCTACGCACTCAGTTGCAGAGCCTCTTCCTACTACTACAACCCAGGACTTGGACTTACAGACATAGAGCTAATTCATCATCCAAAAGAACATGTTATTTCCCAAAACTAAGACCGACTTTACACTTAGAGCCTCGCTTTATTTATACACTCCCATGGTTCGCAGACCATGGGTAGGCTGAAATACCATATATGAAATTGCATTATTTTAGGGTAGACAACCCTAGACTCTCGTGCTTTGCACCCACATTTCGTGGGGTCTTTACATTACACTTGACCAAAATCCAGGCTTCAAGCCCAAAAAACCCGCTATGGGGGGATTCGCTGCCCAACACTTATACATGTTTAATAAGTACATCAAACAAGCACATATGTCACCATATCTTCAGATCTTTCAGATCCGAGTCTTCTCCTTGCTCCCTAGTGCACACCTATTTCAGTTCAAATCACACATGAATAACAAATTACATGCACACCTAACACTTTGATATCCATATCCTCCTATATCATTAGCCTTAGCCAATACCTTAGGCCAATCCCTTGGTAATTTCCTTAGTATTCCTTGATGGGATCAAATAACCATTGTCTCTTTCATTAGTATGGGCCAATACTATGGTAAGAACCCCTAATATTCAAATTACCATGGTGCATATTTTGCACGCGACTTTTATTCACACTACCTACGTATGTACACAACCCTTATGCATAGGAACCACATATACTTTTCCAAACTTCACCTATATCATTAATTTGTGTCTGAACTGAAATTCTTTTATCCATGATCACCTCCGTAGCATATGTTCCAGTCTACATAATCATCTTGTTACCACAATGTTGACATCTTTATCCAGTAGGCTTCCATCAAGGACAACACATTAGCCATAATTCCAACAATATCCCCCTTTGGACTTGATGGAAACCAATTTAGTGTTTTGTCATTGTTTGTAATCACTTTCAAACACAATTGCAAACCAAGACTTTTCACCAAGCATTTTTCTTAAAACACCAAGCTTATCTCCCTCTTTGACATCAAGGACACAGGGATGACCAATGCTAAATGAAGGCTTCTTCCCACCTTTGTAGAGAAGACCATTGTAGGGATGATATGATGAATATAAAAACTGCATACTGACCATACTATGCCTAAGCATATGTTATAATATCTAAATATATGTAATAAGAGCGCAAAACTTTATGACTCAACCAAATATGACCTTTCCTATCACTAATCACTCATGATTACATCAATCACCCAACATAGTGGGGTTACATATTTGATCCAACATTACATCGATTTTCCAAAATAATGGGATTTCATACATAACATGACTTGCTCCCAATAGCCCATACATGACTGAATTTTACAAATATTTACAACACGGGTATTTACATGACCTTTACATCAAGAGATATATATGACACTTATAACCAGACAAGGACCTCAAAAATGAGGTATAAAATCATGATAGTCATCATCAATAATCATCCATATAAACATTTGATTGTAGCAACATAAAATCAAGATGAACATCCTCATCATCAAGAAGCTATGTAAGATAAGATAGTGTGACATCAATCTTCAACTTCATCAACATGCGATGTTGGGCACCGGAGACCCGTGTAATGGTTTTGGGGCTTAAAGCCCACAATTTTGGGTAAAGGTATGGTAAAGGCTCCGCGAAGTGTGTGGAGCGCGAATTGTAATAAGTCAAGTCAATGGGCTGTCCACCTGAAAATAATGTAAAATAATAGAAAGTAGGTCGGCCTACCCATGGTCCGTGGACCATGAGAATGTATAAATAGAGTAAGGCTCTAAGGGTAGAAGGTAGTTTTTGGTAATTCTTGGGAAGATCTGAAGTGTATGGGATTGTGAATGCGATATTTGCTCTGAGTCTGTAAGTTCGAGTCATGGGTGATAGTAGTAGAATAGGCTCCGCAACTGTGTGCGCAGAGGCCTGGTAGAGTCCGCAACTAAGTGCGCAAGGTGGAAGTGGAATGTACTAGATCAAAGCTAATAAAAGATAAGTTGTTCTGGAAACATTGTGTGTTTTATCGTAGATCTATATGTTTATGCTTTTGTTTAGAGTTTATGAAAATTTATAAGATTATGGGTGTGCGCATTGGTTATAACTATTGAATTCTTAATTAAGGACCTTAAGAAGTAGATATGATCTATAATAACCACGATAATAATAAGAATATAAGAAGTGCCTCATCGTCGAGCTACTTGAAGGCCTGATAGTTGAGCAGAGTAGCGTGAGTACGCAAATCGGTTCGCGACCCTTCCAGTCCCCATCAAGACATCCCTAGGGTGCAGAAACCTAGTTCCAACACCCTCCCCTACTACCTTGGGTGAGACTTCAGTCTGCGCTCCACGAATTGTTGCCGAAAGGGTTGGTAGTGGAGGATTTGTTTGACTAAAACACTTTCGAACCTGGGTCAAGCCCCATCAAGCCAAAAAATGGTTCTGTTGCTAGGACCGAGATTTGCCTAAGGGATGTTTGATGTCAGAACGCTTGAACCCTACGAAAAAGAGATTGAATATTTGTGGGATCGAATAATAGGAGGGTTTATCAAAGCCACGATAGATACAACCGTGAAGTGGAAAGACATTTTCTCAAAGGACCGTGGAGTAACTACATCAAATCGTTGAATACCAGGATTAAAATGTTATTCCATTAATGTCTGGGATAACACGGAGTGGAAGAGGTTACCAAGGGATCGAACAATTAGAGAACAGTCCCTCGATTTTTCTTTCACAAGAAATCAAGGAGGAGATCGCTTGGTTATCTCTGAGAAGTGTGGTCTGGTTGATAAAGCAACGCATTCTATAGTTACCACCTCCATCCCCACCATCACCCACTTCTCCTACATCAACCCCATCTTCACCCACCCCACCTCCACCACCTCCAAGGGTTGGAATGGAAAGTGAGATAAAGTTTCCCATATTTAGAGGCGTAGGAAATGAGGAGCCAAATCAGTTCTAGTTCGTGGTAAAGGTAGTATGGGAATCCCAAGGCGTTACTGATGATAACATTAGAAAGGCTACATTAGTAAGCACACTGCAGGATCGTGTGTTGATGTGGTATATCAAGCACACTAGCAATCATCCAAACACCAGAATAGCGGAGATCTAGGATGAATTGAACAAAGAGTTTAGCTGACCGAAATCAGAAACCCAATCAATCATCGGATTTAAGGAAATTGTGATGCTTCTAGGCGAGACTCCATGGGATTTGGATCAGCGCCTGAAGAGTATGATCTGTGAGGCTAATATGATGCTTTCAGATGCACAGCACCGCGCCTAGTTTGTGGCATCCCCAACACCACACCTAAGGATGGCACTGTCACAATAGAAGATCTCAACTCAGGCTGAAGCCTTAGAGATAGCAATGAGGTTGCATGAAACCCCAATACAAGATCCTGGGTTGGGAGTTCAACAAATCCACGCACAACTACAAAACCTATGCTTGGAGATGAAAAGCCTAAAGCAAGATAGGGCACTGTGACCGGAGGCGCATGAAGAAGTGTGGTGTATAAAACGTAAGGGCCCGGGTCATGATAAGGATCATTGTCCCGTATTCGAAAACTATTCAGCTGGGTGGTGACTGATGCCCCTGAGGCTGGAAGTACAAGCAGGGCCAAGTGCGGCACCCACACTCTGGTGCGTGATTTTTCAAGTAGGAGGAAAGTAGGTGATGGACAACTCTCACCTATTGCAGAAGTATACCCAGACTCCGCAACAACTGTATTGCAACTTCTGTAGATCAGTGGGTCACGACGAGCGAACATGTCAATGCTATGTGCTAATGATGGATAGGACTCTAGCCTATCAAATGCAGACTAAAACGCGAGGTTTCGATCTAGCCGCATGGCCATGTGGTGGATTCCAAGGACATGGATGAGGGAGAGGAAGAATGGGACCTAGGCAAGGGCACGGGCAGCTGATCTATTATAATTGCGGAGGGTCGGGGCACTACACTCATGATTGTACCAACCCAACGAGAATTTCTTGTCCATACTGTGAGTAGTTTGACCATGAAATGGTAGATTGTCCGATCCTGATTGCCCAAATGCGCAAGAAAGGGGTACTACAGCCTACTCCAACTCCAAATATCCAAATGATGAGGTCTGAACCACGTGAAGAGGACCCCAGTGTAAACATGGTACTCAGAAGCGGTGCAACTATAGGGGAAGATACAAAGAAACAACCAGGAGAAGATTTGAATGTTCGCGATGCTCCTACAAAGGAACCTAATTTTGAGATGGAACATGTGAAGGAACATCTAAGGAAGCTAACAAGAGCTTCATAGAGACCTCAACTTCAGGTAGTAAGGATCAACTTGAGCCGAGAATGGATCCTTCTATGCTTACTACCTTTTTAGAGACATGTATGAAGCTGTGTGCAACAATAAGGCAGTTAAGGGACTAGAGCTGATCACTAGATGCGCAGGGTCAGGAGAGCCCCGCGTGGTCTGGAAACTTGGAAAACATGCTTTGTGCACCGAAAAGGAAATGCGATTGACGGCTCGAATTTGTGAGTATGAGATGGATCAAGTCATCCTGGATTTGGGGTCAGATGTGAATGTATTTCCAAAACAGACGTGGGAACGCATGGGCAGGCCCATACTGCAGTGGTCTCCTATTCAATTATGGATGGAAAACCAACAAAAGATCTTACCAATCGGAAGATTGCAAGGGGTGACAGTGGAAATTGAAGGCATAAGTACATAGACAGACATTGAGGTAATAGAAATTGTTGATGACAGTAATCCGTACCCCGCGTTGCTAGGAATAGATTGGGACAAGGACATGAATGGGGTCATCAACTTAAAAGGATGGAAGATGATATTTGAGAAAAAGTCACTCCATGTAATAGTTCCACTGGACCTAGCCGAAGGAGCGTGCTACACTGAACCTATGCGCGATGAGGACAGTGACGATGAACTATACTGCATCTACCAGATAACTGCGTAAGAATAGGATCGGGTGAATCCAACAGTGGATGGGATAATCCCATGGGAGAATGATAGTTCCTACACATTGGATTCAGATGAGGAGATAGAACAATTGCAAAATTGATTGCATGAAGTAATAATGCTAAACTGTAATATGATGATTAGATCACTGCAACACGTGACAGCCAAAGTAATGAAACTACTAGCAGATGACGACGCAACAAATGGGGAGGACTTCATCAACCACTATGGAACTTCAATCACGGAGAGGAAGTGGCACGGTGCGCAAAAAGGAGCGATAAATACACCAGGGTGGTGTACACCTGGGAAGATTAGGTGGAATGGGCATCAGTGTAGAAGGCGGATGCGTGTATAGGTTGGAGGCCCTCCACATCAAATGTGGTTTGGGCAACCAGGACGAAGCAGTTTGGGCGCCCACCTATGATGAGAAAGGCAGACATATGATGTGCAACCATCGCCCGAATTAAATCTGCGCGTACCAAGGGTTCGCTGGGCCTATAGGGCCATAAACAAAATAAGGTGTGCGAATATGGCCCTATCCACGATCAGACATGATGAAACCAGGAAGGTGGAGAGAATGTCCCCAACCACCACCCCTGCCATTTAGACTGAATGCAAGGTCTGGGGCAAAGGAATTCTACAGTTGCAAGAAGCCATTCGACGCAGTAGTTTGGAACTTCATGAACTTGATGAATAATGGGCGTGGATGAGGAGGAAAAGAACGATGTTGGATGAAGAAATCAGCAAAATGAAAATCGGAGTCGTACAAACGGGCTGCGCGAATCTAAGAATAAGGGGACCAGACCTGGCCGACCCTACTACGGTACTAGAATGATCTACAACCCTGCTATCATGGTTGAAACTGCACCAATGGAGGAGTGTGCCACATACAACAGAGCATGATGGGCTATCGGATACAAAGGTACTCGAAAATTGCCCACAGCCTGACTAGCAAGAACACTAAAATCTGGCACCAGGGATGCAATCACCTGACTATCCGCAGGAAGCATAGTCTCAGTGCTCCACGTAGTTGGAAGAGGGCACGCTACTATAAAGTAGTCTATAGGAGGGTTGCACGGTTCGGACGTGGTGCACAAAATCAGTATGAAGCATAGAACACATCCGCATACAAGGGACTGCGCTGCCGCATGGGGAGGATGGAAGGTGACCATTACTAATACTGTTCATGACAATATGTCCTATTTAAGACACCGAAGAGCGGACGATGGGAAGTTAAGACACATGATTGAACAGATCTACCACCAAACTCACATTAATGGCCACGAAAGAGGGGAAGGGTTGAATTTGAATTCAAAGAGACATATAAAGCATAGGTGGCCTGCCACCAAACAACCCTTGGCACTTTACATATTAAGTCATCCCGTTATCCAGTAGACAGGAGGATGATGAATGAGGCACTAGTGAGAGAAAGCCCATGGTTTCAAGCATTGCCAAAGGATATGCAAGAGTCCTTAATTAGGATGATATCCATAACCAAGGACGTTACACAAAACCCTACGCCGCAGGGAGGGGGTACAGCCAAGATCCCTAAATCACCCTAGATGCTGCGGACCAAGAAGGACCCATAGGTAGAAGGACCGGCCCGGATGTCCCCATGAAATATGCGATTTGGAAAATTGTCAATGGAAGAAAAGGGAAAAATGGTTATTATCGAGAGTGATGATGAGGAAGAGGACGCTCCGACCTTTGTCAAAGAGATGTAACCAAAGGAAGAGATGGAAGAAGATATCGAAACAATACGGGCTCCAACAAAACAACCAAAGTATGTCCCTCCATGGAAAGGGAGAGTCAAGGTACCTAAGGACTTGGATGTCATTAAAAGCACACTTATAACCCCATCCCTCCCCAAAGGGGTTCTGTTTGAAGGAACGACGATTGGCCATATTCCCACTATGAAATTTGAAGACTGGGATCTTGCAAATAATGAGAAGTTTCCCCATTTGGAAACTATTGAATTGATGGAACAAAGCACAAAGGGAGCTGTTACAACACTACAGCCGTAGAAATGGATGTGAGGAGTGGAGGAGGCCGAGCTACTCCACCTCCTGTCAATTCCACATTTTCATTGGCCCCCCATCATGATATTTGTCATCAGGCAACTGCTCTGCCTAGTGCACGATGGGTACTTATGGCTAGACAAACTCATCCCCATCACGGTGTAGCTCATTCATAGGATATCTCAGCCTCTCTGTGAAGGAAGGGACCCTATGGAAATAGGTGGCATGAGTGGCAACTTGATGATTGCGGAAGCCATGAAAAAGAAATATAAGTTGGAGAAAAAACAGAGAGGGTATGTTATTACTAGTATTCAGGACAAGGGGGTTTGCATTGCTACCCAGTTGCTAGCAAGAAAAGTGACAAGAAAATGCCGAGGCAGTTAGGTACCAGCAGCGGTCATCCCGTTAGCTGAACAATGCACAGAAGGGGTACGTTTCAACTGGGCGTAGCTCCTTTGCAATGAATTTCTGACGAACTAAAGGGAGGCCCAGGAGTAGAGTAAGACCTTCTACTACGCGTGGTTTCTCTTATCCACCCTATTGGTTATAGGTGAATTGCCTGAGGATAGTCAGTTTTCTTCCCTGGATCAGGATGAGCCGGAGGCAGCAAAATACGCGTCGCTATGGGTGACGAAGGATGCCACAAGAATCCAAGAAGTCAAGATTTTCTAGATACTAATGGATGTAAGCATACGACAGTGGATCAACCAGCAACCCCACCTATTTGATGAGGTATATGATAGTGTCAAGAGCATGACAAAATTTAAGGTAGATATGCACCATGTGTATATCCGGGTGCGCAAGGATCCAAAGCAGACGTGGACCACGCTTCCCTTCATTGCCATTGACGACGTTATTTTCGCAGTGCTCAATACCTGGCCACCAGAGTGGCATGGACCAGATGTGGTAGGGCATGATGAGACTGCAATCCAAAAACAGAAGGTTTCCACCAAATTCCTATCACAACAGAAGTGGAATGAATAGCTCGTTGAGGAAGTATGGGCATCCAGGGAGGCAGCGCAGGCTACCACAGACAAGGCGACAGTAGGAGGGGCTGCTACAATAGAGGACAAAAGCAGTTCGAACGTGACGACAGAGCCGGATGTGGATAATGTGATGGAAGGTGTGAAGCCAACCACCACCTATTCATCCTTAAAACAACCGCGTGCACCAGAACGGTCAAGGTCACGGAGGAAGACCAAGGCATCCAAGTTGGACGGGGAGCCTATCACATTGACCAAGGGTGACCTATGGGACATTAGGGATATAGTTCACAAAGCTACAAGGGAGGCACTTGACGAGGCCCTGATAGAGAAGCAGACTGTGTTGGGGGCACTCAGGACGCAAATGCAGGAAATTCAAGCACGACACCCACAGCTAGGAGTGGTAGCCACCCATGGAGCTATGGGTACATCAGCAACTGAGTAGCTGCTACGGGCCAAAATGGCTAATACCATCGCACTTCCAACCAGAGCATTGACAGCAGACAACACAGAGGATAGTGCCACGGTAGGTTGGATCAGAGGATTGGGATTAAATTTGGCTACCCTCTCGTGTGAGAGTTTATACTAACTACAGGATGGAGCAGTGGCAGTGATTCACGCTAGGGAAGGTCACACTGTACAGATGCTCAGTGAACAACGAATCAATATCAAGCAGTTGAGCCTCCAATGGGATGAAGTAGTAGCACAGAATTAGTAGTTGGAGCAAATTGTTGAGGAAGCTTGTTGTCATGCCCCTGAGCTCGAGATTGCGACAGATTTACCTGTAGGCATACGGATCCACAAGTTAGCCAGTGGGTTCCGCGAAGTGAAGGAAGAAGCAAAAAAAATCTATTTGGACCTCAGTTTGCAGATCGTAGAGCTAAGACTCAAGGTGCAGCCCTCTACACCACTAGAGGTTCGAAAGCAGTGGCAATGTGCCATTCAATCCGGGTGGGAAGCAATAGCACATGCCATGCAGGAGTGTACCAGCTTGTTAGATCAGTCAACTATCACGGTCACTTCTCTATAGGAAGACCCAACTTTACAGCGGTTAGAGACCAAAGCATGGGAGTTGCAGCTAGCCTATGATAATGTCGGGGGACTACGCAGATGGTCGTTGTTACTCGACGATTGGCCAAGATGAGGGAGGCCCAGGCTCTTAAGGCACAAGTTGACATCGCTCCGTAAAGGGAAGTAGTGCTTAAAGAATGCATCCAACCTTGGCTTGATGAAACATTCACAGTCTCCACCAACATTGAAGGAAATTTATCACACATGTAGACAGTATATGAACCCAGCCAAGCAACTGAAACTGAGATTGAGGCATCGGAGGCTCATGTACAATGGGTACAACACATGGTAGAAGCATTTGTTGCAGATGTAAGTGAAGCATAGAACTTGCTGGATGACCTCCACACAAATACTACTGCACCAGTCAAGTGACTCTAGATGAGTCACGATGATTGTGTTGGGGGCCCGTTGGGCAACGGAGCCCCGCGTAACGATTTTGGGGCTCAAATCCCACAATTTTGGGTTAAGGTATGGTAAAGGCTCCGCGAAGTGCACAGAGCGTGAATTGTAATAAGTCAAGTCAAAGGGTTGTCCACCTGAAAATAATGTAAAATCATAGAAAGTGGGTCGGCCTACCCATGGTTCGTGGACCATGAGAATGTATAAATAGAGCGGGGCTCTAAGGGTAGAGGCATTTTTTGGTAATTCTTGGGAATATCTGAAGTGTATGGGATTGTGAAGGCGATATTTGCTCTGAGTCTGTAAGTCCAAGTCATGGGTGATAATAGTAGAATAGGCTTTGCAGCTGTGTGTGCAGAGGCCTGGTAGAGTTCACATCTGAGTGCACGGACCCTTGCAGCTGAGTGCGCAAGGTCGAAGTGGAATGTACTAGATCAAAGTTAATAAAAGATAAGTTGTTCTAGAAACATTGTGTGTTTTGTTATCACTCAGAATTTTCTCAAGGTTAAAGAAAGAAATTTCCGAGGTAACCACAAACCAATCTTTTAAGTACAGAATCTAGCCAATCTGTACACAGAGAGGGCTCTCTCTTTTAATGATTTAACTTTGTTTTATGGGATATTATGCTAGTTTCAATGCTTTTAATGGATTTTCGGTTGGGTGGTGGAATTCTGGGAACAAATGGACAAAGCAAGGCCTTCAAGCCATTGGGCTATGGAGTCAATAGAGTGATAGCTAAACTGGATCAAATCAATCACCAAAGGGAGAACTCACATGGCAAGGTAGTAAAGCAAAAGGCAAATGCCAAGTTCAGATGGATGGATGAAATGGTAATAAACAGGGAGAAACGAAAATGAAGAATCCTTTAACTGGCTTTAATATGTAGAATAGAGGGTACTCATTAACAAGGATCAATTAAGTATTCTTTGTTAAATGGGTCACTGTGATGAACTATGAAAGCAGGGAGCAATTAAGAATTCCCTACCTATAATAGCCTGGAAGAAAACATTAAGAAAATAAACGATTTTAAAGACAAAATGTAGTAAAGCTTTTTCTGAAATATAACTTTTCATTTATCATTCAAATATGAAACACATACAAATATTTATTAAACTAGAAAAACTATAAAAACACAAGATATAGAATACTTATATGTTTCTCGTTTGACATAGGTAACCTGTAAAAGTCCTTTTCTTTATTACTTTATTCCAGCCAACCATACAAATGTTGGTACAATAGTACTTCAATTCCAAAAGAAAATGCCTATAGAAATGTTGTAGAATCCACCCAAAAATACTTCAAATGAAGAAGTATTTATAATATTTCTAAACTAAAATATCTTGAAAAAAATATCAAGATTGGCTTTACAAATATCTCCAACTGTTTTACATTAATAGAAATTAAATAAAGAAATTCAAAAGTAATTCGTATATTTGGTACTATGTTTTAGGGTTTATGGTGATGAAGAAGAGAAAGTCGTATTTGGTAGCAACTCTTAATTGATGATGAAGCATCCCAGTCACTAACTGCATCCTTCCTTTGTGCATTCTGCCCCAGAAATTCTGCAAAATTAGGGTCCAATGATACACTTGTATATCTCAATCTGAGATAGATATGTAAACAGTGAAGGCGGTTATTGTAGATAATAATGGCTTTTAGATAAAACTCTCTCAGTTTCCAAAAATTCAGCTCCAACTATTCACAATATTCTCTGCAAAAAGAAGTCAAAAACAGGACTTTGTACGAACTGAAAAATAGGTTGTTAATACATGCACTTATCTCCCTTTTGGTAATACCTGTGTAAAACGTGAGAGAGGTTTTTGTAGATTAGCCTTTTAGGAACAAATGCCTCCTCTAGTTTCTCAAAATACTTCTTGGATTGGCCACAATACTTTCTGCAAAACTATGACTTAAACAAGAAATTTATGAAGAATGTATCATTTATGCTCTGATTTCATCTTTTAACCTTGAATTTATTTTAATTGTTTTTCACTTTTACTTTGGATAAACTTCATTGTTTTTGGTGAAAGTGTTTTCATATCTGGTTAACCCTTACTACATCCATGTTTACTTTTTACTATTTACTTTTACCACTCTGTTTTTTCATCTGTCTTCACTTTGACATGAATTTGTATGCTCTGTAACTGTCTTCCCTGCTATTTATCTTGACTTGGTCTTCAATCTGATACTCTTTAACCCTGATACACTTTGATTTTTATTTACTGTGTCCTTTTACCTTCCTATATATTTTAGGTTTTTATTGTCTATTTCAACAGTAAATCATTTAATTTCATGTTTTCTCTACTTGTCTTTTAACTGTATGTTTTATTTTCCATCTCTGTATGAATAGATTTCATAACAATATTGGAGTAAATAGGACTTATGACCAGTATTAAGACTGTTTATACAAGGATGTGGTCTTCTGATCACCTGTAAAACAAAACAAAATGTTAAGAAAGCATTGGTTTGCAGGGGAGGTAGAAAAGGTTTCGTTTGAGCTTGAGAGGTCTACGGAGTGAGTCCATAATTCTTTTCAGGAGGTAAACCATGCTCGAATTGGCTAACAGAGGTTTCAGGTGGCACAAATGGGTTGCATAGGGTTTTACTGCACAATTAGGTGAAAACGAGCAAAACTGGGGTTTTCGTGTTTAAACGAGTAAATGGTTGATATTGGCGGGTAAACTTTGAATGAACAGTGGACAATTTGTCATATGTGGAGAGTAGGAAGTGGGGGTCGTAAGAAGACTCTATCACACCGCTTTTGGGAGGGAAATGGTTTTTAGGGAGGACTGCGCGATTCCATACATCCTTCGACATGTAGCATCAGCACTATTTTGGAAACCGCTCACGTCGCACGCTAAAGGTCGACCAAAAGGCCCACATGATACGAGCAATAGCCATCGAATCTGAGGGATCCAATCAGATGGTGGTCGGGGTGATGAAGTGACTGATAGATAATAGAGGGTGGGCATGATATTAATTAAAGGAGTTACTCATATTGGGGGCGATTTTATTGGTCACTGAGTTATTAATTAATCCTGGTGACTAATTAATCCTCATTTAGTATGGCGGGGGTTGGGGTTCTTAATTAGTCATGAGTTGACTAATTAATCCCATGTATTCAAACATTATTAAGGTTATTTTTCAACTTGGGGCAGGATATGTATTTATTGGGTTTTTAATAATAATACGGGTAAAGGGTGTTTCTTTTTCAGGATTTAGATAATAATACTAGTTAGAAGCTAATATGATTATGGAATATGAAGTGTGCTAAGTAAAAATGTTTATGAAAGCATTTCATCATACAACATTACTTAGGCTAATATGTGGGTTTAGAGATAATATGTTTCAATTTCCCTAAGTAAAACAGGATTTTACTTAGGAAAAGCTTTATAAAGGGAATGATTGACTTTATGAAGGGATAATTGTTGATGAAGGGGATTTAAGTACTTAAGGTATTCCAAATTATTGGGTCAAGGGTCCAGTCCCTCCAAAAGTCAGAGAAATGTTCTGAGCCCCTCTAAATTTGTAAGTGCCTTTAGTACTTAGGGGAAATTAGTGAAACTTAGGGGGAAAATGGATAGGGAAATTAATTAATTTGACTTTGTTTCCTTGATGTGTTGTCTCCAATGTGATTTGTGCTTTGTACAAGTGATGAAAGAAAAATATTTAAGCATTAAAATTAACCATTCACCACACATTTATTCTGCAACCATCATCTACTTACCCTACCTACGTTACCCTAGCATTTTCACTTATTTATTAGGGTGCACTTAGACTGGCAAACCCTTTTCAAACTTTCTTTTCTTTTACATCGTGATATCTATCTAAATCTACAATTATTACATCCAAGGGCTCATATTAAACTATTGAGCTCCTTTTATTCACTCTACCTATCTACTTATCTGCCAAGATTAAACTGTTTGGTCAGATCTTTATTTTCTATATCTAAAACATGGAATAACCAAGATTAAACTATTTGGTTACCATGGATTGTGGCATAAGTGACAAGTTGCACACAATCTTTATTATGCATGAAAATAAATAGTAGTGGCATTTAGACTTGCACACTTTCATGGTCTTTTTCTTTTTCTTGAGGTTCATTTTCTTTCATTTTTTTGACCTTTCTTTATTCTTTTTGTCCTTTTATTCTTTTTCTAGGACATACCCTCTTTACATTTTTTAATTTTTTGATTTTTTACAAATATGGAAAAAATTTGCAGAAAGCAAAGGTATGTACATATTTCAGAACTAAACCAAGTCAATCATGATATATGACACCTATTGGTATAGGAACCTAACATGTTTTATCACAGATCTATATGTTTATGCTTTTGTTTAGAGTTTATGCAAATCTGTAAGATTTATGGGTGGGCGCACTGGTTATAACTGTTGAATGCTTAATTAAGGACCTTAAGTAGTAGATCTGATCTATAATAACCATGATAATAATAAGAATCTAAGAAGTGCCTCATCGCCGAGCTACATGAAGGCCTGACAGCTGAGCAGAGTAGCATGAGTGCACAGATCAGTTCGTGACCCTTCCTGTCCCCATCAAGACATCCCTATGGTGCGAAAACCTGGTTCTATCACCCTCCCCTACTACCTCAGGTGAGACTTCAGTCTGCGCTCCGTGGATTGTTGCCGAAAGGGTCAGTAGTGAGGGATTTGTTTGGCTAAAACACTTCCGAACCTGGGTCAGTCCCCATCAAGCCAACATGTGACCAAATATTTAATGCTTCCAAGCATCACCAATCAACTGTAGCAGCAACATATAAATGTCAACAAGTAGCGAGTGAATCATAAACTCATCATCATCAACCAATGGCAATAATGACCATAGAATACACATCCTCTTCATCAAGTGTATCAAGTAGGATCAACTTCACTAAGTGCAACTTAAGCAATATATAGGCATCATCCATGACTTCATCATTACTCAAGACATAATGACAACAACATATATATCTTTATCAACAACAACTATACATCACCAAATGATATGTACTAATGCAACAATAAATGCTCAAGAAATCATAATGCCAATAATGCACTATTAGAAGCATAGCAAATGCTCAACCCGAACCTGTGTCAACTATTCACTGTCAAATCTGATCATATTCACCTCATCAATTAGAAAATACATGAAAGAGCAACAAAATTTTTCAACATCTCATGAGCCAACCATCATTCCTAAGCATTCTTAATAGTATGCAACAAGTCAATATTAGAACTAGTAAGCCAATAATGACTAATTGAAGCATATCATAATCTCCCCTGAGTCTGTCCCACTATTTATTCATCTCGGGGAAGCATACACGACTGTCTAGATCAAAATTTGTGTACATATGTGACCATCCTTCATGAGATCCACATACAGAAAGTAGAATGCTGAACAACATGTCCCCCAGAACATACCATACTTTTTCCTATTCATTGCTACTTCATCAATGCAATGTTAGTAGTATAAGAATCACCAAATGAATATCAAACCAAACTAGAGAACTATCACCAAGATACTCATGCATAGATCCCTTTAATATCATACCCTATTGATCATGTGGACCTGATAATCTTCCCTACATCTCTGATTGATGTTGATTCTTCCTCCAAATATGCTTGCACTTTCTACTTATGTGCTAAAACTTATCCTACCTTTTGCTTCTATTCCAAATGTTTGACCTAAAATGAGTGACCTTATTCCCAACCTTGTTACAATTATAGCATCTTATATACATAGAAAATGAAGATGAGGAATCATAATATGTTTGTTTCATATTCATTCTATTGCAATCAATAGATTTGTGACCAAAAATGGTGCAGGCGAGATAATATCCTTTAAAGAAACCTGAGAAATTGGGAGTTGATGATTGTCCTGTGAAGTAGTTATTTTCTTGGGATCGAAGCAATCTACTTTTGAAATTAGCTGCAACATGTCCATATTTAAGACATATAAAGCATTCAACATTATTGATCATATGAGAGAATCTATTAATGTTTCTATTGTTGGGAGAAAAATATTTCTTTTAAAATTTCATATTCCTTAGATGCTGATTCGGTTGACTTATTATCTCTTTAACAATAATTTTGTATTTCGTATTGTTATTTTTCAATATACTTGCATGATCCTTTGAGTTAGATTTTCCTTTTATAGTTTTATGAAAGCCAAGACCAGATTTAATGGTGGGATACCTTTGACTACTAAGAATGTTATCCAAAATATTGGTACTATCTTGAAATCTTAATTTATTATCCTTTTCTGCTAACTTCTAGAATACTTACCTCAACCTCTTTCGCACTTCTAGACTTTTCCAATTGAGTTCTCAACTCAATGATTTCCTTCTTAAGCCCTTTTTCTTATTTCTCAAATACTTGAAGAATCTCCTCATATCGTTTGTTTGAATTTTCAAGATCATATTTGGGAGAGATGATTTCTGCTTCAAGTCCTTCACAATAATTGGTTCTTTCTTTAAGCTCCTCTTCATCCACCTTCTTTCCGAGTTTTTTTTTCAATGATACTACATATTCTAGTCTTTGACGTTGATCTTCTTTTTCTTTATACTACTTCCTCATTCCTACTTGAATTTTATTTCCTTCTTTCAACTGAGTTTTTAATGTGATAATATCCTTTTTGTGGGCACAATCATTTTCATCAAACTGTTGCAATAACCTTTTATGATCTCTATTTTCATCTGTGATCCTTTTAACCTTTGCTTCTAGGGCCATTACTTTTTAATATTTCTCTTTAGAATACTTACTTTCACATTTACCCATGAATCTAGAAATTTCAATTGATTCATTGTCATCTTCACTGTCATCATTACTACATGAACAGGGAAATGGATCACAAGTAGAACAAAATTATGTACCTGGTGATTCTTTGTTATTGTCTTCTTCATCCTTGATCTATAGAAAGCAAGGTGCTCCCAAAGCTTTATTGTCCTTTGATTCTGAATTGCTTTGTTATTTTATGGTGCATTGTCCTTTACCCATAAATGCATATATTTCCATAGCATCAGATATATCATTGCCACTACTCTTCTAAATTGACTTCTTCCTTTTAGCTACTTTATTCTTTTGGTTCTTTCCTATTGGGTGTGGAGCCTGATTACCTTCTGTATTCAAAGGTATTGCCACATTGGACCCAAGTTCTTAATGGGGTGGCAACGCCACCCATAAAACATTCACTGCAGGGGGGTCCAGGGTGGCCGGCTGCGACCTTTCGGAGCCGCCCCCTAGTATGGGGATCTAGGACAACACCCCCAAAGCTAAAAATAGATGTAAAATTTCCTTGTAAAATGTTGTAATTTCATAGTCAATCTGGGCCGTCATTAGGAGGAGATATGATGGTAGAAGTTATGTTTAATTTAGGGTTTTTTTCCCTAGAAGGAAACCCCTCTCTATATATGAGGAAATTATATTGTGTCTATGTAGATCCATATTCTGAGTGAGGAAGAGAGAGGAGATTGAGAGCAAAGAGAGAATTACAGTGGATCTGATGTAGGTTGTATCTCTTCAGTTTGTTGGATAATATAAAAGGAAGGACTGGTTGTTTCTCCGTGGATGTAGCCCAAACTGGGTGAACCACATATATCTGTGTCTCTCTTATTTTATGCGTTTTCTGTGTTATATTTTTGAAATATTTTATGCGTTCCATTTCTCTATAATATATAATTTTCTAACAGCTAGTATCAGATTCGAAGGTCTATTTGGATGATAAACTCACAAGAGAGAAGGGTTTCTGGTTCGAGTGGGAGCAATGGCAGAAGATGGTAGGTTTAGGGTCGAAAAATTTAATGGCAAAAACTACAAGTTGTGGAAGATGTAGATGGAATATTATCTGTATCAGAGATATCTGTACCAACCATTGAGCAGAAAGGCAAAGAAGCCGACAAGTATGACAGACACAGAATGGGATATTCTCGACAGAAGGGCACTTGGAACAATATGCCTGTGCCTAGCAGCATTGGTAGCATTTAATATTTCAAACGAAACGACAATAGAGGGTTTAATTTCAAAATTGGCCAAACTATATGAAAAACCCTTGACCTCAAATAAGGTATTTCTTATGAAGCATTTATTTAATATGAAAATGTCAGAAGGTGGATCTGTTGCTGATCATTGAAATGAATTTAGTGCAGTTACCAATCAGTTAAGTTCTGTAGGGGTAACTTTTGAAGATGAAGTTATGGATTTGTTATTTATGTTCTCATTGCCAGAAAGTTGGAATGGTTTAGTTATGGCCATTAGTAACTCCATCTCTAGATCTAGTACTTTAAAGTATGATGATGTTTTCAGTGCAATCCTTAGTGAGGAAATGCAACGAAAAAGCTCCAGTGAGACATCAAGTAATGCTTTGACTGCAAATACTAGGGGAAGAAAAATGGAAAGAGGAAAGAGCCCAGGATATCGAAGTAAGTCAAGGAAAGGCAGATCCAAATCCATATCGGGGATAGTGTGCTAGAAATGTGGGAAGAAAGGAAACCTGAAGAAAGACTACAAGTCTCGGAAGGGAAAAGAAGGAGACGCGCAACAAGAAAACAATCATGAAGCAAATGTGACAGGTGATGTGTTTCAAGATGCTTTGATTCTTTCTTTAGAAAATATTATTAATGTCTGGGTGGTAGATTCAGGGGTCTCATTCCATGCCACACCTGATAGGAAACATTTTCATGATTATGTTCAAGGAGATTTTGGACAGGTTCGATTGGGTGATGATAAACCTTGCAAAATCATTGGAATGGGTACAATTTTCATAAAACAGTAGAATGGAAATCAATGGATATTGAAGGAGGTAAGGTATGTTCCAGATCTAAAGAAAAATCTTATTTCAATAGGCAATTGGGAGGTGAAGGTTGTGTGACAACGTTTACAGATAAAGCCCGGAAGGTCAATAAAGGATCCCTGGTAATAGCAAAAGGAGAAAAGGTTGGTACATTGTATTTATGCAATGGTATTTCTAATTTTGTTAATGCTTTAACCCCTACAGGAGAAGATATGACATTGTGGCATCATAGGCTCGAGCACATGAGTGATAAGAAATTGCGAGGAAATGCCAGGTTTGAAGCATGTTGATTTAAAATTATGTGAGAATTGTGTCTATGGAAAATAGAAGAGAGTCCTATTCCTCAGAGTTGGGAAAGAAAATAAGAGTGAAAAATTAGAGCTTGTGTATGCAGATGTATGGGGACCTGCTCAGGTATCATCTCTTGGTGGCTCTCATTATTATGTTACTTTTATTGATGATGCAACCAGAAAACTTGGATTTATTGTATTCGAAACAAATCTGATGTATTTGATACTATTAAGAAATGGAAAACTTTGGTTGAAAATGAGACAGGAAAAAGGTTGAACTGTCCCATATCAGACAATGGAGGTGAATATTGCAGAAAAGAGTTTGATAGGTACTATTCAGAGAATGGAATTTGCAGAGAGAAGACAGTTCTAGGAACACCACAAGAAAATGGTTTTTCAGAAAGGATGAACAGGACAATCATGGAGCATGCAAGGTGCATGAGATTGCATGCAGGATTGCCTTTACAATTTTGGGCAGATGTTGTAGATACTGTTGTTTATCTAATAAATAGAGGGCCTTCAAGTTCCTTGGATGGTGGTATTACAGAGGAGGCATGGACAGGTAAAAAGGTAAACTACTTTTTTTAAAGACTTTTGGTTGTGAAGCCTTTGTCCACATTAATAAAGGAAATAGAACAAAGCTTGAGGGAAAATCAAAGAATTGTACCTTTATTGGATATGGTGTTATGTTATCGCTTTTATGATTGTGAAAAACACAAAATAATTAGGAGCAGAGATGTCATATTCAATGAAAATGTTTTGTATAAGGATCAGCTGTAGGAAAAGAAACAGGAAAAAGAAAACAAAGAATACACAGTGATTGACGAGATCACAGAAAAGTGATGGTGCTTGAAAGTCATAATGATCAACATCCAGAACAATAACCACAACAACAACAAGCACCTCAAACACCTGAAAGTGGTGTTAGAAGATTTACCAGCATAAGTAGACCCCTTGAACAATACTCTCCTTCATTATATTATGTATTGTTGACTGATTCTGGTGAAACAAAATGTTATGAAGAAGTAGTACAGGTAGAAACCAGGAAGAAGTGGGAGCAAGCCATGAAAGAAGAGATGGACTCCTTAGCACATAACCAGACTTGGGACTTAGTCAAGTTGCCTGCAGGTAAAGCAACATTGTAGAATAAATGGGTTTACATGTTGAAGGAAGAAGATGAAAGTAGAAAAAGGTATAAAGCTAGACTTGTGGTGAAGGCGTTTGCATAGAAAAAGGGTATAGACATTGATGGGATATTTTCTCTTGTTGTTAAAATTAACTCAATCAGAACTATTTTAAGTCTAGCAGTAACTGAAGATTTGCATCTTGAGCAGTTAGATGTAAAGATAACCTTTCTCCATGGGGATTTGGAGGAAGAGATATGTATGTAGCAACCACAAGGATATCAGGTAAAAGGGAATGAGAAACTAGTGTGCAGGTTGAAGAAGAGCTTGTATGGCTTAAAATAGGCTCCAAGGCAGTGGTATCTAAAATTTGACAAGTTTATGTCTGAACAAGGTTATACTAGATGTCACTCTAATCATTGTGTTTATCTCAAAAGGCAAAATGATGGTAGCTATATTATATTGTTATTGTATGTAAATGACATGCTTGTTGCAGGTTCTAACATGAGGAAATAAATGTGCTCAAAATAAAATTGGTGAACTCATTTGCAATGAAGGATTTGGGTGCTGCAAAACAAATTCTTGGTATGAGAATAACTAGAGAGGAATAATCGCAAATTAACATTGTCTCAAAGTGAGTACATAGAAAAGGTGTTGAAAAGGTTTAATATGCAGAATGAAAAAACAGTTAGTATACCTTTGGCTAGCCATTTCAAATTAAGTAAGAAGGAGTGTCCCAAGACTCATGAAGAAATGGCTCATATGTCTAAAGTTCCATATGCATTAGCAATTGGAAGCTTAATGTATGCAATGGTCTGCACAAGGCCTGATATTGCACATGCAGCGAGAGTTGTAAGCAGGTACATGAACAATCCAGGAAAAGAACATTGGATGGTGGTGAAGTGGATTCTCAGGTATTTGAGAGGTACCACAAATCAAGAATTATTATTTGGTGGTTCAAACATTTCTCTACAGGGATATGTTGATGCAGATATGGCGGGTGATAGATATAACAAGAGGAGCACAATAGGGTATGTGTTTACTGTAGGTAGAACAACTGTCAGTTGGGTCTCAAAACTGTAAAGTGTTGTTGCACTATGGAAAACAAAAGCAGAGTATGTTGCTGCTACAGAGGCTAGTAAAGAAATGATTTGGTTACAAAGGTTTCTAGATGAATTGGGTAAGAAGCAGGAGTTGAGCAGGTTATACAGTGAAAGCCAGAGTGCCATGCATCTTGTAAATAACTCTGCATTTTATTCCATGACTAAACATATACAACTCAAGTACCATTTCATATGGTCAGTGTTGGAAGATGGACCGTTGAAGCTGGAAAAGATACACACTAGCCAGAATCCTACAGATATGTTAACAAAGTTGTAACCAGGGAGAAACTGAGAACCTGCTCAGTTTCAATTGGTCTTCAAGTATGATGAAGAAGATGAGAAACAACCAGGTCCAAAGTGTAGTCATTTTCCAACAAATGAAGCCGCAGTGGAGTTGCTATAATTAGTCTCCAAGTGGGAGATTGTTGGGTTTGGAGATTGATTATCTTCTGTATTCAAAGGTATCACCGCATTGGACCCCAGTTCGTAATGGGGCAGCAATGCCGCCTGTAAAGTATTTGCTGTAGGGGGGTCCGGGGGGGAAGTTGCAACCTTTGGGATCTCCCCCTAGCGAGGGGATCGGGGGCAGTGCCCCCGAAGCTAAAAATAGATGTAAAATTTCCTTGTAAAATGTTGTAATTTTGTAGTCAATCTGGGTCGTTCATTAGGAAGAGATCTGATAGTAGAAGTGATGTTTAATTTATGGTATTTTTCCCTAGAAGGAAACCCCTCACTATATATGAGGGAATTGTATTGTGTCTATGTAGATCTATATTCTGAGTGAGGAAGAGAGAGGAGATTGAGAGTGAAGAGGGAATTCCAACAGATATGTTGTAGGTTGTGTCTCTTCAGTTTGCTAGATAATACAAAAGAAAGGACTGGCTATTTCTCCACGGACATAACCCAAATGGGTGAACCACGTATATCTATGTCTCTCTTGTTTTATGTGTTTTCTGTGTTTATATTTCTATAATATTTTATGTGTTCCATTACTCTGTAATATATCATTTTCTAACATTTCCAATTGTCCCTGATCCACTTTAAGCAGTTAAGCTTCAACTAGAGTGACCTTATATGATACCAATTGTTGGGGAAAATAGTGGGGGGGTGAATCAGTATTTAAAACTCACTTTTAACTTTTCAATTCATATCCTGATTTCCATACGCTACTGTCATTCGTGCAACTAGTGTATGTAAGCGACTTCAGTAAAGGCAAACAATTAATATCTAGTTAAATAACTTTTCATATATTTCATCATCTATTCATCTTTAACCAGGGCATCATTACTTAATTATTCATTAATTAAATAGTAACCATGAGTAGTAAGAACATAATAAACCATCACATATAAGAAACATATCAACACACATGAACACAAGGGTTTTAGATGGAAACCCAATGTAGGAGAAAACCATTGTTGTCGTCGTCTATGTCTTCTTCTTTTCTTATAAAGGAAAACTTCTTATAATATTCTACTAGTGAAAACTCTTACTGATACGTAGGAACACTTGCAGAAGGCTACTACCTTCTCTTATTCTCCAGCACCCACTAGAATGGACCTTCAACCCCTTGATCTCGTTTACCAGCTGCTACTGGAAGGGAGCACCTACCCCCTACACAAATTTACCAGCTACCACTGGAAGGAAGCTTTGACTCCCTTACTGAAGGCTCTAACTCTCAACACCTCTTGTGGACCACGTTTCATAATATTTCATACTCAATTCACTTGACTCAAAACATCAAACATGTAGGCCACTCTTCATCATATTTCCATACTTCACCCACTTCAATCATTAACCACCCACCAAGTAATAATGCTGAAATAAAATACTAAATAAAATAATCCAATTAATTAACCAACTGAATCATTATAGCATCAGAAAACCAATCACTGAATCTCAACCAACTATTGCAACCAAATCAAACCAATCATAACCAGATCATACTACAACCATTCATAAATATACGAAGCCATACTTTGTTCATCACAGAGACTAATTTTTGTCACTATAAACCATGATCAATTATGCATCATAATGTATATGTTACTATTATAAATAAAACCTGTGTATGTACATGTTTCCTCTGTACAAAATTTGTGTACAAATCTCAAAATACTGAACATTGAATCATCAATCACCGAACTATACTTAGATAATTCCATCAGTCACAAATCATGTGAACAAATCATAGATTACTGAACCAAACGTAGATCATGCTAATGTAGCATCGTTATCGAACAATATACAATTCCATATTGAACCCATTCACCACTATCATATATGAATCATCATAATAGAGACATCATCAACAACCAACAAAAATCATAATAGAATTGATCAAATTTCATCAAAAATCCATACTGCAAAACCCTAACATATGTACACGAACTACACAAAACATATCAGTGTATGTACACGCTTACCATTCACAACACCTGTGTACAAATCTAAACATACTAAAAATTATTCACGACTACCCAGAAGCATATCTGTGTATGTATGTGAATAACCCGAGACAAACCTGCATACAGATTTGAAAACTTTCACTATAAATGCAATTTTACTCTCCGCAACCATTATGATTAGAATTAGATAATTTAGAATACTTCATTCAGATCACAACATCATTACAACCACAGATATATAATTGTTAGTTACTTAGACATTTTCGATAAGTAAATAAAACAAGCGCATATGTCACCATGTCTTTAGATCTTTTAGATATGAGGCTTCTCCTTGCTCCTTGGTGCACACCCATTTTAGATCATATCACACATGAATAACCCGTTACATGCACACACAAAACTTTGATCTCCATCTCCTTATATAGCATTAGCCTGAGACGATACCTTAGGCCAATCCCTTGGTAATACCATTAGCATTGTTTGACGAGATCAAATAATCATTTTCACTTTCATTAATATGTGCCAATACTATGGTAAAGACCCATGGTATTCAAATTACCATGGTGGAGATTTTGTACACGAATTTTCTTCACACTACCTGAGTATGTATGCGACCCTTCTTCATAGGATCTGCATATACTTTCCTAAACTTCACATATATCATTCCTCTATGTCTGAATTGAAATCCCCTCATCCATCACCTCTATAACATTTGTTCTAGTCTACATAATCATCTTGTTACCACAATGTTAACATCTTTGTCAATTAGGTTTTCATCAAGGACAACACATTAGCCATAATGGCAACATGATGAAATCTCTTCTTAGTACCAGTAACCAATTGCATTAACCAAGACTCTACATGAACCTATTTATTCAAACCACACATACCCACTAGTTCAGGATTAACATAACTATAATTAGATCCATGGTCAATAAAAATAGAAACAACTTGATCACAAATATTACCATCCATATCGCTAATAGATTTTTGGTGATCCACCTTCCTGTTATCTAATGCTACATAGATCCAAGGAATGCTTTTTCTAACATCCCTAACCATCTGTGCTTCCTGTATACTGTAGATCTAAGGCATGCCACCCTGATACGATGAAAAATCCTTCTTGAGAAGCTCCTTACCATATATCCAAAACTGCAATTGTCCTTTACCCTCACCTTTGTTTTGCTGACCTCTAGGTTGTGACCCATGTCCCTATCCCACTACATTAAACTTCTTGTAAAGAACCACATTATCTTTATCACCTACATCTTGAGGTCTTGTTCACTTTGGTGGCCACTTTCCCTTAGCTTTTTCTTTCCTTGTCTAACATTGTTAAGACTCTGTCTTATTCTTCGATTGCTCATAACAATTTTTCAACTTTCTGGTGGCTTCCTCCAACAATCTAGGTTCATCAAACATGACCTTGTCTTTGAACACTACCGAAAACCCACTAATGAATCTTTGAATCTTCTCCTTCTCCTCCTTTAGATAAGGCACACACCTCAACAACTCCAAGAATCTACTAGTATACTCCTCATCAGTCACTAGTACAAAATGGCTAATTAATTACTAAACAAATGACTAAAATTTGCATATAAATGACAATTCTTCAATTGGTTACCAATAGTGTCTAATTTACAGTATCTTATAACGCGACCAACTTTCAGTTGTATTTATCTTAGTCATTAATTGGTTATTTCAATTTTACCATCTAGTAGTATATTTAGGTATAACTTTGGTCATTAATTTATTCATTGATTTAGTCATTAATTGTCACAATTAATGACCAAATACACAACAAAATATACTACTACATGATCACTCGAGAAAACCAATTAATGATCAAAGATATATGGCCAGCATGTTGGTTGCATTATAAGATACTATAAATTAGCTGCTAATAGTCTGTATGCAAATTTTAGTCATCATTTGAAACCAATTAATGACCAAAGAAATATGACTAAATTTTGGTTATGTTATAAGATACTGTAAATTAGTTACTAATAGTCATAAATATGCAAAATTTAGTCATCATTTGTAATCATAAATTTATCATTTACAATAGTCATTATCCTTTTTGGTTGTTTCATATTCATTACATAAATGATTGGTTTAGTAGTTTATATTCATTTCATTTAATTTCATTAATAATCATTAAAAATGACTAATTTAGTAATTGTATATTAATTTTATTTTTTTCATCATTAAACAATATAAACTATTGATTTAGTAGTTTTAGATTGATTTTATGTGTTCATTATTAATCAACTTAAATTAATTAGTATGATCTTCTGACTAAATTATAAAAATGTCATACAATGCGCATGGTAATCTAATATGAAAGCACAAAGTTATATATGTTAATTACAATACTAAATAATATCAAGTACAACTATAAATAATTTCAACCACAAAAAATATACTATATGAAATGTCAAGTATTACAATATGAGTTTTCAACTTAATATTGGTTGCACTACAATTTAGACATGAAATATTGTTTCATCACTTCAAAACATTATCATTATGTTGCCAAGGCATTGTAGGTGAATTCACCAACTCTAAATATTTGACCATTATTTTATATGTGTGTGTCTCATGTAGGATTTTGGCTTTAAGGGTATCACTAGACTAGTTCTCTTCTCTCTTTCTTTTTGCATTTTTTGCTCCTTTAATGATGAATATTCCAATTGATGGAGGTAATACGAGCTTCACACTGATAACCAATACAATAATCACAGTTCTTAGCTTTGAAGAGCTTAAACATGAAAATATAACCATGCATTGGATTATACATCATTTCAAGATGAAAAGTAAAAGAAAATATATTACTATTCATCATAACACAATATTAAGATCAAAAAAATCAAAATCTTTCACATCTAGACTAAACAAAAATGCTACATTATTACTAAAAATATCTTCATGACAAATAGACAATACCTTTGACTAGTTTTCCTCCCTAGTTCCTGGGATGGTTCCATCTCTACACCAAAGATACAAAGGCAATCAGAAATTTAGTTGTGTAAATGCCTGATTCTAGCATTTCATATTGGTTCCCAACAACCAAATATCAATAAATTTGAAATGGTTAGAAACAAATAGACTTGACGAAAAAGCTAAGAAAAAGGAAAGTAAGCTGATTCAAGAACTAAATGCTCATGTTTTTCAACGATATACATTCAACCATGACCAATCGGAGTTAGCAATTATAATGTTCACTTATTATTATAAAAATAAAATTCAACATTACACAATATGGACTACTAAAGATTGATCATAGAGATGCATACCCCAGTAAAGAAATGGAGTCTTGGATCACTCGAAGAGGAGAAGATACACCAACAAGTAAAGCCTTTGCTTGTGGGATTGCTCCAACGATAAATCCTACAACCTACAATAACCAATAGAATATCATACTAGAACACAAATACATGAATCAAATTTTATTTGAAGCATATATATCTATATTCCCAACTCCATCAATTTATTTGGGTAACAAAGGATATAGGAGACATATGTTGCACCATAAATTAATCTCGTATTTTAGTAGTACCTTTATAATACCAGAGGTCTTTCTAGGAAATGAGTTGAAGGGCATTGTTTTTGTTAACTATAGTTTCATGCATCTTTGATCCCATTTTTTTTCTCTTCATTTAGTGAAACGAACCAAGTACAATTCCTCTCATATGGCTCAAGACCTAGCTACTTGTGACAACAATCATATAGAAAATATTTGAAACTTTGGGATATGTCTACTATGAAGTACACACCAATGTATTGAGTCTATGTGGACTAACCTATTATAATTAAGCTCATTTGTGCCAACCTCACCTTGTCTACATAGAAATTCAACAAACTACGAATTGTATGATTACATTTTATTTTCATTTTTTTTCATCAAAAATTAAGTCGTCACTACTCAAAGAAACCTCTCATATTTCAATTACCATGTATAATAATGCAACCATGGCTGGTTGCTGAGTTTCATGTTTACAGTTTGCTCCATTGCATCATTAATAAATTCATGTCTCAAATCCTATAAAATTTTGTCTTTGGACAATGACATATTTACTATGTGGGAGATGATAAAAGTATCCTTGTCTATACATGAACTATAGCTTCTACATCCGATGATGCTTATGTCTATTTATACTTTCTCATGGTTATTCATAGGGATTCTATACCTACTAGCCCTAATTATTATATTATTTCCTCTAATTACATAGTGAGCCTAATCAATGATTATGGATATGTAACATTTGTTGCTCAAGGTAAATTACATCACATACTCTAAATTTATTATTTTCCTCATAAAGTTTCATCAAGGCTATTTAAGAATTTAAGGAATAATCCAAGAAAACAATGTGCCATGCTTAAATATTAAGAGGCTTTAAAGGTTAACAATTATTCTTGAATTGGTTCAAGTTGTAAAGCCTAGTGATAAGTAGATTGTATTCCTCATGTTATTTGCAAGCCTTGTTTTTCACATAGGCATGTTGCAGTATGATGGATTATCTAATCACACATTGTGATTCCCTCTCATGCATAGAGATGATGTCATCTCAATTTTTGGAATAAACTACCATGCTAGGTATGGATGTGGTAAAGTTTAGCCATATGCTAATCTGAGTAGATAAATTTTCGATTAAAATGGGAAGAGTATATCAATCTCCGAGTTTTTGGGACCAAGTTATGAGTAAGGGGAAGCCTAAAATGTTGATGAAATTTGTAGGTTAAATGAGACAACTGGAAAGTATAGTGGTTAGCAAGCCATGTATCTCAGTAGATGAATATGTTTTTATAGGAACATAAACAATCAATTTTTTCAGGTGTTAAAGGAACGAGCAGAAAGTTCATGGATGAAGGCCACAATGAAGAAGCCAAATGGAGTTGTAGTTTTTACACCAAGAAAAGAGAATCTACCCATTACAGAGGGTGAAAAGAATACCATAAGAGAATCCTTGATGGAAAATCAAGAAGAGATTATATTGGGTATTGCACATATTTCTCAATTAAGTTGATAGTGTTAAAATAATTGAGAAATAAATTTGTGTATGGCATAGCTATAGCTCTGTTGTAGACAACTCTATTTCTTAATTATTGCTCACATCTTGATGTTCTCCTACTTTGTCTTTTTGCCAATTTGATCTAATATTTTTTTTACAATATTACAATGTTTTATTAAAATTTAACATAAAAAAACTCTATGGTACAGTCTTGGGGATTTACTTTTCACGAGTTTCATCTAATAATAAATATTTACTATATCACTATATCTTAGTAAAATTTCATATCAAAATATTGTATATGATATAATTCCATGCTCATTGAAAAAAAATTGATTAATATCACAAACAGCTTAAAAATAAAATAAAGCCCTCCTTGAAATCACTACACTAGAAATAAAAAATATTACATGCCAAGAAATGAGATCACTGAATGCCACCAACTGTGCCATGTTTGCAAACATAAGAGCTGGTCTAAATACTATGAATATGATGTAGAAAGAAACAAAAACACAAAAAATCCATGACTATGCAAGTTAAAACTCTCACAGGCCCCAAACCTTATGTGGTGTTGAATAAATTAATTTATTTTATAGTCAATCCTTCCTCCAAATTGTTATCTCTCATCACCAAATCTTATTGGCATAAGTACCTCCCTCTCTTTTTTCCCTTCATTTAGTTTTGTTTTCTTTGACAAGTATCTTCTTCCAAATGAGCTCAGTAAAAAGCTTTGTACAATGTAAAATCCCAACAACAATATACTAGTTCAAGGTGACATTGTGATTCAAACAACACTCAAATATGCAAACCCAATTCACAGTTAACAACTCTGAAGGAATTGGAAAAAACATTCTTATATGCCAAACTTATAGGTAGACATTAGTATATTTATGCATCTGGTTACATTTAAAAAAATATATAGAATGTTTTATGAAGAGAAACTCTATAGAATTGGTCATATCTCCTATTTACGACATACAATCCGAATTCAATATGATTTCACAAATGTAATATGAATCCTGGATATATTAGAGACTATGATCCCTTACTTTATTCAAACGTATTTGAATTTCTTCAGTTAACACTCTAGCATATTGAGTTGAAAAAACATCCCCAATGTCTCTTATCAAAAGAACATTGACAATGGACCTGCATGCCATTGTTAAAAGGTCCAAAAATGCCATCTTATCTTCTCAGTTATTTTTCCTTGGTTTTTTAATGAATAATTTGGTAAATACTTAGAATCAATGCCTCTCTATGCCTTGATCCACTCATTATAACCCAATAGTAAATGAAATCCTAAATTATATTTGGTGAATCCTTTGGCTAAGACACTGTATGAAAACCAGTTGATGGCTAGATGATCCTTGAAAAAAATTGGAAAACTAAGCAACTGACTTTTTCATTTGATTGAGGAAAAAAGAAATGACAAATTAAGTCCTTATAATCTAGAAATAACAACAACAACAGAAAATTACATAAATTATATGTCCCTTCATTTTCAAAGAGCCAAACAATTATGCAATTCAGATCAAGGTCTAACATTTGTAGACATTTACTATAAAAATTGTTTCTTATATGTTACATGCTTAGTTCAAAGTTAAAATTCATACAGATCACACTAGATGTAAAGCGAGGCTAAGGCCCCTATTCCATTCTCTTGGGCTTCTCCGCTAAGGACCCTAATATCCTTTAATTTTTTCTACCATTATGGCCCCCTATAGTATGGATGTCCCCTTGTACCATGTGGAGAGCACCCAAAATATTAGTCTAATGGTCCTAATTAGTTTCAAAACTTAGAGATCCTAGTTATAAGAATATATAAATATTTTCCTCTAAATTTCAATAAACCTACTTCTAAGAGCCTTAAAAAGCTACAAAGAGTATTGTAGAAGGTTGAAGGGGTATTGGTAGTCACCTGAAACTACCAACCTAAGGGAAAGACTCAAGAGTATAGAGGCTCACACATCTCTAATGTGGAAAGTATAAAGAAATGATGTGATAAGACAAAATTGGTATTGTTTATCCCAAATTCAAACAAATGTAGATTTGTCAAGCATGAAGCATATTAGTAGACAACTTACAAATCCATTGAAACTATTATCTTTGTAACTTACAACTTTGAAATTTAGACTGACTAATTTGGAATGGTGGAAAATACATGTAGCAATAAATCGCTTCAGAGAAAAGTATCGAAAATTTCCTAAGTCATTCAATGCTTACACGCTTTCTGTAACAACCCTGGTGAAAATTCCATGTAATAAAAGTAAATAAAAGAAAAAGAATAACCACGAATGATGGGGCACTTATTCCAAGCTAAATGTTGGGAAAAGTCCCAGTGATGGGGATCACTTGTGATTATTTATGGCTAAGGAAATTGGCAAAGGAAATGGCTAACGCTTTGGAAAGGAAAATGGTATTTTTGGCACATTTATTTATGAAAATAATGGAAATCAACAGAAAAAGGAGGTGAAAGGTCACAGGTTGCATGTGAAGAGGAAAATGAAGGAAAATAATGGAAAATGACGAGAATAGAGGTCTCATTCATAAAAAATCTTCTCAAGATCAGTTGGTAACGTTTTATGATTTTAGTTTTGGAGCTCTCTCATTATTCTCTCTCTCTCTCTCATATTCTTGGTGACTTAGAATTTTCTTGGAGCACTCTTAGTCAGTGTGGCATACTTGAATTTTTGGAGCAAGGAGGCAAACAAGAGGACATTGGGATCAATAGTTACATCAGATTTTCTTGCAAGTACCGAGTTGCATGTATGTTTCCTTCACTAGTTTGGGTATGCATGGCCTATGCATGTGTATTTTTGGTTGTGATCTGTCATTTCATGGAGGACGTTCGAGATTGACAGTGGATTTCCTAGTCTTGCGATTTCCTCGATAGCCATGGTGCTTATGGGTTTACTTTCATTATTTTTTTTCGGTTGGTTCTCATGTTTCCTTAGCTTGGGTTGAGTTACTAGTCCTAGAGACCTTGGTTGGGCAAATGATATGGAAGCCCTATAACAGCTTGGGTTGAGTTACTAGTGTTGGAAGCCTTGGTTGGACAAATTCTCTTGAAGCCCTTGGTGGGTTGATTTACTAGTCCTATAAGCCCTGGTTGGAAGAATTCTCTGGAAGCCCTGTATAAGTTGTGGGTTGAGTTACTAGTCCTGGAAGCCTTGGTTGGACAAACACTCTAGAAGCCCTGGATGGCTTGGATGGAGACAATCTGATGAAGACATTGGTGATGTCCGGCCATGAGGTGGAATCACTATTTGATGGGCTGAGGTGGATGGCCTCTGGAAGCCCTGGATGAGTTTTGATTGATGTGTTCTATGATATCCAACATTCATGCTTGGAATATGGCATGGGGGTGAATGGATGAAGAGATATTTTTCTTAGCCATTCTACGGTCGGGTGGAATGTGGAAATCCCATCCTGGGTTTGCGTTTTACATCACTAATGAAAGGTTATATCTCCTTGTATTTATATGAGAATTTTGATGAATTATGTGTGGTCTATATGGGTATAATTTCATGGGTATTTGTGTTGTTGTTATGCTGGTGATGTATGTGTTTTATGACAACAACCATGTATGGATTTCATTATTTTTTTAGTTGTAATTGAATGATGAATATATCTATGACCTAGTGGATGGAATGATAATTGATGTGTTGAGACATCAATGGTGCTTAGTGATTCTTAGCTAAGTATGAGACCCCTATGCTTAGAACTATTATTTACACCTATAGGTTACATATTCGCGACATGTTTGACGAAATTCTTGCCATGGCTAGTAGGGGTCCAATCAAGGTTTCATTCAACCATTTGTTTTAGTACTGTCATTTCCATGTTCTTTTTAGTTCTGAAGAGATGGTTCAATTATGGGTAGTGACATGGGCTCTGGGCCTAAAACGGTGGCTCGGTTCCTGAGGACATTGGCATAGCACTGAAAAATTTAGTCTCTGGATGTTGGCAGGAATGCCTGTGAGAGTGACTTATGGTTTTTGGATGTTGTCATGCCTATAGCATGAGAGCGACTAAGGCTTAGGTTTTCCAAAATTTTATTGGGGCCCAAGAGAAAGTTGTCTAAAGTGTTGGATTTGTTCCTAAGGGTCATGAAGCTAATGTTGAATGTTTGTATGGTTTGTTTCCATTAGTTCCACTTCCTTAATGTGACTTAGGAGGTCGAATCATATCATAGTGGCCTCTCGTTGCATGTTTACCCCGATTGGACAGTTGCTTGGGTAGATGTGGGAGGAGAGAGTTACAGAGTGGTATGAGAGCATGGTTCACCCCTCATATTGGATGGGCTATGTGTTGGTGATGCATTCATGTCAGTTGCATGTGTGTCTCTCACACTTGCAGTCCCTATGCTTGTTGCATTTGCATGATGTATTTCATGGTGGTAGGGATGTCGTCATGTAGAGTTGATGTGTTTTATTTTGGAATGCAACATCATGTGTGTATGACTGTTTACATCTCGACTTATGTCGCTTACATCTATCATTGTAGTATGCTTGGTTACATTCCTGTATGTTTGGTTACATTCCTGTATGCTTGGTTGCATGTAGGTTTGGTTCAAGTATCGTTAATTCATGCTTGATCATGTGCGTTTATGTCTGTATGGTTCATATTGTGCTTGAGTCCTACTCACATGTAGGTTGGCATATTGTCTACATTGTGGTTGTGCATTTTCTACATACATTGGTACGGTTTATGTCGTCATGCATAAGGTCATGGTATGTGTGGTTATATATTACTTATGCGTGTTCCTATTTGCATGTGGTAAAGTGTACAGTGATGTAAAGGTTGTTGTCATGCATGAGGTCGTAGTATGTGTTTTTGTTGAGGTCATACATTGATGACTAGACCCTAGCAAGAATGATGGTTGCATGGTCATATGCTTATGTATGTTGTCGTGATTATGTTATACATGTATCATGTTCATTTGTTGATCTTCCAAACAAGGTATCCTCCTCGAGCTATACTAAGGTATGTTGGTTTATTGTGATTTGGTTTAGCTAATAAATATCAAATGGCTAGAAATATGCTTGACTATAAAGACTCTCCCTATGAATCAAAAGAGCATTATGGTGTTGGGAACTCTTCCGACTTGGAAGTGCCACTAAGAAGTTTAAAGGAAGAAATAAGGAGTTGTAAGGTAGATAATGACATAATCATACAGGCATAGGAAAAGTTAGCGGAGGTAAATGTAGTCATACTTCAGATCTTGTCATATTTCTAGTGACATGGACCACTTCAAGTTATCCATGAGTAGGGGGATAGAACTAATGGGGCATATGGTAGTATATCACATTTTGGTCACAGATCAGATATAAATGACATAACTAGAGATGGCAGATTGTTGGACACTTCAGATAGGAGAGGGGGTAGACATAGGTATGATTCTAGTTCTGATTCAGATAAGCACTATGATTGTCATCAGTATCATCCTTACAGGAGGAGTGATAAGGGGTATTTTCCATATGATTTTAAGAAATCAAAGCCACCTACTTTTGATGGAGAGGTAAATAAATCACAACATGCAGAGGCATGGTTTCTAGGAATGAAGAAGTTCTTAAGATTGTATGACTATTCAGAGAACATGAAAGCTAGAGTGTCTACATTCATTCTCAAAGAAAAACCAGACATTTGGTGAAGATGTGAGGAATGTCAGAGGTATAAATGAAGAATACTTGACTTGGAGTGAGTTTGAGTGACTATGTAAGAAGAAGTACCTATTAAAGAGATACTTTGCTGACAGAGAACAATAATTTTATGAGCTAAAGATTGGATCCATGATAGATGATGAATACACTAGTAGATTCTTGGAGTTGTTGAGGTATGTTCCTTACCTCAAGGAGGAGAAGGCTAAGATTCTGAGATTCATTAGTGGATTACCAGTTTCATTCAAAGATAAGATCAAGTTTGATGAGCCTAGATCATTGGAGGAGGCCATCCGAAAGCTGAAGAATTGTTATGAACAATCAAAGCGTAGAACTGAGACTAAGCCAGACTAGAGAGGTAGTGAAAAGAACAAAGGAAAATAGGACAAGAAGCAAGTAAGACCATAGGATACAGGTAACAAGGATAATTCTGCACCACCTAAGAAGTTCAATACATTAGATAGAGGATAGGGATTCCGATCAAGGGAATAGAATAAGGAGACAAGCTGGAAGCCCATAGAGTGTTGGATTTGTGGAAAGGATCACCGAAGGAGAGATTGTGTGTAGAATCAGGGCGGTAGACCTCAGATATACAGTGCATAGGAGGCATAAACTATTGGCGATGTTGGCCAAATTATTCCATGTATCTATGTAGCATTAGATAAAAAATAGGCAAATCATTAGGCATCTATCATTGAGATGGACAGTAATATTTGTGATAAAGTTATTTATATTTTGATTGACCCTCGATATAATTATATCTATTTTAGTACTGACTTGATGGATAGGTGTGGTTTGAGTAAGGAATTGCATGCAAAGTCTTGGTAAGTGTAGTTGCCTATAGGTACGAAGAAGCGAGTTCATCATTGGGTAAGAGCATATGCATTTGATTTGAATGGTATGCCTATCGCATCACATTTGAATGTACTACCATTGAGTTCATACAATATGTTGTTGGGCATGGATTGGTTTAATATGCATAGAACCAAGGTAGACTGTTATGACAGATCCATTGAGTGTGTTGATGACAATGGGGAACAAAGAGTCTTATTGGGTAAGAAGAAAGCTACATTAGTTAAGATGGTGATAGCTATGAAAGCAAAGTGCAGTCATAGGAAAGGGTGTAAGGTATTCATAGTGCACATTTCTAGTGATAAGGGTAAGGATGTTGAAGATACAAATGTTTTGAGAATGTACCCAATTTTGCAGCAATTCAAGGATGTATTTCTTGATGAAATTTCAGAGTTTCCACCTCACAAGGAGGTAAACTTTTCTATTGAGTTAGTTCTAGGGGCATCTCCAGCATCAAAAGCTCCTTACAAGATGAGCACACCTAAGTTGGTTGCGTTAAAGTTACAGCTGAAGGAAATGTTGGACAAGGGATACATTGGGCAAAGTGTATCACCATGGGGTGCACCAGTATTTTTTGTGAAGAAGAAAGATGGTACTCTCAAATTATGCATTGACTATAGATAGTTGAAGAAAGTGCCCATCAAGAATAGGTATCTGTTGCCAAGGATGCATGACTTGTTCGATCAATTGAAGGGAGCAACAATTTTCTCTGATATCAACTTGAGATCTGGATATCATCAGGGACACATCAAAGAGGAGGACACTTACAAGACCACGTTCAGGACCAAGTATGGGAACTATGAGTTTTTTGTAGTTCCATTTGGATTAAATAGTGTTCTAACTACATTTATTTGTTTGATGAATAGTGTGTTGCATCCGTACTTGGATACATTTCTTATTGTGTTCATTGATGATATACTAGTATATTCTAAAAATGAGGAACATAATACTAAGCATTTAGCAACAATGTTGGGGTTGTCTAGAGAGCATCAGTTGTATGGTAAGCTCAATAAGTGCAGTTTCTTTCAGACATAGGTACACTACTTGGGGCATGTTGTCTCCAAGGAAATCATTGCAGTAGATCCAGAAAGGACAAGAGCCATCATGGAGTGGGTAGCTCCTAAGAATGTGGATGAGTTGAGATCCTTCATGGGTTTGGCATGCTACTACAGGAGGTTCATAAGGAAATTCTCACAGATTTTCTATCCTATCACATCATTGGAGAGGAAAGGTAATAAGTTTGAATGGACAGATGAGTGTGAGGCTAGATTTGAGCAGCTCAAGCAGTTGTTGACGCATGCACCAGTGCTAAAGATTGCAAATCCGGACAAAGAATTTGTAGTGTGCACAAATGTTTTCAAAAGAGGACTTGGTGGAGTCGTTATGAAAGATGGACAAGTGGTATGTTATTAGTCATGGAAACTTACTAAGAATGAGAAGAGCTATCCCATGCATGATCTTGAGTTGGCAGCAATTATACATGCATTGAATATGTGGAGACACTATCTTCTGGGCAGGAGGTTCACATTGATGAGTGATCATAGTGGGTTGTGATATCTATTTTCCCAACTGAATCTAAATGGTAGGAAAGCTCGTTGGTTGGCTACGATCCATGAGTTTGATTTTGAGATCAGATATATTAAAGATAAAGAGAAGAGAGTGGTAGATGCTCTTAGTAGGCGGATAAAAATAAATCTCTTAGTAACTATCAGCTCCTATGGGACAAATCTACAGGATAGGATCTGGTAGGAAGATCAACAGGATGTCAGATATATGGATATTGTGCACAGGTTATAGAAGAGTACATGTATAGGTACAGGTGTAGGTGCACAAGATATCGATTATTGTCTAAAATAGATGGATTGGTCAAGTTTCGAGATAGGATATATGTGTCAGATGTGTAGGATAGATCAAGAAGGTGATCTCAAGGGTGTTTCATGTGAAACTTTATTCAAGTCACACAGGTTATCAAAAGACATTGACTGCGTGAAGAAATTTTACTCTTGGACGATTTTGAAGAGGGGTGTAGCAAATTTTGTGGCTAGATGTTTTGATTCTCAATGAATGAAGGTAGAGTGTAAACATCCAGGGGGATGAATACAACTGATCACAATTTGAGAGTGGAAATCGGAATTCATTTACATGGACTTCATTATAGGTTTTCCAAAGATAGTGAGACAACATGATTCCATCATGGCTATTATGGATAGGTTGAAAAAATTTGGACATTTCATTCTAGTGAAGTCTACATTCTCAGGTAGTGATTTAGCACAGGTATTCATCTGAGATGTGGTCATATTGCATGGTGTTATAAAGAAGATTGTGTCAGAAAGGGATGAAAATTTCACTCCCAAGTTTTGGAAGGAGTTATTTGTAGGTTTGGGCACAAAGTTGGCCTTTAGTATGACTTATCATCCGCAGACAGATGGATAGACAAAGAGGGTCAACAGGATATTGGAGGACATGTTGAGGATTTATGTGATGCATCAACAATGGAAGTGGGAGGAGTATATTAACTTGGTAGAGTTCACATAAAACAATGGTATCAGAAATATTTGAGGATGAGTCTATTTGAGGCATTGTATGTGTGGAGTTGCAATACTCCCATCAGTTGGAGTGATCGAGTTAATAGGGTACTTATTGAACCAGATATGTTGGTAGATATGGAACAAGAAATGAAGATTACAAAGAGATATCTAAAGGGAGCACAGGATAGGCAGAATATTTATGCAGATCAAAACAATTTGTTTAAGGAGTTTCATGTTAGGGAATAGGTGTACTTGCGCATCAAGCCAAAGAAGAGCTCCTTCCGGATTGGATCATATGCGAATATGGCACCATGGTTTTTGTTGACCCTTAAGTGTCATTGAGAGGATTGGTTCAGTAGCCTTATGACTTGCATTGCCTCTGACAATGAAAGTCCATCATGTTTTCCATATGTCATTACTTAAGAAGTATGTTAAGGATGTTGATCATGTGATTGACTAGTCTGTATTGCAGGTGGAACCAGATGGAGAATTCCAGCTGGAGCCTCAGTGTATATTGCAGAAAAAGGTGCTCATGCTCCAGAACCGAGCAATCAAGTAGATTAAGGTGTAGTGGAAGCACTTTGGGCCTGATGAAGCTACATGGGAGATGGAGGATCAGATGTGGGCTACGTATCCTTCCTTGTTTTAGGGTTGATGCAAAGCATTTTTGGCATGGTGTTTTGGTATATTTCTTGGCATATGTTCAATGATTTTGGTATGGTTTTTGGTATATGTATTGGTATATGTTCGATGATTTTGGTATATGTACATATGTATATGGATGTAAATATCATCATGAGATATGTTATAAAGCTCCAACAAGCAGTATGGATGTCATGTCATTACGATGTTATGTTTGTTATGTTTTCATATTGGTTTGCTTCTCAACGGGTTGATCATTGTAAATACTGCATTGAGCTAAGTGGTGGGCCCCAGTATTGTAGCAATAATGCTGCAACTCCTAGAACTCCCTTCTTTAATTTTATTAACTCGGTAGTTCGTAATAAACTTGGAAGCGACGGTGTTGTATGCACAAGTACTAGCTCTTGCCGTAGCTATCACTTGGTCAGCTGGCACAAGTCCGCTAGGAGCTTAAGCCAACTTCTATGAGCTCTTATAAGAATATTTTTAACTGATGGATGAAAGCTAACTCAAAGAAGGCTAATCTACTTGCAAAAAGAAGCGAAAAGCGGAAAGGAAATGCAAACCCTAGCAAACCCTAGTTTTACTGACTAACCCTACTGGTGCAAGAAAAATGATGAAAGCTACAGAAAGGAATGCCATTGACTCTTAGAAAGGTAAAATCCATGTGACTAAGCTACTTCTGAAGTGAAATCTGAAAAGAAACATATTTTTATATTTTTGAGTAAGTTGGCAGAATTATTGTGCATGTGCTTTAACTGTTTTTGACTGTGCAGAGGTGGATTGGCGAAAGGAAATGCTTTCAGGAGGTTGGGAAGGTTAGAATATGGCATAAGGGGTCCCTAGCACCCTTCTAGAGAGTTTCACATTGATTGGATCTCAAGAAACTGCTTTCGTGAGCTTCTACAGGAAGTCTGCAGGGGTTCTACAGGATGTTCTGTATTTTCTACAGGATGTTCAGAAATGGGATTTTGGAGGGTGGATGGAGAGAGAAAGGTGGAGAAGTGAGTATGGGGGTAGGTTAAGGGTTGAGGAGGTCCAGGACTTGGTGGATGAGGCTAAGGAGTGATTGGATTTGGTTCAAGGATGGAGGGAGCAATGATGCACAAGAATGTAGAAATTAGGGCAAAGGGAGAAAACGTAGCAAATGAGAGGCAAGAATCTAAGTTGGAGGACGAAGCAGCTTGCATGGATGGGGTAAGGATAGATGAGGAGGTATCACAAGTACTCTGCAATTTATTTCTCAAACTGAACAAACAAAGATCGGAAAATTAAGGACCTAGATACTTTAACCTAATCTGTCCTAAATAACAACAACAAAAAATGAACAACAGTTTATTTGCAACGAAATCATGTGAAGTAGTTATGCAAACTAAGTAATCATGTACCTGAGCATGTAATCACAACTAGTATCAACTTTTGCAAATGATAATCTAACACTAATGATTGCATGATGAAGCAAAAACAATGTTTTTGGTGGCAGCAAGGACACCTTGGTCCCAGCTGATGGTCCCACTGAGGGAGAGGTGAGATCAGAGGTGTTTGATAGCCTTTTTCTGAAGATCTTCTCTGTTATTAACCTATCAAATCAATCTAAACATGAAAATCCTTTTTAATCACCAAAAGCAACCTAAACAATAAAACAAGATTTAAATCTAAATAACAGATTTTATTCTAAGAATGCAACAAAAACACATAGAAGTAAACAAAGGAAGTACTGGGCACTTGGGTTGGGCCCAACCCCAAGAGCTACAGCCTCGTAAGAGAGATTAGAGTTCTTGTAAAGTTGGATTCATCTTTATTGAGCAATAAATAATAGTTACATCAAAAACTGTCCACAAGGGAAAGCTTGAAAGTGTGCTGGAATGCAAAGCTAATCTACTGCCTAAAAAATGACTAAAGGAATGACTAAAATCGAACTACAAACTAGCTAACTTCTGCCTACAAAGTGACTAACTGAAATGAGGCCCTAAGCCCTCTTATTTATACAAATTGAGGACCCCAACAACCCTCCTAAACTTTAGGAACTCGGCTGCCAAAACTTGTAGTTAACAACACCTTTACTAGCCCTTGCTCGGCTGCCCTTATGATAATTGATTTGGTGGCCCTTGAACTCCAAGCTGATGGTGGAGAATTCGAGGTAAGGGCCCATAAATGAAGGGGACACCTTCCTAAAAATCCTCTCCATGAATTTGGCTGCCAAGTGCTCATTTAAACCTTTGATTTTGTCTCCAAATTGACCAAAAAGACTGTATAAAGCACACATTAGACTCGTTGGCATAATGACTAACCCAATTCACTCTATTAGCATAAATATAATAAAAAACATGCAATAAACTAATGAGAATGGTGGATTAAGTCGAATTAGGAGGCTGAATGAGCCCATATAATTATCCATTTTTGGGGCTCATCACTAAGTTATAAAGCTCCACTGACAGTATATTTTCCTTACAGTAATTTTGTGGATATAGGTGTTGTTGATTGTGTTCCCCCAAGGTGGAGGTTTCTGTAACATCCATCGTGAAAATTCCATGTAATATAAGTAAATAAATCCAAAATAATAACCACGAATGATGAGAAACTTATTCCAAGCTGAATGTTGGGAAAAATCCTAATAATGGGGGCCACTTGTGATTGTTTATGGCTAAGGAAATTGGAAAAGGATTTGGAAAGGAAAATGGCATTTTTGGCAAATTTATTTATGAAAATATTGGAAATTAGGAGAAAAAGGAGGTGAAAGGTCACATGTTGCATTTGAGGAGGAAAATGAAGGAAAATAATGGAAAACGAAGAAAATAGAGGCCTCATTCATAAAAAAAGCTTCTAAGGATCAGTTGCTAAACTTTTTTAGTTCAGTTTTGGAGCTCTCTCATCATTCTCTCTCTCTATCTCTCTCATATTTTTGGAGATAGATTTTTCTTGGAGCACTCTTGGTGGGTGTTGCTTAATTAGATTTTTGGAGCAATAAGGCAAATGAAGAGCAGGAAAGCAAAAGAGGGCATTGGGGTCAACAACTACATCAGGTTTTCTTGTAGGTACCAAGTTGCATGTATGTTTCCTTCACTAGTTTTGGTATGCATGGCATATGCATGTGGATTTTTGGTTGTGATCTATCATTGGCATGGAGGATGGTTGGGATTGATAGTGGATTGCCTAGTCTTGCCATTTCCTAGATAGCCATGGTGATTGTGGGTTTACTTTCATTATTTTTTTTTGGTTGGTTCTCATGTTTCCTTAGATTGGATTGAGATACTAGTCCTATAAGCTCCATTTGGATAAATTCTTTGGAAGCCCTGTAAAAACATAGGTTGAGTTACTAGTCCTTGAAGACTTGGTTGGAAAAATTCTTTGGAAGCCCTTGGTAGGTTGAGTTAGTAGTCCTGGAAGCCCTAGTTGGACAAATTCTCTAGAATCCCTGTATAAGATGTGGGTTGAGCTACTAGTCTTGGAAGCCTTGGTTGGACAAACACTTTGGAAGCCCTAGAAGGCTTGGATGGAGACCAATCTGATGATCATTTTGGTGATGTACGGCCATGAGGTGGAATCACGGTTTGATGGGTTGAGGTGGATGGCCTCTGGAAGCCATGGATGAGTTTTGATTGTTCTATGAGATCCCACATTCATGCTTGGAATATGGCACGTGGGTGAATCATTGAAGAGATATTTGGCTCAACCATTCTACGGTCAGGTGGAACATGGAAGTCCCATCTCGAGTTTGGATTTTGCATCACTAATTAAAGGTTATTTCCCCTTGTATTTCTATGAGCATTTTGATGGATTATTTGTGGTCTATATTGTTGTACTTTCATGAGTATTTTTGTTTCTATTATATTGGTTATGTATGTGTTTGATGATAGTAGCCGTGTATGGATTTTATCATGTTTTTTCCTGTAATTTAATGATCAATGTATCTAGTACCTAATGGATGGAATGCTAATTGATGTGTTGAGAAATCAATGGTTCTTAGTGATTCTCAACAAAGTATGAAACCCCTATGCTCAGAATTGTTATTTACACCTATAGATTACATATTCGCAACATGTTTGACGAAATGCCTGTCATGGCTAGTAGGGGTCCAATCAAGGTTTCATTCAAGAATTTTCTTTATCACTACCATTTCATTGTTATTTTACTGTTCTAAAGAGATGGTTCAATTCTAGCCAGTGACTTGGGCTCTGGGCTTGAAAAAGTGGCTCAAATCTTGGGAACACTAGCGTAACCCTAAAAAATTTAGTCTCTGGATGTTGATAGGAAAGCCTGCAAGATAAGCTTTATGTTTTTGGACGATGTCATGCCTGTAACATGAGAGTGACTAAGGCTTAGATTGTCCAAAAGTTGAGTGGGACCCAAGGGTAAGCTGTCTAAAGTGTTGGATTGGTTCTTGAGGGTACTAAAGTTGATGTTGAATGTCTATATGGTGTGTTTCCGTCAGTTCCACTCCCTTAATGTGACTTAGGAGGTCGAATAATATCATAGTGGCCTCTCGTCACATGTTTACCCCAACTGACTAGTTGCTTGGGTAGATGTGCGAGGAGGGTGTTACACTTGCACACTTCTAAAGTCACAGACCTTAAGCTGATGAGTCTGAGGATTGACATGTTGAAGGTTTGCTTCAATTAATGGAGGAAACAATAAAAGGAACCCTACATCATGATGAAAAATGAAAACATGCAAGAAGATGCTTAAGTGACAGACCGAAAGATTATTTGGTTTTATGTGCATGTGACATACTCAAATACCACCACAAATATAGGCCAAGGCCCTACAAATTTGAAGCCAAAAAATTCAAATTAAGATATTTCAAAGTACAAAAGAAAATAGCCAAATCATTTTGACAACAAAGGGTAGGAAGTGATGATTTCCAAACCTAATAAGTATATAATTTTACATAAAGAAGAGGAATCATGTAACACGCTTCTCCCACATCTACCCAAGTAAATAGCCAACTAGCGTAAACATGTGACGAGAGGCTACTATGTTTGGATTCGACCTCCTATGTCACCTTAAGGAAGTGGAATTGATGAAAACATAACACGCAGACATTCAACATCAGCTTCAGGACCCACATGAACCAATCCAACAATTCAAACAACTTTCCCTTGGGTCCCATTGAGATTTTGTACAGCTTAGGCCTCGGTTACTCTCATGCTATAGGCATGACAACATCTAGAAATCTAGAGTCGCTCTCACACGCTTGCATGCCATCGGCCAAAGACTCAATTTTCCAGTTTTGTGCCAACGACCCTGGGATTTGAGCCACTTTTTCAGGCCCAGAGCCCATGTATCAATTCATTTACAAGTAAAAACATGTTCAGATCCATACATAGTTGTTGTAATAAAACATACATATAACTAGCATAATAGGGAAAGAAATATCATAAGTATATCAGCCATAAAATCCACATATACATCAGTACATTTACACATGAAAATCAAGGGAATGAATTTCTCATTAATGAATGTAATAAACCAACCAGAGATGGGACTACCACTTTCCACCCTACCATAGATTAATTGATCCAAGTCTCTCTTCAGCCAATCACCCCTGTGCCATATTCCAAGCATGAATGTGGGGCTCATAGAAGACACCAAAAACACCAAATAAGGATGGATTCCACCAGAGTTCTCCACCTACACTATGAGGAATTTGAGTGCCTCCTAGTCTCTCAAGCTTTAAAATAATCCACAGTTTGATCCAGGGATCATTAGGCCCTACACAGAGAGACACTCTCCAAGCTTTACCGTACATCACATCCCGAGACTACTAGGCCAAACAGAGAGAAATCCACCTCTTGTATTTACCATATATCCCACCATTCATCGGCAAGGATTCTGTAACCCACTGAGTCACACAATCTTATCTTTGCAATAACCCACAGTCTAGCTCAAGGGTACTAGGCTAGTTGCTTTACCATGATCCACAGTCTAGTTCAGGGACCACTAGGTCATGTGTTTTTCATTTCAAATATCCAACCCACTCAGCTTCGAATCCATCTGACCATCCCACATTAGCCGATGTATGAGAACCCATCTCATCAAGGCTATCTGGAAATAACAAGGCTAGGCTGAAGAACACTGTCACACGTGGAAAAGCCCATGCCGTGATAGAAAGGAACCACATGAAATACCATGCATGCCAAATATAGCAAGGGAAATACACATTCAAATCAATACCTACAATGAATCCTGCTACAGCTACTTGATCCTACCTTTCCCCGCTTAGTCTTTGCTTCCTCTTGCTTTCTTTGTCTTTCTTTCTCCAAGAAAAATAGAAATGTCCAAGAGTGAGACAGAGAGAGAGAGAATAATGAGAGAGCTCCAAAGCTAAATTGACAAAAGGTTACCAACTGATTCTCAGAAGCCTTTTTACGAATGAGGCCTCTATTTTCCTTCATTTTCCTCTTCACATGAAACATGTTACCTTTCACCTCCTTTTTCTCGTAATTTCCATTATTTTCATAAATAACTGTGCCAAAAATGTCATTTTTACTTTCCAAAGCCTTAGCCATTGAATTTGCCAATTTCCTTAGCCATAAAAAATTAAATGAACACCCACTAGGATGTCTTTCCCACCATTCAACTTGGAATATGTGTCCCATCAGCCATGGTCTTATAGATTTGTACATGAGTTTTTTAACTAGGGTTGTTATAGAGCCCTCCCCCTTGGGGGACACTGTCCTCGGTGTTCAATCACACATATACCTCAAAAAACTGCTAGAAAGAATATAACATGCTCATGGAGCTTTATACAATAGCTTGATGCAGTATTTACAATGATCACCCTGCTGAGTACCAACCCACATGACATCATAGCAACACGATAACATAACTAGATGATAAAATAGTAACATTACAACATAATCATAATGACATGACACCCATACCACTTAGTGGAGATTTATAGCATACCTCATGGCAGTATTTACATCCATACACATATGTACATATACCAAACACCACTAAACATATACCAAAACATATACCAAGAGACCATATCAAAACATATACCAAAACATCATATCAAAACTACTTTTCCTCAACTGGAAAACAAGGAAGGATACATAGCTTGCATCTGATCCACCATATCCCATGTAGCTTCATTGGGCCCAAAGTGCTTCCTTTGCACTTTAACTTGCTTGATTGCTCGGTTCCAGAACATGAGCACCTTTTTCTGTAATATACACTGAGGCTCTGGCTGAAATTATCCACTTGGTTCCACCTGCAATACAAACCAGTCAATCACATGATCAACATATTTAACATACTTCATAAGCAATCATACATGGAAAACATCATGGAATTCCACTATTGGAGGTAGTGCAATTCGATAGGCTACTGACCTAATCCTCTCAATGATACTGAAGGGTCCATAAAACCGTGGTGCTAACTTGGCGCATGATCCAATCTGCAAGGAGCTCTTCTTGAGCTTCATGCACAAGTACACCTATTCCCCAACCTAGAACGCCTTAATAAAATACCTATTCCGATCTACATAGCTCTTTTGCCTATCTCGTGTTGCCTTTAGATTCTTCTTAATTACGTACATTTACTCTTCCATGTCTACCAACATATCTAAAGCAATCAACACCCTGTTAACTAGACCATTGTAACTAATAGGAATATTGCAACTACACCCATACAATGCTTCGAACGGACTCATCCTCAATGATTCTTGATAACCATTGTTGTATGAAAACTCTACCAATGGAAGATACTCTTCCCACTTTTGTTGCTAATGCATCACATACATGTTCAACATGCCCTCCAATATTTTGTCGACCCTCTCTGTCTATCCATATATCTATGGATGACAAGTTGTACTAAAGGCCAACTCTGTGCCCAAACCTACAAATAACTCCAAAAACTTGGAAGTGAACTTCATATCCTTGTCTAACATAATATTCTTTGGAACCCCATGCAAACCTGACCACATCTATGATGAATACCTGTGCCACATCACTAGCTGAGGATATAGACTTCACTAGAATGAAGTGTGCAACCTTTTTCAACCTATCCTCAACAACCATGATGGAATCATGTTGTCTCACTATCCTCGGCAACGCTGTGATGAAATCAATGGAAATGACCTCCCATTTCCACTTTGGAATCACAATCAGCTATAGAAGTCCACCTGGATGTTTACACTTTTCTTTCCTTGCTAAAAATAGAAACATCTAGCCACAAACTCTGCTACATCCATCTTTAGATTTGGCCAATAATAGAATTTCTTCATTATAGTACATGTCTTCTAATAACTTGGGTGACCTAAATTTGGTTTCACATGAAACTCCCACAAGGCCACCTTCTTGAGCTCACTATTATTTGGCACATATATCCTGTCTTTGAATCTGACCAATCCATATGTTGTAAGAAAATAATCCATACCCTATGCACCTACACCTATACCTATACATGTACCAGTACTTCCACCTGTACCTATACCTTTACCTTCACCTATACCTATACATGTACTACCACTTGTACCTATATGAGAACCCTGCTACAACCTGTGCACAATCTCAATATACATGATATCCTGCTAACCTGCCTGCAAGATCCTATCCTGTAAGTCTATCTCATAGGAGCTAATAGCTACCAAGTGTTTTACCTATACCCACATGCTGAGATAATATTCCACCCTATTCTCCTTACCTTTGATGTACTTTATCTCAAAATCAAACTCACTGATCATGGCCACCCATCTAACCTACCTCGCATTCATATTTGGCTGGTCAAACAAATACCTCAACCCAAAATGATCACTCATAAGTACAAACCTCATGCCAAGAAGATAGTGCCTCCACATCTTCAAGGCATGTATGATCACTGCTAACTCAAGGGCATGTGTCAGGTAGTTTTTCTCATGCTTGTTTAGTTTCTAGGACACATAGCATACCACCTATCCATCCTGCATAAGGAATCTACCAAGTCCCTCTTGTACAAGAGTCTGTGAATACTACAAACTCTTTATCTGGATCTGTAATTTGTAGCACTGGTGAATGTGTCAACAACTTCTTAAGCTGCTCAAAGCTAGCCTCACACTCCTCTGTCCATTCAAACTTCTTTCCTTTCCTTTGTAGTGATGTAATATGATAAGCAATATGTGATAAGTTCCTGATGAACCTCCTATAATAACCTGCCAAACCCATGAAATATCTCACCTCATCCACACTCTTAGTAGCTACCCACTCCATGATGGCCCTTCTCTTCTTTGGATCTACTGCAATGCCCTCCTTGGAGACAACATGCCCCAAGTAGTGTACCTCAATCTGAAAGAAACTACACTTGCTAAGCTTAGCATACAATTGATGCTCCCTCAACAACCTCAACACTATAGCTAAGTTCTCAGCATGCTCTTCCTCATTTTTAGAATATACCAATATATCATCAATGAACATAATAACAAACTTATCCAAATACAGATGCAACACACTATTCATCAAGAACATAAATATCGTTGGAGCATTAGTTAAGCCAAATGGAACTATAAAAAACTCTTAATGCCCATACCTAGTCCAGAAAGCAGTCTTGTAAATGTCCTCCTCTTTTATGGGTACTTGATGGTATTTGGTTCTTAGATCAATCTTTGAGAAAAATGCTACTCCCTTCAATTGATCAAACAAGTCATCAATCCTTGGAAAAGGGTACCAATTCTTGATGATCACTTTGTTCAACTGCCTATAATCAATGCATAATATGAGAGTAGCATCTTTCTTCTTCACAAGAAGTACTAGTGCGCCCCGAGGTGATACACCTTGAATAATGTATCCCTTGTCCAACATTTCCTTCAACTACAACTTTAACTCGATTAACTCGGGTGTGCTCATTCTGTAAGGTGCTTTTGATGTTGCAGTTTCCCCTGGCACTAACTCAATAGAAACGTATACCTCCCTGTGAGGTGGTAGCTCTCTAATGTCCTAAGGAAATACATCCTAAAACTACTGCCAAACTAGGTACCTTCTCAACACATATGCATCCTCAACCTCCTTACCCTTATCACTAGAAATTTTCACTGCACATAACATAAACCCTTTTCTATGGCTATGCTTTGCATGCATAGTTGTCACCATCCTAACTGATGTGGCTTTCATATTACCCTATAAGACTCTGACTTCCCCATTGTCATCAACACACTCAATGGCCTTGTCATAACAATATACCTTGGTTCTATGAAGATACAACCAACCCATGCCCAAAAACATACTGTATGATCCCAACTGTAGTACATTTAGATGTGTTATGATAGACATACCATTCGAATAAAATTCACAAGCTCTTACCCAATGATGAACTCGCTTCTTTGTACCTCTATCCAGCTACACTAACCAAGACTCTCCATGTAATTTTTTACTCAAACCACACTTATCCACCAAGTCGGGACTAACATAGCTATAATTAGATCTACGGTAAATCAAAATAGAAGTAACTTGATAACAAATTTTACTGTCCATCTCAATGATAAATGCCTGGCGTTCTTCCTGTTTGTTATCGACGACCGCATAAATACGAGGAATCCTCTGCCCTACATCCCCAACAATCTATGTCTCTTGTGCACTATATATATTAGGCTTACCACCCTGATGCTATTGACATTCTCTCCTAAGGTGCTCCTCTCCATATGTCCAACACTCCAACTAACCAATACCCTCACCTCTATGTTGTTTTTTTATGACCCATGTCCCTGTCTAGCTGCATTAAACTTATTTTGTGATACCACATTTTCTTTTCCATCTGCATTCTCAAGCCTTGTTCTCTTAGGCTGTCACTTACCTTTACCTTTTTATTTTCCCTTCCATCCTTGCTGAGATTCATTCTTACGCTTTGACTATTCATAGAAATGCTTCATTTTTCCAATGACTTCCTCAAGTGACTGAGGCTCATCACACTCAGTCAGATCTCTAAATGCTAATGTAAAACCACTGACAATTTTTTGAACTTTAGCCTTCTCATCAGTAAGATATGGTACATACGTTAATATCTCTTCTTCTACCATTGATCCCATCTTTAGCTCATAGAATTCTTTGGCCTTACTATTGTAGTACCACTCTGACAAGTACTTCGTCCTAAAAATCCTCTTGAACTCCCGCTAACTGAAGTCATCTATCTTGATGTCTCTGACCTGCTTAACATCTTCCCACCAGATGTCTGCTTTACCTCTCAAGATGAAGATATCTATTATGGACTTCATGTTATCTTTGTACTCATGTGACTCAAATAATTTGTTCATCCCAAGTATCCAAGCCTCTCCATCTTCCATCTTCTTCACATCTCCATCAAAAGTAGGTAGTTTCACTTTTTAAATTCATCTGGCAAGTATTCCCTATCACTCCTCTTATAAGGATGATAACGATGAAGATCATGATGTCTATCATAACTAGAACTAGAATAGTACCTATGCTCATCACCCTTCTATTTGGAGTGTCCATCAACCTACCAACTCTCACCATATCAAATCTATCTGACCTATGTCTACCAAGAGACCTACTTCCATATGCCTCGTTAGTCTTGTCCTCCTATCCATGGTTGATCCGAAGTGGCCCTTGTCACTACAATTCTGAAAAAATCTGAAGTATTACATAAACCTCTACTTTCTTCTATTATGCCTGTATGATCTAGTATTTATCTGCCTTACAACTCCTTATCTCTTCCTTCAAGCTTCTCAATGTGTCTGCCAAATCAAAAGAGTGCCCCACAACACGCTACTCATCTGATGCATAGGGAGATTCTATGTAGTTTACCACCTTTCTATCCATTTTATCTCTGTTCTACAAGGCATAATATGTTAGATAAACCAAATCATAATAAATCAACATACCTTAGTATAATTTGGGGAGGATACCTTATCTGCAAGATCAACAAATCAATGTGATACATGTATAACATAAACATAATAGCATATAGACATATAACAAGTAAGTACATCAATGCATAAACATCATTCTAGCTAGGGTCCAATCATCAAGGAAAGGCCATATCAACAATCCATGCTATGACCTCATTCATGACACCAACCATTACTCCATTGCACACATTTCCACATGCAACTGTCAACATGCATAAGAAATTTCTAATCAACTACACATACACATAAACTCATGTAATCAAGCATAAGTGATTAATTCTTGTAACCAAACTACAAGAATGATATATGTAATCAAACCTACAAGAACGCACCCTAACATACAAATATTTAATCAAGATACATATAATAAACATGTAAGAAACATGTAACAATATGAAACCAGTCATATACTCATGATGATGCATTCCACAAAATCAACATTGAATTCTCCATGACAACCTTACTAAAACCATAATCAACATTATGTAATGCAACAAGCACATGGAATGCAAGTGTAATAGAAACACATGAAACTAAAATGCATGCATGACCAACACACACTGTCCATCTAGTTTGAGGGGTGAACCATGCTCTGATGCCACTTTGTAACACCCTCCTCCCACATCTACCCAAGCAACCGGTCAGCCAAGGTAAACATGTCACGAGAGGCCTCTATGATATGATTTGACCTCCTAAGTAACATTAAGGAAGTGGAATCGATAGAAACACACCATACAAACATTCAACATTAGCTTCAGGACTCTCAAGAACCAATCCAACACTTTAGAACGCTTGCCCTTGGGCCCCACTAAAATTTTGGACAACTTAAGCTTCAGTCGCTCTCATGCTATAGGCATGGCAGCATCCATAAAACCAGATTCACTCTCACAGGCTTACCTGCTAGCGTCTAGAGACTCATTTAGTCAGTGTTATGCCAACACCCCTGGGTTTTGAGCCACCTTTTCAGGCCCAGAGCCTAGGTCACTGCCTAGAATGGAATGATAACTTAAAATTAGTAAAATAACAGGGAAACAATGATACAAAAGTAATAATTTAAACAAGATCTTAATTGGACCCCTACTAGCCATGACATGAATTTCATCAAGCATATCATCAACATGTAACCTATAGGTGTAAACAACATAATTAAGTGTAGGGATCTCATACTTATTTGAGAATCACTATGAATCATTGTTCCCTAATGTCATTTTCTACATTATCATCTATTAGGCCATAGATACATTAACAATTCATTTACAAGTAAAAACATGCTAAGAGCCATACATAGTTGTTGTCATAAAACATACATATAACCAACATAATAGGTATAGAAATATCATAAGCATATCAACCATAAAATCCACATATACATCAGTACATTTACACATGAAAATCAAGGGAATGAATTTCTTATTAATGAATGCAATAAACCAATCAGAGATGGGACTACCACGTTCCACCTGACCATAGATTGGCTGAGCCAAGTCTCTCTTCAGCCAATCACCCCTGTGCCATATTCCAAGCATGAATATGGGATTTATAGAACACACCAAAAACACAAAATAAGCATGGATGCCACCGGAGTTCTCCACCTACACCGTGAGAAATTTGAGCGTCTCCCAATCTATCAGGATTTATCGTAATCCACAATCTAATCCAGGGATCACTAGGCCCTACACCGAGACACACTCTCCAGGCTTTACTGTACATCCCATCCAAGGACTACTAGTCCCAATGGAGAGAAATCGACCTCTTAGATTTACATATGTCTTGTCATTCACTGACAAGGATTCCTAGGCCCATTCAGCCACACAAGCCTGCCTTTACTACAACACATAGTTTGGCTCAGGGGTTACTAGACCAGTGGTTTTACCATGATCCACACTCTAGTTTAGGGACCAGTAGGCCATGTGTTTTTCATTTTGGAGATCCACCCCACTTAGCTTCAAATCCATCTGGCCATCCCACATCAACCGAAGTATGAGAACCCATGTCAACAGGGCTATCCAGAAATGGCAAGGCTAGGCTGAAAAACATTGCCACACTTGGTAAAACGCATGCCATGATAGAAAGGAACCATATGCAATACCATGCATGCCAAATCTAGCAAGGAAAATACACATGAAAATCGATACCTACAACGAATCCTGCTATAGATTCTTGATCTAACATTTCCCTACTTGATCTTTGCTTCCTCCTGCCTTCTTTGCCTTTCTTTCTCCAATGCCAAAGTTCTCGAAGACAACTCCAAGTGTCCAAGAGTGAGAGAGAGAGAGAGAGAGAGAGAGAGAGAGAGAGAGAATGATGAGAGAGCTCCAAAGCTAAACTGGCAAAAGGTTACCAACTGATTCTCAAAAGCCTTTTTATGAATGAGGCCTTTATTTTCTTCTATTTCCATTATTTTCCTTCATTCTCCTCCTCACATGCAAGATGTGACCTTTCACCTCCTTTTTCTCCTAATTTCCATTATTTTCATAAATAATTTTGCCAAGAATGCCATTTTTCCTTTCCAAAGCCTTAGTCATTGCATTTTCCAATTTCCTTAGCCATAAACAACCAAATGAACACCCACACTAAGATGTCTTGCCCACCATTCAACTTGGAATACGTGTCCCATTAATCGTGGTCTTATATAAATAATGTAAACTTTGAAACGGGAACTATAAACTCAAAACAGGAACTCTGACAAAAAAAACCTCGTAAAAACATCAAAAAGAGTGCTAAAAACAAAAAGTGTTGATGCTAGAATAACACCTTTTTTTTTTAGGGTAAATTTTCAACATGTTTTGAAAATGGCGGTGAAAACCAATTTTTTGTGCAAAAATTGTCCAAAAAACACCCTCAAAATGAAAAGTGTTTATGTTCGAATAACGCATTTTTTTCAATGGTAAATTTTGTGCAAAAAACACCCTTAAATCGAAAAGTGTTGACACTAGGATAACACTTTTTTTTTCCAGGGTAAATTTCAACATTTCGAAATAATGGCGTAAAAGATTTTATCATGACCCCGAAAAAAAATAAAATTTCAAAAGAATAATGAAAACATAAAATTAAATTAAAATTAAAAAATTGAAACAATGAAAAAACACAAAAGAAGAAAAAGTTAAAAAAAAAAAAAAAACAAAACATAAATTAGATATCATTTTTGGGATTCAACTGCGTTAAGTAAGTCATTCAAAGTATGACCATTTCCATGAGAGGTAGTCGTAAAGTGACTAATTTCAAAAAGAGTCAAGGGATCTCTACCTGAATGGTTCATGAGGCACAATACTTGCTAAGGTTTTGCAAATGGGGTAGCAAGCTAAGTGGGCTTGATTGTGGGGAAAAACTCCACAGTTAAGCGCGCTTGAGCCAGAGGAGTTCTGGGATGGGTGACCTCCTGGGAAGTCCTGGTTACCGGGTGCAAGCCCCAGAAGTGATGATTGATGCTATGTGATTCGTTCTCCACATTTCACTAGTTTCAATCCCACTTCTTCACCCCTGTGAGCATCACCCGATGCAGTGAGTGCTAAGTGAACTATTCAAAAATCATGAGAAATTAGTCACTTTACGACTACCTCTCATGGAAATGGTCATACTTTGAATGACTTACTTAACGCAGTTGAATCCCAAAAATGATATCTAATATAATGCACTGCGAATATCCCCCATACTTAAAAACATAAATTAAAATATATACTTAAAAAAAATCAAATATATAAAAAAAGACCAAAAAAATCAAACATAAACCAAAAAAAAGAGAAAAAAATCCAACCATAAAAATGCAAAAAAAAAAAATTAACCTATAAAAGATAAGAATTAAAAAACTAAAAAAAAACTTTAAAATTATAAACAAATAAATAGTAAAAAAAACATATTTAAAAAAAATGGAAAAAAAAAATATATATCTTGTAAACCATAAAAAATTTCAAGTTGTTTTATTTTTTAAAAAACATTAACAAAAACTAGAAAAAAAAATTAAAAACAAACTAGATTAAAAAAAATAGAAAATTAACCAAAAAAAATAAAAACTAGTAAAATTAATATTAAAAACATTTAAAAAAACAAAAATTAACTAAAAATAAAAATCAAAAAATCAAAAATTTTGAATATATATATATATATATATATATATATATATCTTTTCAATTTAAAAATAAAAAAAAAAATAAAAAAACATTTAAGGTTTAAAAAAATATGTATTTTTGATTTTAAAAAATAAAAAAAATTATTAAGCCGTAGCTCTTTTATTTAAAAACAAAAGAATAAAAAATTTAGAAATTTTTTTTTATGTTTTTTATTTTTAAGAAAATTAACAATTTTTTTTATTAAAAAAAAAAAAAAAACTTATTTTTTTAAATAATTTTAGGAAATAAATAAATAAATTTAACCCTGCGCCGCCGTGGTGGCGTGGCCCTGGGCGGAGGGTTTCCATGCAGACCCCTTTGCCCAAGGCCACGCCACCACGAGTGCTGCGGGGTAAATTTTTTTTTAAATAAAAATAAATAAAAATAAAAATAAAACAAAAAATTGTTTAAAAGAATAACTTACTTTTTTTTAAAATAAAAAAATATTGTTTAAAAAAAATTGTTAATTTTTTTTTAAATAAAAAAAATTGTTTAAAAAAAAAGTTTAAAATTTCAAAATTTTTAATCTTTTTTGTTTTTAAATAAAAGAGCTAGGGATTAATAATAATAATAATAAAATCAAAAATACATATTTTTTTGAAACTTTAAATGTTTTTTGTTTTTTGTTTTTGTTTGTTTGTTTTTTGAAAAGATATATATATTTTTAAATTTCGTATGTATATATATATATATATATATATATATATATATAGGCTTCTCTCCAAGCTTTTTGAGCATAGGAATAAAATCTTAAATCAAAATAAATAATTTTTTAGGTCCGATAGATCATTATTTGGTCTTAGCGGAGGTTAACCATCATCATATCATCATCATATATATATATCTATATATCTATATATATATATATATATATATATATATATATATATATAGAGAGAGAGAGAGAGAGAGAGAGAGAGAGAGAGAGAGAGAGAGATATTTTAATTTTTTCTATTTTTTGTTAATGCTTTTTAAATTTTTTCTATTTTTACTTAATTTTATATATATTTTTTTAAAATTTTGTTTTTTTTTCCAAATTCTTTTATGATTTATGAGATAATTTTTTTTTTGTCTTTTTTATATATATTTTTATATTTGTTTTTTTAAGTAATCAACATTTAAAAAAAATAAAAATAAAACAGCGTGAAAATTCGTTAAGTAATCATAATTTCAAAAACAATTGGACATAATAAATTTTAAAGTGTGAAAAATAAGTCATCTAAAAGAAAAGTATGTTGCATCAACAAGTTTCAAAATTAACATGGAAATCACTAACATTAAAAAAAAATATATTTTTATTTCATACGTAAGAAAATTTAAAGTGTCAAAAATATGCTCTAGAAAAAAAGAAGTGTATTCTGCATCACCACTTTTCAAAATCAGGTCACTTTTTTACTACCCCTACGAAACGAGTAATTGTATCGGTTATTTAAAGTGCCAAAAACTATGCTCTAAAAAAAATATGTGTTCTGCATTGCCCCTTTTCAAAATCAGGTCACTTTTTTGCTATCTCTACAAATGGGTAATAGTGTCAGTTCCCGTTTCAAAGTTTACATTGTTTATATTTTTACATGAATGTTTTAACCGGGGTTGTTACAAGTTTGTTAATTCATCCTATTGTAGTGCTTTGCTACATGATAAATTGTCTCTAGTACATACTATACCACGATATTGAGATAGATCTCATCCTTATGGTGGTTGAAAAAAAATAATGCTTTAGAGAGACAATATTTGGATGATCCCAAAGGCACATTCTTTACAGTTCACCGTTCTTATATCATTTGTATTATAGAACCTTTTTACTTTCTATAGTCTCCACTCTCTCCAAGAATTTATCCTGGGTAAGGGAGAACAAGCATAATAAACGTACAATATGCTTATTAAATCACGTGAAATGCACTATATGTGACGTCTCATTACTAGCTTGAAAAAAATAAGACACTACCACAGGCTAAACTGTTGGAGTTGGGAAAAATCCTTACATGAAGTATAGTTCCAAAGGGTCCATTTCCTACCACACATTATGCCATGTAACTTATGGTAAGGACTGATAAATTTTTAGACCATTAAGATAGAGATTTTGTAGATGAAGTACCATGTTTGTTGGGGGACTAAACTACTCATGACTCAGCTATAACCCACTAGGGTAATCCCCTCAACAACCTTGCATCTGTGATATTGTTGACCTTACCCTTATAACTCTAAATTTCCCCAGTCTTTGATATCATCGGAAAAACCTTAGGAAATATGCATAATAGTTTATAAGCCACAAAAACTAAAAATATAGTTCATGTTTGGATCAGTGGAAATCTAAACCTGGAACAATGATTACCTTCTTCTCTATATCTAAACTTCTATAAATGGAAGTAGAAAGTCAATTATAAAAATAATATCTTTAATGCAGACATTATTTCCACATGGGCACTTGACAAGGAACTTCCCAAAAAGTTGAACCTAGAGGTCCAAATCTTACCAAACTAGATTAGAATACAACTGAAGTTAAAGGATGGAGCGAGAAATTTGGATTTAAAAATTTGGAAAGGGACTAAGTGGTTAGAGGGAAAATCTAGTGTTACAAACTCATTGGATTGTACCTAGAGTCATAAGTCAAAAGCTGTTTGGCACATAAAAGAAGCCGAGTTAAGCCAAAAACAAGTTTGATCACATGAGTATTTGTGCTTCAATCGAGTTTTTTAGGAGTTTTCCTAAATGAAGTGATAAGATTTTTATTTTTTGTTATCTGAATTTTACCAAGTCTAAGTCAAACTCTTACTCTTTGGCCCCACTATGTTTTTCTCCATGACATGTTTCGTAACACTCGAGAACTAACCTTTGAAACCTTGCAAAATATGAAGGGGAAGCAAGTAAAAGAATGAATATAATGGTCCTCATTCTAGAGGCAAATCAAGGGAACTTGTAGTAAGAACTTCCTAATAAAACAGGATAAAGGGACATGATAAATTTCAACCAAGATTTAATAGAATATGTTCAAAATCAGTAAAGTTTGGATGTGACACTAATTAGATCAGGAAGACATCATGAAAAGAAATACGTATAAATATTAGATAGATGAAAATGATATGACAACAAAAATAGTTGATGAAAAAATGCTAACTATCCAAAATATATGTCTTTTTTGTTCTAATATAAAGAAAGATTCAGTTCCAATTTGGACAAAAACTCATTAACAACAATATTTCCAAATAGAAACATTCATGGAAGAAATAATAACAAGTTATTCACCTATTTGGATATACTTGTAAAATTTCATACGGAATGTTAATGGATGATGTATCAAATCTTCTTTAACCTATATAGTATGCTTGATTACACAAAAGAAAAGAAATCTAGATTGACATCATTATTTGAGTAGAAAAAAACAAAATGAACAAAATAAGACAAGAACTCTCTGCAAAAAGAGAAAAGCAAAAACCAAAGAACAACAAAAGAAAGTGAATAAAAGGAATAAAAGGTTTCACTGGCTTGAAGAAATAGTAGCATGAAAATATAAGTAATACTCTAGTTATGTGAGGCACAAATAGATTATTACCGACTCCAAAAATACAAGAAAAATAGGTAGGCAAAATTATAGCCAATTTTTACAATAACATGTACATAATCTTTAAAGGCTGAATGCCAAGGCCCAAAACTAGTTGGATCAGGAATACTCTGTCAAAAAGAAAGAATTATAGTTATCAAGTAGATGGAAATGATATAACAACAAAATAGTTGATCAAAACATCTTGACTATCCTTTAGATATATCCCTTCTAGTCTCTTGTAAGGAAATTTTCTATTTCAGTTCCAATTTGGGCGAAACTTTACCAACTGAAATACTTCCAAAAAAGAATCATTGGAAGAAATAATAACTATTCAATCACCTATTCATTTGAATCAAATAAGTCTTCAATATTTGTTAACCTCTCCAACAGAGTTGATTACATACAAGAGAAACATGTAAATCTAAATCAAAAGGTTGATTAAATATTCTTGCAAATATGTATTTATATATATTGCCATCTCTATAGATCTCAAACATACAAATCCCTTAACAAATCAACTTACTATGCATGTCCTACTTATTCCCATGAAATAAAGCAAATTACCTTTGAGTAGTATTTATAATTGTAGAGCAAAGACATTTAACAATCCATGCATTGATGTTGAATAGATCATCGTAGGTCATGCCATGTTTTTGAGCCACACCAGCAAGAATGATCACAACATATGGATTCTCCAATGCAATGCTAACTTGTTCCTCGCCCATATATCCTACAACCTACACCTGAGTCGCACAACTATGAATTACTGACATGGTTATGAAACAAGAATGATAAAGTCAATGCGATAGCCCCAAATTAAATGATAAATATGTAAAGAAAAAAATTAAGAAAAGAAATAACTATTTAAGTTTCAAAAGAATTAAAACTTGTTCTCTATGAGAAAACTCATCCTTGTTCTATGACCTAAGCAATGGCATGTCCTCCTCATAGTGAACAAGAATAGGATTATTTTTGTTCTACAATAAAATCCACCTTTTGGCTTGTATAGAGGAGACAAAGCACCAAATGCAATGGTTATGCTCAAAGGAGATTGAAGACCAAACCAAACCATGTTTCAATCAGGGTATAATCTTGTCCAATCTAGGTATAAAATTTGTGGTGCATTAAATACTTAGCATCTCGCAAGCCACTTTAGGAAATTTTATTCAACATTATTTTAATTTAATCTGAGAAGGCTATTTTGATTTAATTTACTCATGGATAAAGAGGAAAATCTAAATGACCCCAAAAAGGTTTTTTTTAGAGGAAAATCAAATATGAGGAAGGTCATCAATTCAAACCTCACAAAATGGCAATGGAATAAGACTATTATAACTTATAGGTAGGCATTAGGACAAGTATGACTTAGATGCATCTTGTAAGTCTTATTAAGCAAAGCCATATAAGCCTGTTGGGCGTGGGATCCCCCAAGGGAATTTTTGCGGCTTAAAGCCCAAATTTTGACTAAATCCGATGTAAAGACTCCACATTTTGTGGGCGCAGAGCGCGAGCTTGTAAATGAGTCATAGGGCTGTCCACCCTCATTTTTGTAATGTAACGTCGGCTTTAGAGATCTACCCATGGTCCGTGTACCATGGGATTGTATAAATAGAGTGAGGCTCTAAATTGTAAATAAGATAGAAGGAAGTCATGAATGAAGGATGAAGAATTGAGTCTTATCTAAGTGTAGAGTCGAGTCTTTGGGGCGTAGAGTAGGAGAAGGCTTTACAGCTGAGTGTGTAGAGACCTAGTAGTCCGCAGCTGAGTGTGCGGACCCCTGTAGCTAAGTGTGCAGGCTGACTCAAGTCTGTAACCATTGGAGAAGTAATAAAGAGATGTTTCATATCATTTCTGTGTATCTTTTCTTGTTTTGTGCACTGAATGTATTGGGTATAGATTGCAATTTCATTATTTATCTGGTGCGCAAACTTATAGGATTGTGTTGATTAAGTGAATATAAGCTAGAGTATATGTTTACATGAAGTTAAATAACAGTTATAAGAAGATAAGTAAGATTCGTGGCATAACTTTGGGAGATAGCGTAGATCACTACCTTAGTAGCGCGAAATGATCCGAATTGGATCCTAAAACACTCTCTAAGTTTTCATGACTGTTTCAAATTCTGCCAAAAGATTCAAGTCTTAGAAACATCAAAGCTATTAGAAGGAATCATCGTAACAGTTGTAGTTGTGGCCAGAGCAAAGCAATAAGGACCCTCAGTCGAGCGTGCAGATAGTTTTCCCATGGTAACGCGTGTTGGCGCAAACTAGCAAAATTGGAGGCTAAATCAAGAAACGGGGGTGGTTTCTAATACATGATTAGCACTAATTGCCGATCACAGGGCATCCCCTTAGTGAAGGAAAGCCCCGAAGCGCCCGGACCCAAAATCACTATAAAATTTGGAAAAATTAACGCATTTGGTTTCGTAGCATGGGATTCCACAAACCAGCAGGATATTGGAAGGCCTCGAGGTAGTAAGAAATTTTTACTGAGTCCTGCCTGATGCCACACATTGAGTGACACGTGTCCAGTGGATGAGAGAGAAAACTGCCCGCATCGGACGAGTAAAAATCGTGCAACTTTTCTGTCCAATATGAAGGATGACCGTAGGATCTGGGGGGCCCAGATCAACGATAGAGATGTGTCCCATTGACTGATCAGATTTGACAAGTCAAAAAGCAAGATGACAGGGGATTTGAAGTCCGACGTGGATGATGAGTTGGCAAAAGATTCATGTTTTGCAGGTGATCTTGAAGCAAACGAAATTAATGGCCATTCAAAAATGATTCAAGGAATTTGACACCCAGTTTGTTAGGAAACAGGTGGCCACCTCCCTGCAAGGCGTTACCCAATGATGATGATGCAGAGCAGAGGAATTCGAATGGATAGAGGTAAGGAAACTAGAAGGCAGGGAATCAGAAATGAACAGTCAAAAGAAAAGACTGACTTTAAAGCCATGACCTAATAGAAGCAAAAGAACAACACAAGGAGGTAGATAGCTAAGAGCAGAAAATAGAGAGTAGAAGCCGAGCTGACCTAAAGGGAACATCAAGCCATACAGAGCCAGAGAGAGCCAGAGAGTCTGTGTACTCCATAGAAGGCTTGAGAGGTTCAAGCAAACTCTTCAGCATAGGCCTGTCATACTACTGGGACCATCAAAGGTTGAATTTCAGTAAAGAGAGTCTGTGCACTCCATTCCTACTGACTTTTATCTATTTAGTGAGACTCAAATTGAGCTCATTGTTGTAGAAACTCTGCTTAAAAACATAATAAAGAGGCCACCACTGAGAGTTGGACCAGGATACGTAGCCTAGGAGCATTGGGTGAACTCCTTATTAAACTTGTTGTCTTACATGTTTTCCTATTATGTTTTCTCTAACTGCCTCAATGTCTGTGTATTTTGCAATCTTATCATTTCATTGCATAAAGTAACATAGGCACATCCATGCACATGAGTCTCTAATACCTTTAATCCTTTGTCCTGGATAAATTCCAAATCAAGTGGTATCAGAGCATTGAGGTTACTAAGGTTAGACAAGCTTGTTCTGGATTTTGTTGTTGAATGCTAACTAGATCAAAGCTTAAATTAGGAGAAGGAGATTTGGATGAAACTAACCCAAAAATTGGAAGAGTCTATTCTAAGAGGAAAATGTCAGAAGAAAATCCCTTGGAATTAGACCCCTAGTTCATGGATAGTTTTATGACCATGAGATCCATGGTGGAGGAAATGTATAGGGAATTTAAGAAAAATAGAGATGAAGATTCATCAAACTCTAAACAAGACAAAGGAGTAGAAGAATCTCTCCTCCATTACCACTCTAAAGGCAAAGGGAAAGAAGAAAAATTTCTCGCACCTCCTAATAGCCCTGAAAATAAAAAGAAAACATCTTTGATTAAATTAGATGTTAAATTTGATTTACCAATATATGATGGAGAGTTCAATGCAGAGAAGTTGGATAATTAGATTAGTTATATTGATGTTTATTGCAAAGTGCAGAGCATTGATTCAGACAAGAGTAAGATTCAGCTAGCCAGCCTACGCCTTGGAGGCACTACCTTGGTATGGTGGGAAGGCAGGACACAAGCTGACATGAAGAAACATGGTAAGATTCTTTCTGTCTGGAGTGAATTATTTTTGCAATTAAAAAGCAATTCTATCCCCTAGCCTACATGCAGCAAGCCATGATGAGTTGGCAAACTCTTCGACAACTAAAAGGGAAAAGTGTACAAGGTTACACCCAAGAAATTAGGAAAAGAGCTTTGATTCTAGGAATTTCTTTAGACTCACCTGAGACTCTGTTGAAGTATATAGGTAGTCTACATAGCTACATGAGGCACACTATCCTCATGTTTAATCCCACTAGCATAGATTAGGTATTCGTTTAGGCTACGCATCTAGAAGCTAGAAGTAAGAATGGGAACCCAGAAGTTACGGGATCATCGAAACCTACTGCAAGCAAAAATAAGGAGAAAGGAAAATAGAAATGGAAAGAGAGGAAGACAAACACTGTACAGAAAAGCAAGTCTTCATGAACTCACTGTAAGAAGGATGGGCATGATGATGAACATTGCTAGATTCTGCATCCGGAGCAAAAACGTAAGAAGTTCGAGGGCAAGAAGAAGAAGATTGCTGCAGCTATTCAAAAGGGTTTGGGGTCAGACTTAGGAGATGAAGCAACAATCGCAGTCACAGTTATAAAAGGTAAAAATTCTAAAGAATCTACTAGTAATTCTGCAAAATCTACTAATAATAAAGAAAATGAGAGAAAAAGACGTGAGATTTTTCATATTCGAGTTATTTCCAATCATCAAAAGATTGATACTTTTTTTGATAGTGGCTCACAAGTAAATTTAATTTCTGAAGCAATTGTAAAGAAGTTGGGATTACTAACCACACCTCACAAGAAACCATATCCATTAGGTTGGTTATGTGATAACACAAAGCTACAAGTGACTAGACAATGTAAACTTAAGTTTTCTTTTGGGTCAACATTTGTAGATGAGGTTGAGTTAGATATAGTTCCTTTGGATATATGTGGAATTATTTTAGGAAGTCCTTACTTGTATGATAGAAAAGCTATTTTCTATAGAGATGAGAACAAGTATCTACTCATTAAATATGGAATCGATTATATTGTAAGAGCTCATAAGCTCAAGAATAATTATACTCTCATAAACTTAAGGCAGATGAAACGAATTGTGAATTCATGCAAACAATTTTTATTGATGGTTGTAAAGGAAAAAAACCTGATAAAACCAATGTATTTGAGGGTTGTGATGCTAAACAGCGTGCTGATTTAGAAAAAGTTGTTTCAGAATATGATATATTGTTTCAAGAACCTAAAGGTCTGCCGCCCAAAAATGAAATAGTGCATGATATTAATTTGCAGCAAGATGCTCCATTGCCTAACATTAGAATGTATAGGTTGTCCACTTCAGAGAATGCAAAAATCAAGAAGCAGGTACAAGAGCTGCTCGAGAAGGGGTTCATCAGACCTAGCACATCACCATGTGGGTCTCCAATTGTTTTGGTAAGAAAGAAAGATGGCTCATGGAGAATGTGAGTTGGTTACTGAGAACTAAATAAGATAACGATAAAAAAATATTATCCCCTTCCTCGCATAGATGATCTATTAGATTAGTTGAAATAAGTTGTTTATTTTTCCAAGTTAGACTTGCATAGTGGTTATGATCAGTTCAGAGTTGCAGAGCAAGATGCATGGAAGATTGTTGTCAAAACAAAGCAGGGATTGTATGAGTGGCTAGTTATGCATTTTGGCTTAACTAATGCTCCTGCTACTTTCATGAGAGTAATGAATGATGTACTCAGACCTGTTCTTGATGATTTTGTTATTGTATATCTGGATGCCATTCTTATATTCAACAAAAAGTGGGAAGAACATTTAAATCATGTTAAGTAAACTCTAGATGTTTTGAAAAGAGAAAATCTTTATGTTAAACTCTCAAAATGTGAATTTGGCAAAACATCTTTGAACTATTTGGGACATATAGTAGGGGGTCGTGAATTGAAGATAGATCCCTCTAAGGTTGCAGTCATTATAAACTGGCCTAAACCCAAATCTGCTACAAAAGTTAGAAGCTTCTTAAGAGTAGCACAATATTGGAGAAAGTGTATTTCTAACTTTTCCTTAATTGCAGCTCCCTTACATGCTTTAATAGGATTGAACAAGGTGTTTTAGTGGGGAGGAAAATAGTAGAAAGCCTTCGACACCTTGAAATAAAATATTAGTACAGCACCAGTACTAGCACTGCCCAATCTTCAAAGACCATTTGAGATTGAAACAGATGCCAGTGAATATGCCATGGGAGCAATGTTGATGTAGCATGGTAAACCCATATGTTACCATTCTGAGACATTTAATTCTGCAGTACTTAACTATCCCACATATGATAAAGAATTGTATGCATTAGTACAGAGTGTGAAAAAGTGGAAACATTACTTAATGGGCAAAGAGACAGTTATACATATTGATCATCAACCACTTCAATATCTACACTCCCAAACTAAGTTGTAGCAATAAAGACACTAAAGATGGATGGGTTTTCTACAACAATTTCATTTAGTCATCAGATATAAAAAGAGCATACACAATAATGTTGTAGATATGTTGTCCAGACCAATTATAAATGCATCTGCTATACTTAAGCATAATTCAGTATTGCATGAGAGCTACATTGAACAATATGCTCAAGATATATATTTTAAAGATGTATATGCAACTTCAAGTCAAGGCAAATGAGTAGAAGAATTGGATTATCATGTTAAGGACCAACTCTTGTATCATTTTGGGAAACTATGCATTCCACAAACTGAAAGAGTAAGGATAATTCGAGAACACACACTTCTCTAATATCAAGTCACTTTGGTGTAAGTAAAATTGTTGCACAGCTGCAAAGATTTTGTTATTGGCCAAAAATTAATGAGAAGATTTCTAGATATGTAAGAGGGTGTACCATGTGTGCTAAAAGCAAGCCCATCAATCGAAAACTAGGCTTGTACACTCCACTACCAGTTCCTTCTCATCCTTGGGAAAGTGTTTCCATGGACTTTATTGGAGGACTGCCTAAATCTAGGAAAGGTCATGACTATTTATATGTTGTTGTGGATAGGCTCAGCAAAATGTGTATTTTAATACCTTGTAACAAATAGATTACAGTTGAATAAACTGAAAAGTTGTTCTTTCAGCATGTATGGGTACATTTTGGATTACCCACTTCCATAATATTTGATTGAGATACCCTATTTGTTGGGAAATTTTGGTCAAGTTTGTGGGAATTGATGGACACCAGGCTGAAGAAGAACACAACTTTTCATCCACAAACAGATGGCCAAACGAAAGTGGTCAACAAGACAGTGATCTAGTTGCTCAGAGGCTATTGCACCAAGCATCCCAAACTTTGGGATGAACATTTATGTTATGTGCAGCATGCTTACAACTAAGCTAAACATTCTTCTACACAAAGATCTCCCTTTGAGACCTGTTTTGGTTTCACACCAAGGTCTCCCTTGGATTTTGTTTTTGGTAAAGACATAGCAATTGATGGACATAGTGATGTGTACAAGGCAACCAATTTCATTTAACCAATCCAAGAGATTCACCAGGCAGTATAGGAATAGCTGGAAAAGAGTCAAGCGAAGTATAAGGCAAGGCATGACAAGCATCAGATGGAGCATAGTTTCTAAGTTGGTGATCAAGTCTGGCTGTATATCGGCAAAGACAGAATGTAAGGTGAAGGTAAGAAGCTAAAGCCAATAAGGTATGGACCTTTCAAGATGCTTGAGAAAATCGGTGAGAATGTTTTTTTGCCTTGATCTACCAGCTTACATGCACATCTACTCAGTTGTTAATGCAGACAGCTTGAGACTATTTGAACCTTAATTAATTGAAAATCGTGAAGAGCAGAGTCAATTTCCTTCTATTGATGATATGTTGCTTGAATATCTTAATGAATTGCAGCAAGATACAGTTCTGGACAGGAAGATAAGGACTACGCACAGAGGGGATGTTGAATACCTCAGGATTGGACTCAAAGGTTCAAAGCCAGGTAGTGCGAAATGGATAGAAATTGAGCAAGCGAGGAAGCAATACCCTCACTTGATTGATGCTTAAGAGAAAAACCAACTTTTGGTGGTCCAAAAGCTTTTTCAGTGGGAAGGATGTGATCTAAATTGGATCCTAAAACACTCTCTATGTTTTCATGACTGTTTCAAATTATGCCAAAAGAATCAAGTCTTAGAAAAATCAAAGCTATCAGAAGGAATCCTTGTAACAGTTGCAGTTGTGGCCAGAGCAGAGCAACGAGGACGCTCGGTCGAGCGTGTAGACCGTTGGCCCATGGTAATGCGCGCTGGTGCAAACTAGAAAAGCTGGAGGCCAAATCAAGAAACGGGGGTGGTAATCGCTTATCGCAAGGTGTCCCCCTCAGTGAAGGAAAGCCTTGAAGTGCCCGGACATGAAATCAATATAAAATTTGGAAAAAGTAACGCATTTCGGTTCCGTAGCACGGGATTCCACAAACGGGCAGGATGTCGGAAGGCCTCGTGGCATTAAGCAATTTTGACTGAGTCCCGGACGATGCCAAACATCGAGCGACACGCGTATGGTGTATGAGAGAGAAAACCGCCTACATCGGACAGGTAAACATGATGCAACTTGTCTGCTCGATATGAAGAATGACTGTAGGATCTGGGGGGCCCAGGTCAATGGCGAAGATGCATCCTGATGACTTACTGGATTTGACAAGTCAAAAAGCAAGATGACAGGGGATTTGAAATCTGACGTGGATGATGAGTTGGCAAACAATTCATGTTTCGTGGGCGATCTTGAAGAAAACAGAATTAACAACCACTCAAAAATGATTCAAGGAATCTGACACCCAGTTCGTTAGGAGACAGGTGGCCACCTCCTTGCGAGGTGTTACCTAGTGATGATGACATAGAGCAGAGGAATTCAAACAGATAGAGGTAAGGAAACTAGAGGGCCAAGAAGTGGAAATGAATAGTTAAAAGAATAGATTGACCTTAAAGCCATGACCTGATAGAAGCAGAAGAACAACACAAGGAGGCACATAGCTAAGAGAAGAAAATAGAGAGTAGAAGTTGAGCTGAACTGAAGGCATCATCAAGCCAAACAGATCTAGAGAGAGTCAAAGAGTCTGTGTACTCCATAGAAGGCTTGAGAGGTTCAAGCAAACTCCTTGGCATAGGCCTATCATGCTACTGTGACCATCAGAGGTCGAATTTCAATAAGGAGAGTCTGTGCACTTCATTCCTACTGATTTTTATCTGTTTAGTGAGACTCGAATTGAGCTCACTATTGTAAAAAATCTGCTTAAAAACATAACAAATAGGCCACCACTGAGAGCTAGAAAAGGAGACGTAGCCCAGGAGCATTGGGTGAACTCCTTATTAAACTTGTTGTCTTACATGTTTTCTTGTTATGTTTTCTCTAACTGCCTTAGTGTCTGTTTATTTTGCAATCTTATCAATCCATTGCATAAAGTAACATAGGCACATCCATGCACATGAGTTTGTAATACCTTTAATTCTTTGTCCTAGATAAATTCCAGATCATGAAAGCACCTCAGCCCTTGGTTAGGGCTGCGCAAAGGCGATTGTAATAGATCGTGAAGGCCTCACAGGTCAGGGCAGTGCACAAAGTGACCTGTGCAAAGCCATTCATAGTTATACTAAATCGACCCCTCAAACATCTCAAGGGTGCGGAAACTTGGTTCCAGCATTCCCCCATACTACTTCGGCTGAGACCTCAATCTGCGCTCTGCGGGCTATTGCCGAAAGTGCTAGTAGTGTAGGGATTTGTTTGGCTAAGTAACTCTGAACCTGGGTCAGGCCCCCTCAAGCCAACAAATGGTTCCGTTGTTGGGACCAAAATCTGCATAGAGATCTCTGATGTCGTATCGTTGGAATCCAACTAAGAAGGAAATTGAAGGTTGGTTGGATAGGAGGATTCATTACTGAGTTCATGGTGGATACCTCAGTCAACTATAGCGAGGTAGAGTGACACTTTCTCAAAGGACTGCGAAGTAAGTACATAAGGTATCTAAATATTTGGATTAAAATGTTATTGTATGAAAAGATGGTTATGAAATTACCTTGATGTTCGGAGCTACGCAAAGTGGAAAAACCTACAGAAATGAAGGAAGTAAGGGACCAGAGAATAGCCCTTTGATTTCACCTCTGCGAGTGGACGAGGAAGAGGTCACGAAGGTCTCGCTGCAAAGCGTGATCAATTTGATAAGGCAAAGGATTCCACGTATACCACCCTACCCACACCGCCACGAGCTTCACCACCAACACCTCCATCTTCACCCGTACCACCTCCGCCACCACCGCGAGTCAATATGGCAAGCACAATAAAGTTGCTTGTATTCAAGGGAGTGGGGAATGAGGACCCAGACCAATTTTGGTTCATCATATTAGCCATATGGGAAGCACAGGGAGTCATAGATGACAATATAAAGAAAGTGACACTGGTTAGCACCCTGCAGGACTACGCACTGACCTGGTATATTAAGCATTATAATGACAATCCGAATGCGGGAATCAAAGATATCCAAGTAGTGCTAAATAGAGAATTTAGCAAGCCAAAGTCTGAAGCACAATCTATCATTGGGTTCAAAGAAATCACGATGCTACCAAGTGAAACTCCTTGGAAGTTGGATCAGAGATTGAAGTATACGATTCATGAAGCTAATACGAATATAAAGGATGGACAACATCGCGAATGGCTTGTAGCATCGTTAACGCCACATCTAAGGAGCGCGCTATCGTAGTAGAAGTTAACGAATTAGGAAGAGGCCTTAGATATCACGATGAGGTTGCATGAGACCCTAATGCATAATCTTAACTTGGGAGTTCAACAGATCCACGCGTTGTTGAAAAACTTATGCCTTGAGATGTAGAGTCTGAAACAGGATAGGACAACTCACTTGGAAGTGTGCGAAGAGGTATGGTGTGTAAAATGCAAGGGCTAGGGTCATGATAAGGACCATTGCCTAATGTTCACAAATTACCTCGCAGGAGGAGGACCGATGCCATTAAGGCCAGAAGCACAAGAAGGACCTACTACAACACTTTCTTTGTGGTGTGTGATTTGTTAAATAGGAGGGAAACATGCTACGAACAACTTCCATTTGTTACAGAAGTATACACAAAATTCACAGGAATTGTTTTGTAAATTTTGTAGGTCAGTAGGAAACGATGAGTGCACTTGTAGAAGCTATAAGTCAATGATGGATAGAACTCCCACCTATAGGGTTCAGGCCAAAACGCGACCCCTAGACCAGAACGCAGGAGGTGCGGATAGGATTTCAGGGACGCAGACGAGGCCGAGGTGGAGGAGCACTTGGAAGAGGTCGTGGACAACTGATATGCTACAATTTCAGAGGGCCAGGACATTATGCCCATGATTGTACGAACCCAACATGTCCATCGTGTCTGTACTATACCTTGTTTGATCATGAGATAGAATATTTTCCTACGTTGATAGCTAGGATACGCAACAAGGGAGCGCTACCACCTCCCCTGACTCAGAACCTACAAATGATGAGGTCTGAGCCACGCGAGGAAGATCCAAATGTTAACATTGTGCTCTGAAGTGGAATCATGATGGCAGATGACAAAGGTAAACAACCTAAAGATAGTTCTTGGGTTCGCAAAGCTCCGGCGAAAGAAGCAAAGTTTGATTTAGAGCGCACTCAGGAAACCTTCATGGAATCTAACAAGAGCTTCATTGATGCCTCCACTTCAGGAAGCCAAGATAGACTGGAGCCGAGAATCAACCCATCTATGCTTATGACATTCCTGGAAATATGCATGAAGCTACCACGCGATAGTAAGGCTATAAAGGGATAGGAGGAACTCATTAACGGATGCGCTAGGACCACGCTAGGAGAATTGTGCGTAGTCCAGAAGATTGGAAAGCATAAGATGAGAACGGGGAGAGAAATGAGGTTAACTGTGCAAATTGGAGAACATGAGATGGACCAAGTAATTCTAGATTTAGGATCGGATGTGAATGTTCTGTCAAAGCTGACTTGGGAGTGCATGGGGAGGCCTACACTACAATGGTATCCTATTTAGCTCCGAATGGCGAACAAAAAAAATAATACCCATGGGGTGATTGCAGGGAATCACTATGGATATTGAGGGAGCAAGCGCACTAGCAAACTTTGAATTAATAGATATTGTTGATGATAACAATCCCTACCTTGCGCTCTTAGGAATTTATTGGGCCACTGACATGAATGGGATGATTAATCTGAAGAAGTGCAAGATGACTTTTGAGAAGTCTCCATGCATAGTTATACCCTTGGACCCTGCTTAAGGACCATAATATACAGAGCCCGTGTGTGACTATGAAAGTGATGATGATTTGGATTGCATCTACAAAATAACCACGTGAGAGCAAGATTGGGTAAATCCCACCGCAGACGGATGGATCTCGTGGGAGCGCAAAAACTCCTGTACTTCGGATTTTGATGAGGAGATAGAGCGATGGAAAAACCGGTTACACGAGTTAAACACGTTGAATTGTAATATGATGACAAGATCACTGTGCTACGTATCAATAGAAGTAAGGTACCTACCTACTTATGATGGGTTAAGTGAGGTAGATACCTTCTTGGATAGATTTGAAAAAGAAGTGCCAGAAAAGCAACGTCTCCAGGCCTTGAATTAGGTATTGTGTGCTATGCTCGTGAGGTTGTGGGGTACACAGAAAGAGAGCTTTGAGGGCTGGCGCGAATGTAGAAGGATGATGCGCACATGGATTGGGAAGCATAAAGTGTGATTAATAGGTAAATACATTGGGTAGGATGATCCGTGTGCACATTTAACTAGGTGGATACATGCATATGGAAAACAATCTACGTAGATGCGCATGAACTCCGCACTAATAGGTATGGTCACTAAGCGTGTGTTGGGGGGACAGATGTGTAGTTGGCTCTTAAGGTCGGATAGACAGTATGTGGAAAGAACATTCACGCAAAAGGCTATCCACGCGGAAGCAGTTGGTAAGGTGTGCAACACGCTGAACAAGGTAAGCAATGCGCAGTGAAGTGGTTGGGACCTGCGCGTACCTGGGCAAATGCCTTTTCAGTTGGTCGATAGAGTAGAAGTCGTAACGTCTATGGAGTCTATCATGTCTAGTCCACTCATATTGGTGCTCATAGGGGTAACAGACTACAGAGCACTAGAAGAAAGGCTCGTGTAGTTGGAAGAGCTTGAAGAAGAACGGTTGGGACTCGATGAAGAGATCTAGCAGGCTGATCTTAGGCTCCAAGAATTCATGAATGAAAGAGTTCGGTTGAGGGAGAAAAGCGCCATGGGCAGAAGCAGAAGTGAAGAATCTTGAGAAAGGAATACAAAAGGACTTCCTTAATAAAAAGACCGTGGTGATAAAGCAGGAGGAGCTCTGTTACGTTGACGAACTTAGGGACTACTGTCGAAAGTTTATCAGCTTGATGCATGGGATGGGACCATATGTTATTAAGGTCATAGATGGTGGCGTGGTGTAGTTGGTGAAGTTAAAAGGTTAACTCTTTCTAGGAAAAGTAAATGGTGGTCAGTTGAAGCCATATCCAGGCAGATCGGCCACCTCACTTGCCGTAGGAAGCACAGTCTTAGTGCTCCAGGTAGCTGAAAGGAGGTGAGGGACTATAAACTACTTTTCCTGAGAGCTGCGCGATGTTAGGACTACGTGCAGTAGTGAGGTTTCATAGGGTCCATCACTGCACAAGGGTAGCTATGCTGCCATGCAGGTTGGCTAGAAAGTGACCGTTTCAATCACTATTCACGACGTGATGCTTGGCTTGAGATCAAATGGAGTAGGCAGCATGAATTTAAGGCAAACGTTATTGGCTAGATTTGGTAAAATATACTGCCAATGGAGCATTAATGGACTGGATTTGGGAGGAACGGTCGAATTTGAATTCAAAAGTCACTATAAATTGCAAAGGGCTGCCCAACAAACAACACTTGGCCATTTGAGAATTGAGCTCTTGTGCGTCCTGAGATTCAGTAACTCTGATCTATTTAATTCTTTGAACTCGAAGGCATTATTTGATCACCTACCTGAACCATTGAGAGATTTGTGGAACAACAGTATGACCACACCAGAGGAAGCAATGGACATCGGAGAGATGACTGCTAAAGAGGCTGTGCAGGCCATGATGATAGGAGATGCCCCAGAAAGCATCGGGATAGTTGCAGAATCCCTAAATCGTTGTGCATGCTGAGGCCTTAGAAAGACAAGAAACTTATGGTAACGATGCATGTGTCCCCTAGAAACCCGCTGAGAACTAAATTGACCATGGCAGAAAAGGGGAAGGTGATTAAATTGGAAGCCGATGAGGAGGAGGAAGACCTTGAGGAAATCTTGGTGGAAGAGGAGGAGGATGAAGAAATGGAGGAAGAAATCGAGGGTGCAAACCTCTGACAAAGTTGTCCATGTTTGTTCCTCAACGAAAACAGAAAGCAAGGGTACCCAAGGACCTAGATGAGAGAAAAATCTCTCTACAGACTCTATTGCTCCCCGATGATATCATATTTGAAGGAGCACACTTGGACGGGTGTTGGATCTAAAGTTTGAAGATTGGGATCTTGCAAACCACGAGAAATTCCCACACTTGGCAACCGCGCAGCTAATGTGGGTGAAGAAAAATATAGCTGCAGGAGTCATAGAGTTTGAGCTGCACAAGTGGTTGCAAGGAGTAGAGAAAACAGGGTTGTTGAACCTGCTTTGGGTGCCGCATTACCATCGCGCCCCAATAACTATTTTTGGAATCAGGAAGCTGCTCTTCCTGGTGCATGGTGGGTTTTTGTGGCTGGAGGAGCCCATCCCCATCATGGACCACCTAATCCATAGAATTACTCGACTCCCTTGCAAGGGCAAGGACCCAACAGATATTTCGAAGGGTGAGTAACGATCTAGCCATTGCGGAGGCCATGAAGAAAAAAATTCAAGTTGGAGAAGAAGAAGAGGGGGTACGCAATCTCCAATATCAACAATAATGCGGTGAAATTCGTGACACAGATACTGGCTGACAAAGTTATGCAAAAGTGCTGCGTACATGAGTTTCTCGCGTCGGTGGTTGCACTTGGCATACAGTGTGCAAAGGGGATCTAGTTTAACTGGTCAGAGTACTTGTGCAAGGAGTTCCTAGAGAATTTCCAAGAGGCACAGGTATAGGGGAAGACTTTCCACTATGTGTGGATTCTCCTATCCATATTGTTGGTGGCTTGGGAATTGCCTGAGGAAAAAAAGTTCCCCACGATTACGAAGGATCTTTCGGAGGCAACGAGGTACACTTCACTGTGGGCAACTAAAGATGCATAGAGGATCAGAGACATCAAAATATTCTAGGTGTTCATGGAGATGAACATCAGAATGGGTATTAACCGCAAGCCACTGTTATCACCCACTATTTATAATAGTCTACAGAGCTTTGCGGAGTTCAAGATATACTTCCATCACGTATATATCCGAGCGCGCAAGGACCCCGCGAAGAAATGGAACGAGCTCCCCTACTTGGCCACGGACGATGTAATATTTGATGTGCTTGAGTCGTGGCCACCGGAGTGGCGTGCTCCACCCAGCTCCATAGTGGAATCGAAGAAGTTCGTTGCACAAAGGGAAAAGGAGGAGGTAAAATTGTGGATGGCAAAGTTGGAAGAGAAGAGAAGAAATGAAGTGGCAACAACCAAGGCGCAGGTGGCGTGCGCCGCCACGAAGGTAGCAACAGAATAGCAATAGGTAGCAGAGAAGGAGCATGAGGGCTAGAAGTCACCATTTCCTAAACAGGAGCCTAAAATAGAGGAAGGTGGCACAGACCCACATACAGCGTCTACACAGCTAAAGCGACAGCACCCAAGAGAGCAAGTGGGGCAACGAAAGAAGTCATAATCCTCCAAGACTTCTTTCGACCTGATCACCCTCACTGAGGAGGATATGAATGACATAGAGGAGACGGTGCATGACGTCAACGCAGAGGCCCTCCAATAGTTTGCAAAGGAAAATCAAGTGGTATTGGGAACCCTATGGACATAGATATAGGAGTTACAGGTGCGCACTCCTTAGGCTGGTACTCTATCGACCAATCTCGCAGTAGGCACAACCGCGGTTGAGGAAATGTTGTGTGCCCACACAACCAACACTATAGTGTTGCCAGGGGAGGCACTGGTTATAAAAAATGAGGCCAACAAGCCTATGGTCAATGCGCTGAAGGGAGTTGGGATAAAGATGGCTACGCTCCCTCAGGAGACGCTCTATGTGTTTCAGGATGGGGTGACTACAGAACTATGGGCCAGGGAGAATCACATGCTCCATGTGATGAGCGAAAAACAAATTAACATGGAACTACTGAGCTTGTAGCGTGACAAGGTAGTGGTGCAGAACTGACAGATTGTGCAGGTGGTTGAAGAAGCCTACCAGATGGTCCTTGAGTTGGCCATCCCAATAGAGGCAGCAGCAGAGGCACGCATCTGGAGGCTAGCAGCAGGGGTGCACGAGGCAAAGGACGAGATGGCTAAGGTTCAACTAGAGATGCAATTAAAGACACAACCTTCAACTCCACTAGAGGTGAGGGAACAACATGCTAGTGCCATTACAACGGGAATAGTGGAGATTAGCAGTGCAGTGAAGGACTGCACCAAATTATTTGAAGAGTCGTTCGAGGTCCTCACCACTTTGCTGGACGACCCGAACATATAGCACTTAGAAACAGAGGTGCGTGAGATGTAGAAAAAGTACGATGATATAAAAGGGACCGTGCAGACAATTACATGGAGGCTCGTACAGATGACATAGGCAAAAGTGCTCAAGGAGTGGGTAGACGCGGCGCAACATAAGGAATCAGTTTTGAAGGTGTGCATCAAACCGTGGATCAATGAGGCCTTCATCATTACAACCTTGATTGAAGCCAAGCTCGCGCAGATGCAGGGAACAAAGGAGCAGATGCAGGGAAGCAGTTCAGATACCATGGTCTCTGAACAACACGTCCAAAAGGTACAACAAGTAGCCACTCAGTGCATTGCCGATCTTGCAGTAGTCCAGGCAGAGTTGGGAGGTCTCTGCCTGAAGATCTCCGCACCAACAGAGTGACTCAAGGGTGAATCATGATGTTTGTTTTGGGGGCATGTTGGGCACGGGATCCCCCAAGGGATGTTTTGGGGCATGAAACGTAGATTTTGACTAAATCCGATGTAAAGACCCCATGTTTTGTGGACACGAGTGCGAGCTTATAAATGATTCATAGGGTTGTCTGCCATCATTTTTGTAATGTAATGTCACTTTGGAGATTTACACATGATCCACAGACCGTGGGATTGTATAAATAGAGTGAGGCTCTAAGTTGTAAATAAGACAGAAGGAAGTCATGAAAGAAGGATGGAGAATTGAGTCTTATCTAAGTGTAGAGTTGAGTCTTTGGGTCGTAGAGTAGGAGAAGGCTCTATAGCTGAGTGAGCAGAGGCCTAGTAGTCCATACCTGAGTGTGTGGAACCATGTAGCTGACTACGTAGGGTGAGTCAACTCTGTAACCATTGGAGAAGTAATAAAGAGAAGTTTCATATCATTTCTGTGTATCTTTTCCCTGTTTTTGCATTGAATGTATTGGGTATAAATTACAATTTCACTATTTATCTGGTGCGCGAACTTATATGATTGTGTTGATTAAGTGAATATAAGATAAAGTATCTGTTTACGTGAAGTTAACTAATAATTATAAGAAGAGAAGTAAGATCCATGGTGTAACTTGGGGAAATAGTGCAGATTGCTGCCTTACCAACACAAAATCACCTTAGCCCTTGGTTAGGGCTACACAAAGGCGATTATAACAGATCGTGAAGGCCTTGCAGGTTAGGATAGCGTGTGAAGTGACCTGTGCAAATCCATTCACAGCTGGATTAAATCGACCCCTCAGACATCTTAAGGGTGCGGAAACTTGGTTCCAGCATCCCCCCATACTGCTTCGAGTGAGACCTCAGTCCGCGCTCCGTGGGCTGTTGCCGAAAGGGCCAGTAGTGTAAGGATTTGTTTGGCTAAGTAACTCCGAACCGAGGTCAAGCCTCCTCAAGCCAACAAATCCAACTACGGTTTCTGCTAAAAATATGGGCGCACTTTTCATCAAAAATATATAAACAACCTCGTCCATTGGGCTACGGTTTGGTGGTGAGTTTTGGGGTGCTTGTCATGAGAATGACCCAAGTTCAAAACCCAATAGGTATATTTCCATGATAATGTGGCTGCCCAAGTCTTTCCTAGGTATGAAGTTGGGTTAATGTGATAACACTAGTTCAATGATAATGTAGAGGTGATATTAATGATGACCCTTATGCTATTGGGGTTTGCATAGATGAGCCCATATGCATGTCACACATGAATTTGATCAATAGATTTAATTAAGGAGTTTGACCCTTTCCAGTCAAAAGGCCTTTGACCAAATAGAAACAATAATAATCCAGTCACATAATCACATAGAGGGTAGTCAGTATTTAGCATTGTCAACTCCAAGCCAAGTTGTGTGCAAAACAATGCAGATGGATATGGTATTCTTTTAGTTTACACATCTACCTCAACACTAGTAATAATGCTAGCACCTAGATCCACTGGCACTAAAAGTTTTGAATGATTTATATAAAATCGTCCACCTACCCTATCTCATGCTTCCAAGATAATTACATGACAATTTAGCCACTACAAATTCCTAGCAACTGCTAGTTGAGAAGGCCTTGCACCAATAACAATTATCCTTTTCCAACTTTTAGAAATATAATTTACATCATTAGCCACTGATAATGCATTTAACTTTGCTTCTTATTTATCAGTTTGTAAGTCCAATTGCAAATCACATTTATGAATATTATGCAAAACTATTGCGTTGTCAATATCACTAAACTCATTTTCACCATAAGAATATTTTATCAAGTCCAAAGCATTATGAACTTTGACCAGTGGATCCACTTCAAATTTTACTCCATGATCCATTCCTGAAAAAATTTCATTTTCAGTCCCACCAAATCCAGAAGTGTCCCTTATTCCTAGTTCCTCATCATATTTGCGATCAACAGTAGATTCAATGGCCACCTCATTTTTCACAACCAAAATTCTCACACCCTCTGCAACTAAATTCTATGTTGTATGTGGTGCAACCATAGGGGTTTTATTTATTTCCATAATACCGCATTGTTCTGAATATTTTTTATCTAATTTTGTTGACCCAAAATAATTCTTTGCAAGTTTGTTTCTGCTCACATCTTCCACATTAAGCAACATTGTTTGGTTTTCACCTTCTAGCTAAATTTGATTCTGTAAACGTCAAAGGTTTTACTCATAAACCATAATTTGGCCAGAAATGATAGAAACCTCCTCTTCTTCATCATCCATTTTATCTTTGCAATTTTTTATCTGCGTACTCTCCTTTGAAAGCTTTAGTTTTGGCTCAAAATCATCTTTTGTCTTTGGTTTTTTCAGTGCAATACCAACATTTATATGCCCCTACAACATTAATCATGCACACTGTGAGCCAAAAGTTTTCTTGCAATTAGATTTAGATTTTTTTAAGGTTATAATAAACATATGGAAATGCACAGTTATAGAAAATGTGAAATAGAAGCTTAACATGACAAGTATACAAAGTGAGTAATTCCCAACAAATCTAATTCCATATATGATGGACCAACTAATACCCAGGGAAAATTTTAATGATGGAAAACTATATTGTAGTTTAAAAACATTGGTGAACCTCACTAGTCCCTAATATCCAAGCTATAAAATGTTTATTGACGTATTTGTAAAATTATTTAGATTTATAATTATTTTATATATACTATCTATATAATGTTGGCGATTTTTAAGGTAAAATAATTTTATATTGTAAATTTTGGGCAAATAATTTTTATACAAAATGGAAACTGGTGAATTTGATTTTGGAAAAATCATGGAAAATTAGCCCACCTACGAATATTAGCCCTTAAAATTTTCCATGCTAATACCATATTTTTCAATGTACTATCAACTATTACCACTAGTGTCTACGTACATGAAGAACCAACATTGCATAAACTAAATCACTATAATGTTAGAAGGGAAAAGTTATTTCTAGAAAACAAAAAAGAAAAAAACTCAAACAAAACTCAACAAATTAAAAGGCGTTGTTAATTTTGAAATATTTTTAAATACCACTCACAAAATAAATAAGTTTTCCTTTGTTTGAATTTATAAATAGACATTAAACCCTATCAAAACTTCAAAAACGATTTATCTTACCCCTCTTAGGGGCCCATTAGAAATGTCATCTCAGAGCCCGAGATAGTTCACATCATACCAACAAGAATTCAAGTTCCTCTAGACACCATTAGTGAGTTGCATCTTCCAGACAACAACACATTTCACAACTAATTCATCTATCAACCATATATTTAGGATTTATTCTCTACAACCTTATATGTTAGGATAGTAGAGATGCACACACAATTATTGTTGACTTGGAAGAGGAACATCCTTCTCAATCTTCCTGTGCAATCCAAGATAATTGCTCCAATAATTCATGATATTATCTTCCTTGTACCCTTGTACATGAATTTTTTCCTCAAGTTTTAGCTCTTGATAGTACACACACAATTGTATTTATTTTTAGCACACCCTCTTTGTATGGGTTTATCTTTATATTTCTTCTTAGAACTTAGATCTTAGTTCTTACACAAAATCATCACAATTTTTTTTTCTCTTGGTTCTATAGGAGTGGTTCTTGCACTCCTATTTTGTATCAACATCATTGTACTTCTTAAGACTATTGACCTACTTTTGTTTTCATTTGTTGAACGTTAACAAAATTAGATTATCTTATATTATCTAGACACTCCAAGTAACTGCTCAAGAACAAGGACATGATCATAATAATTTTAAACCAATTGTTTAATTTTCTTTCCAACCAATTTTAAGAAACAATTCCACCTATGTGGAAAGAATAAAAAATATAAAATAGTGCTCAAAATGAGCAAAAACTGCTACAACTATACTATTCTAGATGATGCTTCCTCTGTGATTTCTTTGAATCGTTTCCTTCTTCACAAACAAGAAAATTGAAACCTCAATTTGAAAATTTTGATCTCTTTCCATTATCTCATGATTTATTTCTACAACTCATAGTGTACTCAAGAAATAATTTAAGATTTCAAACCTATAATAGAACTTCTTTCAGAAAGCATGGACTGTTTGATCCAACAGAACTATATAAAAAATTGGGGAATCAGAATCATGTAACCTTTTTTTTAGGGTCTATTCATTTAAACTAGATTATGTTGGGAAGGCCTTTGGGAAGATCAAGGGAATGTCTAGATATCAATGCTAACTCAGTTAGCATTTACTATTGCATAAATCTATATTAATCTCTTAATTGTTTCTGTACTTCCAACAACTCAATTTGCACCCCCTTAGTTTTTCATTGAGCACCTTTATGCATTTTCATAATGGAAAATCATATTGTCTTTTGAATATTCCACTATCATTGAAGTGAAATTGATTTCCAAGTGTAAAAATAGAGGAAGAGAAGCAAGTAATGTGTGATATTAATAATCTTATTTTCATTGTTTTTATTGTTGGATGGATCCCACCCTTAGTTGTACTTGACAATGGCTGGAAGGTTGAAACCTAAACCAATTTGTTGGAAAGGGCTTCTTCATTTATTGATGCTTCCTCATCAATCAACTATATTGTGTCAAGGACCTTGGTTCTATAGGTTTTGTAGTAGCCTAATGGTTTGTTAGCACACTAGGAACCTGATTTTTTCTATTGACTACGTGTATACTTTATGGGTCTTATATGGATTGAACTACCAAAACTTCCCATGCACTTGTGGAATTTCCTTCCATGGTTGACCACAAAGTTGGGTAATCTTATATTCTCTCAAGTTGTCAAGTCATACTGAACTAGGATATGGGTCAAGGGTTGCATTAAAATTTACTTGTCAAGAGAGTTTAGAGAAAAAAAATTGAAATTTGGCTCTAAGTCTATGATTCAGAAAGTTGTTTATCTGAATATGTCAAATGTCTATTTTAAGCCCCATGATAGGAATCATTACATAAAAAAATGTTTGCTGCTGAAAAGAAAACCCCGGGAAAGCTAAGCCTACCCCCACCCCTACCCCTCCCAAACAGTCACTCACAATGGAGGTTGGATAGAAGTTTAAAAGAAAAAGAATAATAATGATGAGAATACTAGGTGCCATCATAAGAAATGAAGAGGTCAGCCCTCTGATATTACAACAAAAACACAAATCCCTAAGAATATTGTAGATCAACAAACTCGGAGTGTCACTCAAGCGATGCATGTATCGTCACCCCAAAGGGATAATCTCCCAAGAGTAGAGTAAATTGTTTTTCATAGACCCATCGAATAATAAGTTGTTTGAATCATCAAGAGAAACAATGCCAATTTCCATATCAAGCAAGCCTACAGAGTGAGAAGGGAAGGAGGGGCAAGGGGAGGGGAAAGGGGTGGAGGCCAATAACCATAATCAAGAAATTCTAAGTGATGCAGCCTAAGCCACACATACCCACAGTATGCAAATAAAATTCATGTCATATACATGTCTCAAGAATTTTAAAATTCCATACCTAGTAAAAGCTTCACAAATCAAGGTTTAAATCTCCTTAGATAAAATTTATACATAAACATTTCATGTAACTATCCCAAGTCTAAACTTTAAAAAACCTTTGAGTGGAACCTTATACAACCATTCATAATCTTTGGTTAATTCTTATTACCCGTGCATATCAATAGTACCCTTTTAACTCTGGTTTTAGTTTAACCCAACATTAACCATAATACACTTATTCAGCTCATTTCTGTTATAACTCTTGTATAATAGAAATATTTCATAACCCATACTTAAAACCTTACCTTTCCGTTGATTCACACAACTTTACACATTTACTGATGCTCAACCTATGCTTCAAATCTCCACCATCGATCTATCTCGTCCAATCCAATGGCTGTCGCATCATCTGCTCACCAACTAACCCGGACAATTTCCACCATCGATGTGACCCATCCAATTGAACAGCTATCATGAAATCTCGCGTAGATACTTACATGATCGATATCAGGTTGAGAGCACACGAGAAAAGTGGTTTTCTTGTGCTTCATGTCAACCGCTAAGGGTAATCTCGTGCAATTGTAGAATACCATTTACCGCTTTGAGACTGCGCGAGATACTACTTACCGCCTATGAAGACCGCTCCATCATTCTGCACATTTTCCACCCTTTTTCAACACGTGCCTTGATGTGATCCATCCATCTATTAACTTAATCTCCCACGATAAGATCTTTGTCGCTCATCTTCCATTAATATTGTTTGTTGATCCAACTAATCCAATGGTTCTTGTGCATTGTTGCTTCATTAAATCTTCCTTTCTCTGATTTCGATCTTCGATTGCTATTTTGCTTGACTCCTTCCTAAAATTTGTTCTGCATATTATTTAAACGCTACCACTCCTGAGCTTTGATTTGGTTATTCAATCAGACTCCAACACTGTGCAATCATCGCAATACTCCTTTGAGCATTGTCCTCTCTCAGATTCTTTTTGAATTCCCTACACACTTATGTTATGTAGAATTACTCTAATCCACACACATTTTATATTTCAATTACTCAATGCACACCACAAAAACTCAGAAATTGCACTTCTATATTAATAAATAAATATTTACACAATGAATTCCGTCTCGGCCTGATGTTCTATATCAGTGGCCTTTCCTTTCCTGCCCGTAGGCTTACATTCAAACCCTATCTAATCTCTGAACTCTAGTTCTCACTCTAACTAACTCCCTAACTAACTCTCTCTATGCCTTTTAGTCTTACATTTATACAAAAGGTTCTGTAACCCATTTCGATTTAGATCCTTAATCTTTTGAACTAAATCTTGAATATCCTCTAAGTCTACTTTTGAGTCAACTGATCCCTAAGGATCCTCTCTAGTTCCACAAATCATGAAACCAATTCCTAATCTAAGATTTACAATTGATTCCCAAATCTCTCAATCTCTCAACTATCCTAATTCTCTCATGTTCTTCAACATTCGAGAACATTTACAAATATGCCTCACAATACTTAATTAAATACTATTCTTAATATCTCTCATAAAATTACTTAAAAACATTAAAATTACATTAATTTAATGCTCAGGAAACCAACTTCCTTGAAGACACAAGACCCCCTATGTCTACTAAAATACAATGAAATTACTGAGCTGGATGCTCCTGCATCACTAAGGAAAGTAGTAAGATGAAAACCTATCCTTAGTTGGATTGCCTTTGAAAGGAAACCCATTTTATCTTGGAAAGAAAAACAAGCTCCATGAGCTAGGCATGTCTTGAGAAATGCAAAGGGTATAAAATCCAAAGGTGTACAAATTAGGGCGAAACTCCATAGGACTTAGGGACGGGGATAAATGCACCAAAATATTTTTTCAAGCTCTTCAACAACAACAAGAGTTTCAAGACATCAAAATTATTCAAACTAGGAAAGGTAGGCTCATTAATAATAAAGAGGATTTTCAAAAGCTTGTAGCCTACCAAAAAATAGAGATCACATCCAACACTCCAATGAGAATTATAAAGAAAAGGCCTTGAACCAATGTTTACAAGTTATCCCTTCCCAATTTTATCACAAGGATATAGAGGTTTGTGAGTTGAACATCTAAGCAAAGAAATTTATCATGACCCTAGATAGCATGGTTGATGCTAAAAATCCAAGAATAAATAGGCTTCCTTGTGAATACTACAAAACCACTCGAGAGTTATATGGGCCTGTCCTGCTGAAAATTTACAAGAAGTTTTGAGATGCAATTTATTTGACATTATGATCAATTATTAATCTAGAAAATACTAAGTTCATACCCAAATTAAGTGACCCTAAACTAACATCCAACTATATTTGAAAATCCTAGATAAATCCCTTTTCAGGAAAAATTAAATTATCCTCAAAATCCACCTCTAAACCCTTCTGGTCTTTTAAGAACCATCACGCAAATGTTGCCCTCTAGCACTAGTATAATATTTGACGGCTACTAATGGTTCAGTTTCCACTTTGAGAAGGACCAATATGTGGCTCATCAAGATAATTTCACTAATCCAACCTAAAAAACAACTCATGTACTTTATTCTTTTTCCCAATACCCTTCAAAAAGACATATTGTGTTGACAATTTTTTTAGAACCTTCTAAGTTCTTATCAACACCTAGAGAGGGAAAAATGGGCCTTACCAGAATCAAATGAGATATTTGTTGCCTTAGTAGGAATGACGAAGTTGGCTTCACTGATGTTTCCAAGTAGGTGCAACCCTTTCTACTATATGGATTGTTAGGATCATCCAGGGAAACAAAAGCTAAAAACATATTTTACAACCTAAAATGGGCAAAGGCACTCCCTAGGTGTGTGACATTAATGCAAACCTTTCTTATGTGATGGAAGATGTATACCATAGGATATCTTTAAAAAACGTTTTATATATGGTGCATCATTTTTTATCTTAATAATAAGTGTTTTGTAAGGGATCCTTGGTCTGAGACAAATATACTCAATAAAAAGCGCCTTTAACTAATGTATACAATTACCAGATGTATGAATTCCTTCAATTAGAAAAGCTTGAGAATAATTTTAATCTCAAAACTAAATTACAAGGTTTCTAACCTATTACCTCCTTATACACTTGCCAATATAGCAATGAAGAGTTATGAGAGTAGTTGTAGAGAATGGATATAGAGATTCTCCACACCTGTCTTTTATCTATTTTTCTCACCTTTATATTACTTTATGGGTCCTTAGGTAAATATAAAATTGTACAAAAGTTGGGGATGTTCGGTTCCTATTGAATATGGTTATCATATTTCAACTATTTGTGGAAAATTTCCCTGGAGCTCAAAAATACCTTCTTAGCTTGTTCCCTTTTACATCAAGATCTCTCTAAAATATATAGGTCGTCCTACACTATATAATGTGTCAGGAGGAAGATTAGGATCTACATCTCTATTCATTTTTCAACTTAGCATTTTGCGTGGAATTGAATCAATGTTTTGTCCAAACCCCTTCTATACTCCCCCTTAGATTGGTTGTCAAGCTTCTAGGAATTACCACACCCTCGTCTATCACCATTTCACACTACATGACAACTATTGAGAGTGGAGATCCTCTACTACATTTAGAATCATAGCCATAATTTTATCTTTATGTGGCCCCATTGTTAGATTTAAAAAAGAAGTAATTCACTTGTGTATTATTTAGATCTGTCCACATGCAAACAATTTCCAAAGCACTAGGAGTTAGATACTTACACTTCTAAAAGAAAATTGCCCCACCCTCAATATCCAGGAAGAAACAGGATAGCCAATTTCTCCCAGTTGGACAAGAAATATGACAAAAGTGGTTTAGGGTTGAATATTGTCAAAGCTACTATGGAAAGGTGTGATGCTGGTGCAGAAACCCAAAATGTGGAGATACCCTAGGCTCCCATAAATCATTTGAATTCTATGTCTACTTTAGGACTACTTCCTATCAATAAAGGATTTAATTTTGAACTTTTTTTCTATGAATTTGGACTTTCAGCCTAAACCCCCCTTTTCCAAATCTTTTTCTCTTGTTTGCCAATGTTGGCCTAGTTTTGTTTGTTTTGTATGACCCATCAAACTGGTGATTTAGAATATTAAATACTAGGTTTCCCCCTGGCATTAGTTTGTGATTTCCTTTGTTTCTATCAAAGAAGAAGGGAAAGATTTTGATTGTGTGCATAGGCAACATTTTCAATCAATAGAAGTATCATTCTTAATGGAAAAATGAGGAAATCTCATAATCAAAATTATGTCAATGATTAAATTAAGGGCTCAAAATGAAACCAACCAAACCATCATGTACATACTGTCATGACAGTTACTGGGTAGAATCATCTTCATTCAATTATTACCATAGAAAAGTACACCATGAAGATAAGAAAACACAATTTTAAGAATGAAACCAACATCCCATATCTAGACATGTGTATACCTATTGTCAGAACAAGTTTAGAGTCATGGAGAAATAGATCACAAATGTAACCAAGCTAATAAATAATTTACATATTTAAATTATGGATTGTTTCAATATCATTGGAATATCATACAATGTACACAAAATTACTTTTAGTGACAACCAAGGATATAATGGATATCAAGGAACACCTATCTCATATAAGACAAACTTTTCTAAGAAAATCTAATCGAACAATTGGGTTTGGTATTCCAATGTTGGTGTTCCAATTACAACTCAACATCAAAATTTCAAAACCAACATAATTTAAACCCTAATAGCAATATGAACTTTTGTGAGCTCATGTCCTTGAGTTTACTGAAATTTACAAGGGGATTGTTTCATCATTGGGTGTATGAAATTTTAACTGGTTTGATTTTTCCTGAGATTGAACACACAAAAAATTAAAACCCCACTGAAATTCGCAAGTGGGCTTCCCGATGTTCAATAATTTAAAGCCTTTAATGTGAAAACCTTTGACTTCACACATACTTGAAGGATGCTTTTGCAGTAGTAGATGTTGCCAAAATTTTGAATGGAAACGTAGCATCTACCCTATGGAAATTGATATCCTAGTGCCATTTCTAGTATTTTCCTAGTAGTTCCCATGACTATATGATCACATTATGATTATTGGGGTTTTGTCACGACTTCAAAGTTTGGATCATTAAGCTCACAAATTACACGATGATCAAGAAAAAATAAATGGGTAGGGTGTAAATGTAAATGAATTAAATTCAATTTTAAAATAATGATTTATAAAGTGTTATATGTATCAAGTTTGTTAATTTAAGGTCATTTGATAATTGATCTGGTCAAATGTCATATATTTGACAAAATTTGAAAGTTTGTCCGATAAATGGTAAACAGTCAATTGTCATCAAATATTCGAAGAACATAATTAGTTTTGGATATCCAACTAGTGTATCATTGAATATCTGACAATAATTGTGTTTATCAGATATCTGATGAAATTTGGGGCTTTAAACAAAATTTCAAGAAAAATCTGACAGTACGGTTGAATTTTCAGAGTAGAATAGTGTCAGACCTTTTCCCCATACGTACTTGTGAATTTTGCTAAATCTAGCATAAAATTTATCTCCAAGAGAGGCCCCAAAGGTACTTAGGTCACTATCTAAATACCCCAATAATTCCTATATGTATATATATGTATATATATATATATATATATATATATATATATATATATATATATATATATATATATATATATATATATATATATATATATATATATATAATCTTGAAATGTTTTAGTAAATGGCACAAATTGCACCCACATAATTGTGAAAGGCCAAAGAGAGAGTAAGTTCCTCATTATAGAGGTAAGGTCAAAGTGAAAGAAGGGAATCCAACCTGGGATAATGGTTAAAATAGCTTGAATTTTCATACCTTATGCCTTGTGTAACAATTTGATGAGAAGTAAAATAAGGGTATCAATTTGTATTAAAATTACTAACATAAACACCGTATTCATATTATTGTAGTACTTGTTAGGTAGTCACATTTTTGTTCCTAGCCTAAATTAGTCATTCACGTTAGTCATTTTTAGTTGCATTACTTATTAATTAGTTGTATATTTCAACTTGGGACTACATTAGTCATTTATGTTAGTCATTTTTAGTTGTGTCACTTAAGATTTCTCATTTTTGGTAGTATTTCACTTGGAAAAGCGACGGTGAATAATGTTTTTAGTCACTTAGTCACTAATTTCTCATTTTATACTAGTGGGTAATGGATCCCATCTTTAGATCATAGAATTATTTTTTGAACGCATCATAGTATCTCTCAGATAGATACTTCTTTCTGAAAATTCATTAAACCTCCCTCCAAGTCTAGACTTCTTCAAGAATGCCTCTGACATTCTTCACATCTTCCCACCAAATGTCTTCTTTACCTTTAAGAGTAAAGGTATCTATCCCAGATTTCATGTTCTTTGAATAGTCATACAATTTGAAGAACTTACTCATCCCAAGAAAACAATATTTTTCATCTTATGACTTCATTTCTCCATCGAATGTAGGTGGATTGGATTTCTTGAACTCATTTGGAAAATATCCGTTGTCATTCCTCCTGTAATGATGATAGTGAAGATGACCATTGTACATGTCTAAACTAGAACTAGAATAATTCCCATGTCCACTACCTATCCTATCAGGTGTTTCTAATAATCTTCCATCCCTGATGGTATCATACTTGTATGACCTATGTCCATCATGAGATTTCCTACCATAGGCTTTGTTACAGTTAGTCTTGTCAGTCCTCCGTCAGAGATCAAAAATCTTTAATGCATTTTGTTTTTAGGCATCTCGCTCAATTCACTTAGTTGCATTTCGCTAGGGGCATGCCATTGACTGATAGAAGGGCTTGGTTTCCCTCATGTTTGTACCTGCTGGGTTGGTCAAAATTTCTCCAAAAATCATCAAAGTTCATTTCAAGTCATTTGTAGTCATAGATGCTATTTTGGTCAAAAAGAGTCATTTTAATTTTTAAGTCTAGGGTTTGGTCTTTAGAAACGTTGAATAATGCCCACAGGCCATGAGGAGGATTTCAATAAGTTTTCAATTCAAAATTTTTCATCATTAAATATGCTCGAGGACATTTCTTGTTCAAAACTCTGTTTTGAATAAGAAATTGTCTAATTCAGTTTTTGTAACAAGATGTATCTTTCTACCATGAAGTTCTTCACTTGCAGACTCTGGTCCTCCTTTGCTAAAGTTCAACGCCACCATCGCCTGCAAAAATAAACCAAAAAGTCATCGTTTTAGCCAAGAAAATGAGGAGGAAGTTGTTGATAGTGAGCAGGGTGAGAACTAGTTTTCTCTTACAACAACGTATAGGATCTGTGGGAATACATTTAAGAGTGTTGGGTGTTTGTGACTCCCAATCTCTACTAATGGCTGCAAAAGTTCCAGAGGCAGAGCTAAGTGATAAATGCTTGAAGAACATTTGTCATCTAAAGTCTTCTGGCTCTCCTCTATCATCATTGGATTCAATTGGTAATGATGGATTTCGGGTATTTGTGGGTCATGAAATAATTACCTGTCTTTTAGATATTGTGAGTTCTTTGGGCTAGTCAACAGGTTTGGCTTTGGTTGACTACTCTGCAAGTGATCAGACCGTTGAGTTGTTGTACAAAGTTTTAGATCTTGGTTGCTGTGTCGTTTTAGCAAACAAAAAGCCTCTCACAGAAAAAATTGATCTTTATGAGAAGATTGTGTCAAATCATCACTGCCTTCATTATGAGTCAACGGTTGGAGCAGGCTTGCCTGTCATATGTTCTTTGGATCATTTAATAGCATCTGGTGATCCTATACAGTGCATCACGGGTGCTCTAAGTGGTACATTGGGATATGTAATGAGTGAACTACAAGGAGGATACCCTTTTAGTGAAATTGTTCGAGAAGCTAAAATCCTGGTTACACAGAACCAGATCCACATGATGACCTTAGTGGAATGGATGTGGCAAGGAAGGATTTGATCCTAGCTCGGTTGCTTGGCTGGCAAATCAACTTGGAGAATGTTGAGGTTGAGAGTCTTTATCCTTCTGAAATGGGACCAAATGCTATGTCAATTGAGGATTTCCTAAATAAAAGCTTTCCAACACTTGATGAGGAAATGGTAGAGAGTATTAAGAATGCTACTTCAAATGGCAATGTTGTTCGTTATGTGTGTAAAATTGACAATTCCAGGTGTAAAGTAAGGCTTTTGGAGCTGCCGGAAAATTCTCCAATAGGGAAACTGAAAGGAAACGATAATCTGGTAGAGGTATATAGTCGATGCTACAAGGCGATACCACTGCTTATTCAAGGAGTTGGAGCTGGTAATGACACCACAGCAGTAGGAGTTCTAGCGGATGTCGTTGATTTACATGATCTATTTCATTCTTGTGACTAGGTTCCTCTATGTTGTAACTATTTGCTACTCCTTTGAAATGTTTGAAGAAACCTTTGCCATCTTGCACGATGTTTTCATGTGTGAATTTATTTGTGAATCAAACCTCATATCATAAGAATGGGATAATTGATATCTTGATTTCTTCCATCATCTCTGTTACAATTTGATCTAATCAGTTTTGATATTGGGCATGGGCGCGGCGCACTAGAAGTAGGCGTGGCGCACCCACGTAGCACGGCGCGTAGAACACTTTTGCACCATGCAAAATTGGACTGGCGCGGCACATCCGACATGCGTGGCATGTTGAGCTGGAGCGCAGCGCACAGAACCTCCAGGGCCACAACTCATCACCTCTTCTCAATTTTTCGAAATCTATCAATTATTTCGCTCCAAGATGGAATCATAGCATGTTTCCTTGGTGTAATTAAATTTTAGGATCATTGTTTTTATTGGATGGAAGATAACTCTCAATCCATTGTAATGTCGGAGAGTTATGGAGAGCTCATTTTCAACTCTACACAGCTGTACAAGATCAACATCCTCATTAGGAAACTCAACAAGGCATTGTGTGAGGTCAATAAGGATTTTTCCTTGGTTAGTTTTGCAACATTGAAAAACCATTTGTGAATCTGGTTGGATATGTGTTCACCGGTGACTGTAGCTGGAATTGGCGGAAATGAGTTGGCTCTTATTCCAAGCTACGGGAATATTCAAAATGGTCAATATTTGTCTCCTCGATTAAACAATGCGATGAATTGGGGAAACAGGCAAGCGGGATCTCTTCCAAATTCACGATGGAATCAGGAATATTTTGTTGAAGGCAAGGTTGAAAATGAGTTTAGAATCGAGCAACCTTCTGTGGGGCGTGACAGGTCAGGCCAAGGACTCTCGTATCACTGTTATCTCATCAGCTTTCTGAAATGCAAATGCAACAGTTTGAAGCAATGACTGGCCACACAAATGTCTTGCAAGTAGCTCCAAATGCCAAGAATCTTTATTTCCCAGTTGACTATGCGCAGTGTGCTTGGAAACAGTTCACAACCGGAAACAGTTTTGGGCGTATTGACGGAACTCTGTTTCACTTCATTAAAGGTGAAATTTTAATTTAAAATTGGTTTTTATTCAAAGGGCCAGCGTAAGGTGGAAAGTCAAAAGCCAAATTAAATGAAGAATACCTACCACAGTAGAAAGATAGGAACTAACGGTCTATTTTTTGCCTGCAGTTGCAAAATCAAAGGGTCTATGTTCCAGATTTTGTCTTTTAATTGGTCATCAACAAACAAAATGTAACGCTGCTCCTTTTTGGAGCAGACTTTTCCTATTTTCATGATTTTAGGTGAAACTGCCCCTTATTTTCATCGATTTTCTTTTCCCAGCTCTAAGTTTATTTAGTGTATTGAAAATCATTTGTAAGGGGTTTGAGAGTTCTAAGGAAAAAGTGTGGGAGGAAAAAACCCAGCACTATCACTTTACAGTTTTGACAGAGGATTAATTAAATGGTGCAGCTCTGATTTATAAGATTCTTGCGGTATGAATTTAGCATGTGTTTCTTCCTTTATGTCTCATATGTCTTTGTTATGTTTCGTCATTCATTCATGATCGTTTCCAGCTAAATACTTTTAAGTGAGAAAGGTAGAATTCAGTCATTGCTTTGCCTTGAGAAAGTGTTCATACTTTATGTGTTTTCTTCTTCCTGGAAAGGATTCATACATTAATTCCCTTTTCAGCTTTCTTAAACAGTCTATTCACCCCATTTAAATTCAATTTGATTGCTAAAACCTCATGCCTATCTTGCCTTATGAAATATCCTGTGCCTTTGGTTAAATCTCTGCTCATGCTGTCCTTGTCCCATACAGCCCAGAAACTCAGTGATTTATTGAATTAAACCTTTCATATTTGTTTACTAGCCTAAAATCATTATCAGTTTTGCATTTGGGTCATCTTAGGTTCTATTGGATATCTTTTGCCGAGATAGACCCAGAGAGAGCCCTCTCCTGTCCTCGTAGGGCTAGCTACGAGGCTGAGCTTGGTTTGATGTTACCTTGAATCCTGCTTTCCTTCAGCCTAAGGCAGATTCGAGCTCTAACAGGCTCCATTAGTCATGTCCTCCTGTCCATGATTGATCCTAGGCAGTCACTATCTCTGCAAATATGACAAGCTCTAAAGGATAACTACATTGACCTTTGCATGTTTCTACTGTGCCCCGGAAATTCTCTCTTGTGACTAAATGAGTCTATCATTATCTTCTTTACAGCTTCTTATTTCTCCCTTCAAAGTTCTCAAAATGTTTGCTATGTGAGGGGAGTACTCATCACCATGCTTGTCATCTAATCTATAGGGGGAATCCCATGAAATATAATCCACCATTTTCCTAGTCATCTTTGATCTTCTTCTTCCTACAAGTATATCATGTTAGCTAAACCAAAATATAAACATAATCGACATACCTCAGTATAGTTTAGGGGAGGATATCTCGTCTGCATGAAAAATCGATATTAGTACAATATATGTATAATTATAATCATAATAATATATCAACATCATCTCAATCATTACCCATTTACCATGCGTCACAATACCGACTTCATACCATGACCTCATGCATGACAATCATGCCCATAACAATGTATGCATAACAACATATAGACACTGACATGCATAAAAGATACATATACAATTGATGTGTATGTTGGCATTATGATGCATGTGTTGTACTTGATGGAAACCCTCTCATAGAATATCATCTCACTTATATACATTCAGATGAATCTACAGAAGAGATATCAGATGTGACATAATACATAGATGCAAGACAGCTCAAAGGAATCAAATGGCAAGTTCTTAGTAAGCTTTGCCATCAAGTCCAAAGGGGGAGATTGTTGGCATTATGGCTAAAGTGTTGTCCTTGATGGCAACCCATTCAGGTGATAGATCATAGTACCTCAAGTCAGCAGCAGAGATTGATGATCAGCTATCAAATATTGAAGAAAATAAGGGGTACGCAGGTACACCTTACATAAGGTGCGTACACGCAGGTCGGTGTTACATAAAGTGCGTACATACCCGCAGTTATCCCGTTCAGGAGGTGTGTACCCCCAGTGCACACATTTCAAGGCAAAGAAATTCACATGTGGGGTTTCTTATGTTTTACCCTTGGTATTTAGCCGACGGTATTTGTGTTATTATGGTGTCGGCCCGTGGTATTGATCCATGATTTGAGGAAGAGCTTTCCTATATAAAGCAAAGGAGATCATTTGGCTTGTGTATGTTTTGGGTTGAACATCTTATGAGAGCTAGATCTGAAATATTATGATCTCTTGGGAGTAATGTCTAGATCTAAATAAGGCGAATCTACTGATGGATTGAGATCTCTTCGGCGCATGATCAGATCTGTAGATCTGACTGTCTGGGTTATTCTTGAAGTCTTGAAATCATCTATGCCTGGAGGTACGCAGGTACAGTGAAAGAAAAGTGCGTATATACACTGGCACGAAGCGTTTCAGGTGCGCCGGTACGCAGGCACAGAAGGGTTGCAGGTGCGGAGGTCCGCAGGCAGTTCAATGGACTCAGAGCGAGGTAAGCAGGTGAGCAGTTGACTACAGTGCGTACGTAAGCAGGCGAGCAGTTGAGCAGGGTGCGTACGTAAGCAGGCGAGCAGTTGAGCAGGGTGCGTACTGTAAGCAGGCAGTACATGGGTGAAGCTGCTTACTTCTCTTAAAATCTCTGCTTATCATTCTTATGATCTGGGTTGTTGAAGTGATGTTTGGTTCTGATATTATGTTCAGATAACAGCAGTGATTGAGTGAATGATTATGATTAACTTCAGTTTTGTTGGATGAATGGATCGGTTTAAAATGACTTATCTTCATGTGATCTAATGTACTAGATCTGGTTGATAACTCTCATAATATCATTGTATATGTATGGATCTGATGATTGGGTGATTCAGAAGGTTGTTTGATTATGAGCTTCAAAGTTGTTGTTGGGTCCAGTATGAAAATTGGATGAAATGTGGCCTTTCAGATTATGTGTTGTGCTTCAGTGTATCCAGTCTGAAAATTGATGAAACGTGGTACCTGGAGGAGAGAAGATTGTAGGCCAGCGCCTACGTACTAGTATCTAAGCTAGTAGAAAAGCTAAGGGAGATCTTTGGAGCATTGTAGCAGGTAGTAGCCTGCGTACTAGTAAATGGATCGGCTAGTACAAGAGCAAAGGGGGTTGTAGCTCCCGTACTGGTATAAGACTGCACCAGTACAAATATTGTAAAAGGATTTTCTTATTAAGAAGAAGATTGAGATGACTTGTAGCAGGTGGTTTTCTCCCGCATTGGGTTTCGACCTTATATCATGGTGTTCATGTGTGTGCCTTATGTGTGATGATCTATTCTATGTTACTGCATTTGTTAACTGATAATATGGTTGATAAAGTTCTAATGCACTCATTGAAGATTAATTAACTTAATCATAAGGAGTTGTGGAAGTAGCATATATGAATCTGATTATGGAAATGAAAAAGTTTTATTAATGTGATAATACTGATTCACCCCCCCTCTCAGTATTATTTCCAACAATTGGTATCAGAGCAGGTCCTTTGATAGAAGCTTGATCGCTTGAAGGAGATCCGTGGAACAATGGGAAAGAAGCTTAAGAAGAAAGCACCTAAGAAAAAGAAGTCATCTCAGAAGAACTATGACAGTGGGAGAATCGATTGGGGATTAGGTATACGAAGCTCTTCAGATTCAGAATCAGATTCAGAATCATTATCAGGTATGAATATATTATCCTCTGATGTTCCAGCTATCTTTCCTTTTGGAAGAGATGAAAGTGATAGCGAAACTACTGAATTTGCTTTTATGGGTGAATAAGAAAGATATCAAATAGAGGCAGAATTTAAAAGGCTGACAGACAAAATTAGAGATCAACAAGATCTATTGAACAAAAGGGAATGTGATTTCAAAGAAGAAGCTACCAAACTAAAGGCCCAACTAGAAGAAGGAAACAAGGTAAGAAAGCTACTCAAGGACAAGGAAGACCAATGTCAAAAATTGCAGCATGAAGTGACATCATTAAGAAAAGAAGTCAATGAAAGAAGCACAACCATCAAGAAACTCAAAGATAGATCCAGCTACTATGAAAATTTTGAAGCTACAATCCTCTCACTAAAAGGAGATCTTGAAGAATCAAAGAAGCAGAATACAGATCTACTCCAAGCTATTGCAAAACAAGAAAACGAAGTCACCAGCTTAAAATCTCAACTAGAATGTGCCTTCCGAGTTCGTCAAGTGCAGCAGGATCTGAATGAAGAACAAGAAAAGGAGATTCTCAAACTAAGGGAGCAAATGGAAGAAGGAAGAAAAGTTGAAGAAGATTTGAAAAAGAAATCTCTTGAAAAGGAAGAACAGCTTCAGGTTGAGGTAAATATCTTGAAAGGTAAAATAGAAGAAAAGGATAAGTTTTTACGTTTTCAAGATAGCTCTAAAGTCTTGGATGATATTCTTAATAGTCAAAGGTCTCCTGCTATAAAGACTGGTCTTGGTTTCCATGAATCTGTTGAAGGTGAATCTAGTTCACAAGGTGAAGCAAGGAACTCTAAAGAGAAATCTAAAGTGATCAATGAAGAAATGAAAGATCCATCTCATCATCAACCAAGAAAAGAGATTCCTCAAAGGAAATCCTTTACTACTCCTATGAATAATGTTGAATGTTATGTATGTCATAATCTTGGACATGTCGCAGCTAGATGTAGAAGAAGAAGAGCTCAAGACCATTATGCAGAAAGGTCATCTCAATCAAGGTACTTTTATGGATATTGCTTTGCTTGCAATATGTTTGGTCACAAAGCTGCTGATTGTTACAGGAGGAATATGAAACATGTAAGATGTTATGCATGTAACAAGCTTGGACATATAGCTAAGGAATGTAGGAACAAAGTGTGGGCACCATATCAAAAGGAGAAAATGTCATCATCACGCTTGAAGATATGGAGGAAAAAGGAAGTACAGTCAGAAAAAGGTGGCACAGCACAATGTACAGACATACCAGAATCAAAGGGAGCTGAAAGTACAAAACTTCAGTGTCCTGAATCTCATATGCAAACTTCATAAAGGGAAGTCGCATATATACGCGAGTTGGATACTGCACAATCGCGTATATGCTTGTTTGAAGGCAGTAGGCAAGTGAAGTTGGAAGTGAATCTATCAGATCTGGGAATCTGACTGTCAGTAGCACAAAGGAGGACTGTTAATTTGGCCCTAATCAAAAGTACGCAGATCATTAACTGTGAAAGTGCGGGCATACGCAGCAGAGCGTAAGACTGGGTGCGGATGTACGCAAGTGAAGGAACAGTCCCTTTGCAGAGGTACGTGGCTTATCAGAAGAGCACATGCGGACGGGCGCGGCAAGACAGAAGAAAAGGTATGTATCATGATCGGTGGTACACGGCGCGACAGAAGGATATCCTGCATAAGTACATAAAGGTACGCGACGCATCTGATGGAAAAGCTGTGTGGGTACGAACTGTAGTAGAAGACTATCTGCGTACATGCACAGTGCGGCAAAAGGGTCTCTGTGGGTATATGCAGGGGAGCAGAAGGTGAAGTGCGTGGCTACGCAGGACAAATAAAGAACAACTGCGTACCTGTCTTAAAGCATTTATTGGCTGACTCTTCTTATTGATATGCATGATCAGATCTGACAGATGGCACAAGTTTAGTGGGAGCATATGTTCTTAATGCATTGTTGGCATTATGGTCCTTGGTGATGATGCTTATGATTCATCTTGCTATGGTTATGAGTTGGTCACATGGTTCTTGGATCAGATTTGTGGCTGATTCTCTAATGGTGCTTACATGGAATCTTTATTGTTCTTGGCACATATATGGATAAGGATTGTTGGCTGGATACATGGATGATTATTCAATGTTGCATTGTTGGAGACTTGATGATGATGAGATCTTACCTATATGATGATAGGTTGTTTCATACATATGTTGATTGATGCAGATGCTTCCTTTTGATGGCTCTTAGTTCATGCAGATCTGGATGGCTATGGTGTTTCTCATACCTTGGAGATTCATGCACTAATACAAGTTGATGTTGACAGATACTATGAAGCAGATCATACAGTGTTGATTGCTGATATTTATCTTAGGTGATTGGTTTTTATGTAATAGTGTGTCTCTTTTGTAGTTATCTCTTCAGGTCATGTAATGGCCTTTGTTTCCCCACTATGCCTGGGATGAATGATATCATATGTAAACTTTTGATGTATCACCATTGTGATGAATGTATGTATTGAGTCTTTTGGTGATAGGAAGGTCATTTATGATATATAGAGTCATGTTCTTCTTGTAGAACATCTTTTTGCAGTCAGGGGGAGCTTGAGCATGAACAACACTATATAGCAGAGCAGACATCTCAGCTTGTTCTCAGAAAGAGCATTATCAGATTTGAGCACCTTGGCATATACAAAGGGGGAGCTCATTTAGAGATTTCAGCAGGTACTCAGGGAGAGTGATTTGATGGATTATGTTTCTTCTTTGCAGATCTGGTTCATATTCAAGGGGAGCATGTTCTTAGGGGGAGAATAACCCTTTGCCCTTGATGTCAAATGGGGAGAGTGATTTGGTGTTGTTGCCATCAAGTCCAAAGGGGGAGATTATTGGCATTATGATGCATATGTTGTACTTGATGGCAACCCTCTCATAGAATATCATCTCACTTATATACATTCAGATGAATCTACAGAAGAGATATCAGATGTGACATAATACATAGATGCAGGACAGCTCAAAGGAATCAAATGGCAAGTTCTTAGTAAGCTTTTCCATCAAGTCCAAAGGGGGAGATTGTTGGCATTATGGCTAAAGTGTTGTCCTTGATGGCAACCCATTCAGGTGATAGATCACAGTACCTCAAGTCAGCAGTAGAGATTGATGATTAGCTATCAAATATTGAAAAAAACAAGGGGTACGCAGGTACACCTTACATAAGGTGCATACACGCAGGTCGATGTTACATAAAGTGCATACATACCTGCAGTTATCCCGTTCAGGAGGTGCGTACCCCCAGTGCACACATTTCAAGGCAAAGAAATTCACATGTGGGGTTTCTTATGTTTTACCCTTGGTATTTAGCCGATGGTATTTGTGTTATTATGGTGTCGGCCCGTGGTATTGATCCATGATTTGAGGAAGAGCTTTCCTATATAAAGCAAAGGAGATCATTTGGCTTGTGTATGTTTTGGGTTGAACATCTTATGAGAGCTAGATCTGAAATATTATGATCTCTTGGGAGTAATGTCTAGATCTAAATAAGGCGAATCTACTGATGGATTGAGATCTCTTCGGCGCATGATCAGATCTATAGATCTGACTATCTGGGTTATTCTTGAAGTCTTGAAATCATCTATGCCCGGAGGTACGCAGGTACAGTGAAAGAAAAGTGCGTATATACGCTGGCACGAAGCGTTTCAGGTGCGCCGGTACGCAGGCACAGAAGGGTTGCAGGTGCGGAGGTCCGCAGGCAGTTCAATGGACTCAGAGCGAGGTAAGCAGGTGAGCAGTTGACTACAGTGCGTACGTAAGCAGGCGAGCAGTTGAGCAGGGTGCGTACTGTAAGCAGGCAGTACATGGGTGAAGCTGCTTACTTCTCTTAAAATCTCTGCTTATCATTCTTATGATCTGGGTTGTTGAAGTGATGTTTGGTTCTGATATTATGTTCAGATAACAGCAGTGATTGAGTGAATGATTATGATTAACTTCAGTTTTGTTGGATGAATGGATCGGTTTAAAATGACTTATCTTCATGTGATCTGATGTACTAGATCTGGTTGATAACTCTCATAATATCATTGTATATGTATGGATCTGATGATTGGGTGATTCAGAAGGTTGTTTGATTATGAGCTTCAAAGTTGTTGTTGGGTCCAGTATGAAAATTGGATGAAATGTGGCCTTTCAGATTATGTGTTGTGCTTCAGTGTATCCAGTCTGAAAATTGATGAAACGTGGTACCTGGAGGAGAGAAGATTGTAGGCCAGCGCCTACGTACTAGTATCTAAGCTAGTAGAAAAGCTAAGGGAGATCTTTGGAGCATTGTAGCAGGTAGTAGCCTGCGTACTAGTAAATGGATCGGCTAGTACAAGAGAAAAGGGGGTTGTAGCTCCCGTACTGGTATAAGACTGCACCAGTACAAATATTGTAAAAGGATTTTCTTATTAAGAAGAAGATTGAGGTGACTTGCAGCAGGTGGTTTTCTCCCGCATTGGGTTTCGACCTTATATCATGGTGTTCATGTGTGTGCCTTATGTGTGATGATCTATTCTATGTTACTGCATTTGTTAACTGATAATATGGTTGATAAAGTTCTAATGCACTCATTGAAGATTAATTAACTTAATCATAAGGAGTTGTGGAAGTAGCATATATGAATCTGATTATGGAAATGAAAAAGTTTTATTAATGTGATAATACTGATTCACCCCCCCTCTCAATATTATTTCCAACAGTGTATTCATGACAACCACATCCCAACAACAACATCAACACTTCTACATAACAGCACAAATGCAACAATGGCCATCGTCATGCATACACATCAAACGCATATTCAATATACATGCATGCATGACACCTACATTCTTCCCATCTAGTCCAAGGGGTGAACAATGCTCTAGTACCACTCTGTAACACCCTCCTCTAACACTTACCTAAGATTAATAGTCCACTAGGTTAAATGTGTGACAAAGAGTTACTATGATGTGATTCAACTCCCTTCAATTTGACCAACTGTATTGCTCCACCGTCAGTAATCTCCTTGATGACATATGGCCCTAGCGAATGCATCCAAAATTTCCCTAGAAATTTATCAAATTTACTGTCATATAATAAGACTAGATCATTTACCTTGAAGGTGCACAGTTTGATGTGCCGATCGTGCCATGCATTTTCACGCTCCTTTTGAACTTGTTGATGAAATCCAGCTAGAAATCAATCCTCCTCAAGCTCTTCTAGCTACGTGATCCTCTCTTCCAGGGCTCCACGGTCCAAAATTCTTGTGAGTGCCGCTATGCGTAGACTAGATACAGTGTATTCCATTGGCATCACAACTTCTGCGCCATACATGAGTCTGAAAGGCGTTTTCCCAATCAACTTCTTGCAAGTCATTTTGTAGGTCCATAGCATCGTTGGTACGCACACATCCCAGTCATTTCTCTGAGAATTGTAGACCTTTGTCAATGCATTCTCTGGTATCTTATTGAATGTTTCCACCATCCCATTGGCCTATGGGTGATAAGGCATACTCTTCTAATGATACACATGAAATTCTTTTGTCAACGCGTTGATTGTTTCGTTAAGAAAGTGTGTGCCATGATCGCTCATCAAGATCTTTGGAAAGCCAAATCTTGTCAAAATGTATTCAAAAAAATACCTTTGTTGTTTTCATGCCTGTACAGTCCTTCACAGGCTGCGCCTCCACCCACCTGGTCAAGTACTCAGTCGCAGTGATGATGTACCGCGCACCTATCTTCTTTCCTGGAGGTTGAATTGGAGCCACAAAGTCAATCACCCATTTCTTGAATGGTTGTAACATCACTTGTGGCATCAAAGGTAGTTCATCCATCTGCGATGGCCTACCAGTACTTTCGCATGCATCACATGCCCTACAATATGCCTTCGCATCCTTATGCAGGGTTGGCCACCACAACCCAGCACGCAGAACCTTCTGCGTTGTTGCTTTTCCTGCATAATGTCCTCCTATAGCTCCTCCATGAGCCTCTGTGAGAATGCTGCTTCATTCAAAGTCAGGTACATAACATCGCAATATTTCATCTGATCCCATTTTGTACAAGTGCCCTACAATGACGGAGAAGTCTGTCGTGTGCACTACTAACTCCTTCTTCTGCTTGCTTGTATACCTTCTGGAGTAGTTCTCATCATTAGGAAATGTATGACATCCTCAAAGTGACTATCTATGATGTGCATTGCAAAGGGTTGTGCGTTAGGCAACCCCTCCTCCAAGTTAGTAGGTTCCTCTCCCATTTCGATGCGCGGCAGACGATCAGGTCCTGCATTCAGTCGTCCTGGATTCACAATAACTTCAAAGTCATACTCCTAGAACAAAAACAACCATCTGCAAATCTTCTCCCCCAACACAATCTTATTGAACAGGTATTTCAATGTAGAATGATCCGTATACATCTTAAAATGTCCACCCAGCAAATAGTTCTTGAACTTTTGGAGCACGTACACCATGGATAGTCCTTCACACTCTGTAGTGGAATAGTTCTTCTCGTCCTTGGACAGCTTCCTACTCGCGAATGTTATAGTATGGTCCAATTCCCCCTCGCCTGCCTGTGTCAGTACGCCCCCCAACATAATATATGAGGCATCCACATGCAGATGAAATTCCTTCTTCCAGTCTGGGAAGACTAGGATTGGCGCAATGACCATTTTCTCTTTTAGCACGTCCAAGCTCTTTTGGCATTCATCATTCCAACAAAATGTAGCATCCTTTTTCAGCAACTTCTCCATGGGTGCAATGATCTGGGCATAGCTCTTGATGAACTTCCTATAGTATCTGGTATTCCCTAGAGTTGCATGCAGCTGTTTCAAATTCCTTGGAGCCTCCAAGTTGATTATCACCGTGATCTTCGCAAGGTCTACCATCAATCCTTGTCTGCATACCACATGACCCAACAAGATCCTGAAAGGGACAAAAAACAGACACTTCTTTAGATTGAGTGCGATCTTGTATCTTTGACATGTATCTAACATCAAGCGCATACTTTCCGCATGATGCTTGACCAATCCAAACACTTCCCAATCGTCAAAGTATACCTCCATAAACTTATGAATGAAGTCTTTGAATGCCGCAATGACTACATGCGAAAAGATTGATGGCACATTCTTCACCCCAAAAGGCATTACGATGTACTGAAAACATCCCCATTTAGTCACTAAGGTCGTCTTGCTTATATCCTTAGGCACGATTTTGATCTGATGGTACCCAAAGAACCCATTAGTGAAAGAGTATGCTTCTTGGCCACCTACATTATCCAAGACCTCGTCAGTGAATGACGTCGGGAAAGGATCATGCACGCAAGCATCATTCGACTTCTGGACATCCATGCATATCCTTATTTCTTCTTTATGTTTCTTTTCCTGAACCACTATCGACCTTACCCAATCAGATTCTTCCACTAGTTCAATAATTCCTACTGCAAGCATCTTATCTAACTCAACGCGAACCCTTTCCTTATACTTAGGATTAAGGCACTAAGGTATTTGTTTTATAGGTTTCACATCCAGATTCAGGGTGATATTCATGACACCCAGGTCTCCTATTATCCCTTTTAAATCAAAAAACTTCGTGGGGAACAAATCTTGATATTCGCAGAGGATCTTAGCAACCTTGTCTACTATCGCATCATCCCAATAGTCCCCAATCTTTTCAAATTTTGGTTCCACCCCTATGCCAATGTTGACCTGCCTCATTTTCAGTGGTGCGGTTATGTCTGGATCCTCTATCTATAGACCTTGAATGACCTTCAGTTTCCAGAATATTAATCTTTTTTGGATCCTCATATTCTTCTTCAATGGTCATGTTATAACATTCGAGCGCATGAATCAGCTGGATAGTCCAATCACGTTGGACCAGGTCCAAAGGATCTTATGGTATCCTAAATATTACTTCTTTAGGATACCACGTCAATACATTCAAACCCATCCTTAAAGTTGAATGTCATTATAAATCCTTGGTGCAAGATGTCCCATTCTTCAGTGCCATGGCAGAGCTCTGTTTCCAAGTACTGATTCATTGGTTTGACGTCCAGGGTATGACAAAATAGATGCACCCATTCAAGCTGGGGCTCCACTCCATAAGCATTAGTTCATTTCACCAGGTGATCATGCCGATCATGCCTTCCATCATACTTATCTATTATCCACACTTTTGTCTTCCCAAAACATATTATCATCATCCTCCTATAGTCGCGCCAATCACTGAAATTATCCTTGTGTGTACCCCACCATCTTGCGGGCATAGGGTGCAGTACCCAGTCTAAGGCTTGGAAGCCATGTTTCTCCAACACTTCTCTCTCAAATTCATCCAAAAAGAAATCAACATCAGTTAGCCCATCGTAGTGAGGTAGATCCCTAACTTCGGATGACACGTAGTTTAATGAATTGGTCATCATATTACAACGCAGCGTAGACACTTCATGCAGTTGGTTCTGCTAGTGCTCTAATTCTTCGTCTGAATATGACATGCAAGTTCTTTCACAGTCCCATGCAATACATCCGTCCGCTATCGGATTTACCCAATCTTGGTCTCGTGCCGTTATCTTGTAAATCTGGTCCAGATCGTAATCACTTTCATAATCATGGACTGGCTCTATATAGCGTAGTCCTTTTGCAGGATCCACTGGCACCACTATGCAGAGCGACTTCTTTTCAAATATCATATTTTTCTTCTTCAGGTTGATTACCCCATTCATGTCAGTGGCCCAATCGATTCCAATGAGCGCAAGGTATGGATTTCTCTCATCCATAATCTCCATTACTTCAAAATCCACCAGTACGCTCGCGCCATCGATGTCAATTATTACTCCTTGCAGCCTCCCCATCAGGATAATAATTTGTTGATTTTCCATCCTTAATTAGATAAAATACCACTAGAGCATAGGTCTCCCCATTCTTTCCCATGCCTTTTTTGGCAAAACATTCGCGTCGGACCCTAGATCGAGGATAACTTGGTCCATTTCGTATTCCCGTATTTTCTCAATGAGTCTCATCTCACGCCCGATATTTTCCTTGTGTTTGCCAAGCTTCTTGACCATGCATGGTTCTCAAGCAGTGCCATCCTTACCAATGCACTGATTGATCAGTTCCTATAGGCCCTTCACATCCTTACTATCGCAGAGCAGTTTCATGCAGGTCTCCAAGAATGTGGTAACCATGGATCGGTCCATTTCTTCAACTGGTTTCTCCTGACTTCCTGAGGTAGAGGCCTCAGTGAATCTTTTCTTTACTTCCATAAATGTCTCTTTTACGCGTTCCAGATCAAACCCAGTCTCTTTTTCTGGTGCTTTGCAGACCCATTCGCCTTCTGCAGGCTGCTTGCCTTTATCCTCCCTCGTCATAGTTTCATTTCACATCATAATGTTTACCTTAGTGTCTTCCTTGTGAAGCTCAACCCTCATCATCTGGAGGTTTTGCATTGGTTTTGGAGGTTGCACCCCCTTTTTGCGAATCTTAGCCAATAATATTGGGAAATCCTCAGTCGCATGGTCAAACTATGTACAGTAGCAACATGACAATCGTGTCAGATTCAGACGGTCCCTTGTGTAGTGTCCTAGGCCTCCACAATTGTAACAAATCAGTTGTCATTGGCCTCTACTAGGCCCTCCTCCACGTTGGCCTCAGCCACGCCCCTGATATTCACCTCGTGTTCCCCCAACACCTTGGTCAAGAGGCCGTGTTTCTACCTGCACTATGTATTCAGGTTTCATGTCCATCATTAATTTGTAACTATGAAAATTTCTCTCATCATGACCTACTGATTGACAGAAATTGCAAAAGAGTTGTTGTGGTGTCTGTACAAATTTCTGCAACAAATGGGAATTATCGGTCGCATGTTTCCTAGCCACCTGGCATATAACGCACCATAGCGCAGGCCCTGCACTTGACCCTACCATAGCCTCCGGTTGTAGAGGCATTGGTCCCCCTGTTGTAACATAGTTTGAAAATACCAGACAATGATATTTGTCATACCCCTCACCTTTGCAGTTTAGGCATCAAACTTCTTTACGCACCTCTGGCCGAGCAGTTCTATCCTTCTTCAGGATTTGCATTTCCAAGCAAAGGTTCTGCAACTATGCATGAATCTGTTGAACCCCTAGATTAGCATCCTACATCAGTGTCTCATGCAGTCTCATCATGATTTCCAGAGCTTCCTCTTGGGCCCCAATATTCTGTTGTGATAGAGAAAGCCTTAGGTGGGGCAAGAGCGAGGCCACAAACCATTCGCAGTGCTGCCCATCAGTTAGGTTCATGTTGGCTTCACGGATCGTACACTTCAATCTTTGATCCAAATCCTAGGGTGTCTCCCTAGGCTTCATCATGATCTCCTTGAATCCCACAAACAATTGTGCCTAAAACTTACGTCTATTGAATTCTCTATTTATCACAGCCTGGATATCTACCAACACAGATGTTGGGTTATCAGTACTATACTTAATGTACCATGTTAGTGCATGGTCTTGAAAAGCAATAACTAGCATGAATTTCTTCATTTGGTCATCCGTGATACCTTGAGCTTCCCATACAACCTTTGGGACAAACCAAAATTGGTCTGGATCTTCATTCCCTATGCCCTTGAATAGAAGTAGTTTTATGGAGTTCACCATATTGAATAGTGGTGGAGGTGGCAATGATGTGGGAGATGGGTGAGCGGTGGAGGAGAGGATGGAGGCAGTGTAGATAGATGGGATGACGGTGGAGGTGGTGTAGGTATTCGTGGGAACCCTTGTCTTATCAACTAACTAGTGCTCGGGGGAGAAGTCTATGGTTCTCCTTTGTCATCACTCAAAGGAGGCTCGATCAACAGGCTATACTCAAGACCTTTTCTTCCTCCATCCCTGAAAGGCATTCCACTTCACATAGCTCCAAACATCAAGGTAATCGCACGACCCACTTCTCACACAAGAGAATTTTAATCCAAGTATTTAATGACTTCAAATATTTACCTTGCAACCCCTTAAAGAAGTGGCGTTCCACTTAGGTGTAACTGACAGAAGTGTCAACCGCAAATTCCATCACAAATCCTCCTATGATGTGGTCAAGCCAATGGTCGACATCATGCACAATCTTATCTTTAGACACTTCCAATCTCCTTACTAACTCTGATGTCCAAACAATTGGAGTGTCAAGCCTCCACCTTCCTTGGCCATCTGTCAACTTTGCGACCCACTCATATAACTCAACTGGGAAGGAATAGAAGAATATTTCATGTATTTCTGTGTACAAGTATCTATCCAACCACTATTCTTTTGTCAATCCTAGATTCTTGTTTTCTTGCGCCGCTAATTCGTGGATCTTTCTATATAACTAGTTTTTGATTTCCTTCTTAGTTGGATTCCAATGATATGACATCACACATCTCGTTATGCAGATCCCCGTCCCAGAAACAGAACCATTTGTTCGCTTGATGGGCCCTAAACCAGGTTCAATGTTAAGTAGCCAAGAAAATCCCTACATTACTGGCCCTTTTAGCATCAATCCGTAGAGCACGGATTAAAGTCTCACCCGAAGCAGTATGGGGGAATGCAGGAACCAAGTTTCCACATGCTGAGATAGTTGTGATGCCGATTTTATATCCTCACTCCTATATTCATGCAAATCGATAAGCCCTTAGGGTTATCAATGTACTTCCTTTTCCATCTCTAAGGACCTCCACGAAGGTACCTGATTTCCCTTTATACAACCTTGGACAATGATTGAAGCACTTACGTGCCCCTATAACTAGGTTACCGACTTAGTCCCCAAATTGTCTTAGGTATTAGCCAACTTTACCATACAAGTAAGATTATCCTTGCATAAACATATATTATTACTTGAGTTCACACAACAAACGGAAACATATATTTTTTGCGCATCAACTTAACATTATATCTAAAACTTAACATTCAACATAGCATAATCGTAGCATTCATAACAGCAATAAAATAACGCTAAACAGATGGAAAGTACATAGTAAGTTCAGAACACTTCTCTTTATTGATGATTCATTTTTTCAATACAAAATCTAACCACCATGCACATATAGTTGCAGGGGTCTACGCACTCAGCTTCAAACTTCTACCTTAAGCCTCTACGCACTTAGCTGCAGAGCCTCTTCCTCCGCTAGGACTCCTACTCTTAGCTCCCCCCAACCTATTACATTAATGAATCATGACTACTGAACTCCCTTAGATTTTTTGAGACTCTCCCTTTTATACAATCCCATGGTCCGCGGACTATGGGCGGATCTCCAAAATCGACACAACCTATCTAAAATAAGGGCAGAAACCCTTTTTGACTTTTGGTATATTCACACTTTGCAACCACAAAATGCAGAGACTTTACATTTCTTTAGACAAAATTCGGGCCTTCTGCCCCAAAACATGGGTGCTTAACCCCAAAATTGATCCCCAGGGGACTCATTCCCAACATCCCCTTAGCCATAATAAACGAAATGAACACCCTCTAGGATTTTTTTCCCAATATTTAGCTTGGAATACGTGTCCCATGACCTTAGTATTATTCTACCTTTATTGACTTTATCATATGAACTTTTAACTTAGGGTTGTTACATATGTGTAGAACCATCAAGGTTTAGCTGTAGTAACTTTGGTCCTAAAGGATCATTCAAAGGTGGATTAGTAGGAGAATATGAGTTACCTACCAATGTGTCAACGTATATCAAATCACTATCATGAGGACAAGATACATAATCTACAACTACGAGTTGGTCTAAGTCTTGATCACTGACACGTACCCTCCAGGCATGAGTGACAATTCCACCTTATTCAAGAGGCAAACCGTGAATTTGATGTGATTTAAGGCGACTGGGTTTAGACAAGGTGAATAAATGTATATAAACCAAAACATGTTATTACAAACACCCTTAAGGCCAAACTAATGACTTGGAACAAAAATCACACACAAGAAAACTCTTAAAAAGGTAGTCATACGTAAACCAAATACAAAGCAGTTGGTGGTGGGACAATTATGCTAGTGACCCTCTTCCCAACCCTTTTAGCTGTGAACTTTGTCTAAGTTCCTTTATTAGATGCGGAACGCCATCCAAGAGGACTCAGAGAGTATGACTAATATCCGTCTCAGGTACAGAGAAGATGAGCCAGGCCCTGCGCCTTTGTGTGTGCATTTGGTTTATTTCGATCTTATTTCTTGTCTTTGTCTCCTTCCTCCCATTTTAACCTCTGAACTTTATTGTAATGCATTTCGGCCATCAGTTTCTCTTCTAACCTCATGCATTAGCGGGCATCTGTTATAACCCTATTTTCCTTTCTATTATAGTGAGAGAAACACAAATTCAACTTACCTCGGTTGTTGGCTAGAATGCATCCCATTTCACATTTTCTTTTACTTATGTTAGATTTATCCCATGTAAAAAGAGTAGAATTGCATGATTGAGTTATTTCTCATAAATAATTTTCCAAAATATTATAGTTATGAGATAATAATTATTTCACACTTTAGATAATTGAGATAAAATTCATAATTGTTAAAAGGGTTTCTATAGTTTTTCATTCCCAAGGAGATCAAATTGACGCACTTGTGTATGAGTTAGATAGGGGTCCATTATTGTAGATGTTTCCTCACTTCTCACTCCCCTAGGTGTCTAGATACATTCTCCCAAAGGATAGAATAAACCTCTATAATCTCACTAAGAGGAAAGGGGGTAAGATCTACTATCCAAACTATAACGAGAGATCTATACTATATTTGGAGAAGGAGACCATACTATAAGCTTGAAGAGAGGATCTCATGCTTGAAGGTATAATTGTGCCATTTTGTTTATGATTAATGAAATTACATGCTCCCTTTCCTATAAATCTATGCTTATGGTTGATGATACATTTTAATGTTTATTTGAGCTAATGGCCTTCTACGAAAGTCTATTTGTGGTCTTTGTTTGGTGATTCATGTGTGTAGGTCGTATATCTATTTTAGGAGGCAAGATATATTGATTGGGGTGAATAATTTCTGCATCGAACACAACATCCTTCACCAATCTGCGAAGGTTGTTGTTGTGAGATCAAACCCTTAGTGTAGGGGTTACATGCATGACGAAATTCTTGAGAATATGGATTGGGATTAATATCTTTGTTTGAATTGGTCATCTATTTTGCTATCTGGAAAGCTTGCTAGGGACCTAGGGTTACGAAGCAATAACTTCTTGTGTGTGAACTTTTCCAAAATAGAAAACAATACTAAATAAATATCAAACAATTATGATGCACTTATATATAAAGAACCGCTAGCAAATTTAATATGTTGTGCATAAAATAAAAGAAACCTCCACTGAATATACACACTGAATAGATATAAGTCCAAGAGAGCCTCCAATGTGATGTGTATAAACAAAAATTGAGCCTTCAACGATTAAACTATGGTTCTCATAAAAATATCCTCTAGAGATTAAAATGTGGAGAACATGAACAAGAATGGAACCTCAAAAAATATGAAATTAATTTAAGCCAGAAGGTAAATAAAACTCAATGATTGCCTTTATACTTTTTTCTCAAAATATTATGCTCCGATATCACATCAATTGAAAGCCAGCACATTGGTGAAATAAGACTAGGCCACTGCCATTGATATATGGTGCATGTATGCTGATATTGTACAGGGAATACTTATCAAAACATTAGATATTTGCACCCTTAAATCACTCATATCTTAATCAACACTTTTTCACTGGTGCAATAACCTATTCCAGAACATATGTCATGAAAAATGCACATTCTAACTTATCGAATTCATTTCCTTTTTTTAACTTTTCTTCCTTATAATTACCATAGAAAAATCCATGGATTTGGTTGATGGGTTTTTTGACATATCAATTAAACATTCAGTCATCCTCTCTTGCACAATTGTTTTGGGAAATTTGATGGTTTTTCCCAAGGATTTTTTTTTCTTTGCCTATAGGCTGAGTAATGTAGTCACCTAGGCACGAGTTGTGTGCTATAACACAATTTTCAGAGTACATGAATCATGTTATAATTCATTTTAATAAGAACAAAGGATGTGTTACAGTCAGAAGAGGCTAGAGAGAATCATCACTTTTCTATACACGCGTCACCTTACTAGGAACCTCTTCATCCTTATAAAAAAAATTTGCCAACCACAAAGAGTGTGATAAGATGATGATCTAAGTTGACATCTCTACATCCTCCTACAATTCTATTTTCAATCACCAATATTGTGATAACATCATGATCTAGGTTGACATTAAGGCCAACAAACTAGCCATAATGCCAACAATCAGAGCTAGCTTCTTTTGTATCAGCTTAGGAGTTGGAAGGTAGACTTGGTTGAGTCATGGACTAGCAAAGTGTACCTATGCTTAGTATAACAACATTTTATTATGGAAAGAGAAAATAAAATTTGTACTAATAGTCTATGGACCTAATGTATGAAAGCTAGTATGCGATGGATACTGTAATATTCCCCCTCAATGCAAGAACAATAGTGGAATGAACAGGAAACATGTGCAATTTACAACAACCTTCACAATATGTACCTTGAGATATTAATAGATCTAAACTTTGAAAAATAGATATGCGATAGATTGCATCTCTTGTATCAACGAGACACTAGTAGAAATAGTGTAAACAAGGAGAAGAAAAAGAGGAAGAATAAAAAAGCCGCTTAGAGAGAAAGTGCTTAGTCAATGAAACCTATTCTGCTAGTGTGAATGTACCTGATTCTCATGAGGAGAAGAAAGATGAAGAATAATCCAAGCTTGAGTCTGCCTTAGTCGAAATAAATAGATTAACAATTGAAAATAGAGTTCAAAAGAAGTTTTTACAAATTTATGATGAGAGAGAGCTGGAGTTCAAGGAAGAAATTATTAGCTTGGGAACACAGTTGGAAAAAGATAGAAAAATCGAAGAGATGATCAACATTCATCTAAAGGAGAGAGACATATAGTGTGAAATATTAGAGGCTAATATTTTTTTAGCTAGAAGTGAGTTAGGCAAAGAGAACAAACTATATAAAAGGCTATAAGATGAGGTTGTCTCCATGAGAAATAACTCAAAAAAGTGTAGTAGCTCAATGGAAACCAGAAAAGTTAATAAAACATCTCTAGAAAGACCTATAGGAGAAGGAATAAGTAGCATTATTAGTAAAGAAATAAATAAATAAAATAGAAAAACCAAAATAAAATATATGAATAAAAGAAAATTCCCTTTGTAAGAGGTCCTTTTGATCCTTGAGATGAATTGATAAAATAACCAACATTACAAAGGAGACCCTTTGCTCCTTTGAACAATATTGTGTTTTTCCTTCCACAACCTCGGGCATGTGTTTGGTCAATTTAGTGTCCTAAATTGCTCTACATAAATTATCAATCCAGGTATCGTAAACTGATGAAGTGTAGTGCATTGTTTGTGCTAGATGGCCCTTCTTACTTCATTGTTTTTGTGTTTTATGTTGTTTTGGGGTTTTTGGTCCTTTAATCCCTAATTATTTACAATCTAACAAAAATCTTAAATCTAACTTCTGTAAAGACTGCTAAGAACCTAAATAATTGAGAATTAAAAGAGCTTAAGTAAGAGCTAGAAGCAAAGTTTAATAAAGAAATGAAAACAGAGCTTCTATTTCTGCTCTTATCATTATTTCCAAATTAGGAACTAAAAAGTAAAAAAAAAAAAAGTAAAATTGCAACTACTGTCTAATTCATTACAGGAACAAAACCAAATGAGATACTTAAAACTGAAAGTTAAATTGCAACTAATGTCTAATCCATTATAGAAACAAAACTAAATAAAATACTAAGACTGAAGAAGATATTAACCACAAAGTCTTAAATCCAGAATCATTTCCCTATGTGGAGGGGATACATGGAGTGAAATCATTTTACTCAAAAAATTTAGGGTGAAGATAGCAAGAAGAGTTGCAGACCTTCAATTTCTTAAAAGTTGTCGTGACAATAATCTCATCCCTTCTTTTGCACAGATTAACCATAGATTACATAATAGATTTTCATAACTATTTATATATCCCTATCAAGCTCTTCTTCTATCAACACTCAATAGTTGTCCTGATGATGGATCCCTGTTGGGATTTGAAACGTTGACAGAAATAATGGTTTTTACTGTGGGTTCTCCAGTTTCTAATAAAGAAGATATTAACCACAAAAGTCTTAAATCCAGAAATTGCAACTAATCTACTATGGAAACAAAACTAAATGAAGTGCTTAGTTACTCTACCTCTCAATTTTGGGAGAAAAACCTCCTTGTGATGACATTTTGAGGCATTTTGTACTTCATTATTCTAAGACAAGATAAATGCAAAAGAAAAGACTCATTGTATGAATGAAGTATTCAACCACTTAGTTTAAGATGAGTTATCAACTAGAAGGGCTCTTTAGAAAAAAATCATCTACACCATGAGTCAATAAACTAGTAACAAAATGGAAAGAACTATAATGGCACTGATCAGTCTAATTGAAAACTTAAAGACTAGTGAAACCGTAAGTAAAACAAACTACATTACACTACTAAATTTCAACTTATAACTACTGATAAAAACTAGAAGGAAATTAAGCAAAAAGAAGCTATTATGTTTTGAAAGAAGCTATTATGCTTTAGTAACAAAATGACAAACGTTGCATTATAAACTAGGTTAGTATGAAAAATGGTTATGAACACTATGGAAGAAATGATGAATTAACAGTTAGCAAGAAAAGATAAAACAATATGAAATAAAACCTCAGTTAGCGTAGGGGCCCTCTGCAACTGATCAGGTTATGTGTACTTAATCAAACTCCAAGAAACTCCTTCACATATCCATAAAACTTGCGGTATTCATATTAAAAAAAATCACAGGAAATGAGTTTTCAAAATTACAGAGTAGTAGTCTGAGTTTAATACATGAGGAAATTCAAACTCCTTCTGAGTTCTTTACACGGGTATTTATAAGAAAATTATGCAACTGTTTGTGGAGAAAAATAACCTACAGCCAAAAACACATAACAGACAGGCACACGGAATTTTCTTCCTCAGCTGTTGGAGACATAAATCTAGGATGATGGCTGTTGGATTCAGTTGCACAGATGGTTGTTAGAGTCTGTGGTTTCAGGAAGTTGTTTCAGATAACGATTCCCATTATTGTGAAACATGTTGATTATCCATGAAACAGAGTCCTATTACCTTCGGTCTCTCTTTTGACTTCTCCATTGAATAGAGTCTTGTACCATCTTCCTTGTCAACCTGGGCTAGGTGAATAGGACATGGTCGATGTCATGATGATTTCCAAGCTACCCATGCAGTTATTTTCTCCTTCTCACACCTAGAACCTATTAAAGCATGGAAGTAGCTGTGGAATAGCCGATTAGATGTAGAATAGGCTGTGTTCTGTAGCTAAAAGATAAAAACTTATTCAAACAAAAAAAACATAAAGCATAGCATGTAAATCACTAAATGTCTTCCTTAAGGCAATATATATTGGTCATTGATGATAGGAATGCATTTTCTTCATGGAAAAAAAAGAAAAGGAATGAGAGGAGTTGCTAAGGAAAGGGCAATTTTGAGGCTCAACATATCCCCACTGCAAAACCATTGCATGTCCCCATGCAATCAAAATTGCGAGCTTCCTCCTCCTATTGCATTTGTTTTGAAACTTCTACAACACATCCAACTTCCTCTTCTTGCTTTTCTTTGCACTGATTTCCATCCTTGGCTTCCTCATAAGAAATTTGTGTTTGAGGTTAATGAGTGTTTTGCTCAGCTTCTTATTTTTCCTTTTTAGCTTCTAGTTCTTTTTGTACCATAATCCCAAGTGTAACATTGTACTATCATGTGTAGCTCTATATCTCTATCCATCTTATTTTGTTCCCTCAAGGTTTCGTTTTCTTTTTGGATGTGCCTGTTCAGAATTTGTAGCTCAAAGATCTCTTGTTTGAGAGAGCTAATTAGAGTTTCTTGCTGGGTGACATGCTGCTCTGGGTTAGCTGAAGTTCCTGGGTCTACAAAATTGCTCTTTTTCTCTAATGACTCTATATAGTCATAGATTTTTTGTTGTACTGGATCTATTCTAGGAGAAGCTCTACTTGGTTGCCCTCAAAATTCTATGGAGCAGAGTTCTGTGGACTTTGTTCATATCGAATACTGTCAGGGGACTGAACAGGGGTTTCTTCGTCTAATTTTATAAATTGGGCCTCTTTTGATTTCACCTTATTCACCTTGCCTTGGAGTCTAGAGCTCCTCCTCAGGTTTTAGAAGCTTATGGTTTCTTATTTTGTCTTTTTTCCTCTTCCCTTTCTCCTTATTTTTCTTGATTTGATCTTCGATCTTGGTTAGTCTTTCAGAAATTAGTTGTTCATATTATTTAGGTGATGAAGGTTTAGGGATGTCCTTATTGATTTCTTCAATCCTTTCTTTCATTTTTCTCTTTTGTTTGGTCTGCTCCCTAACCTTTGGTTTAAAAGTTGTTTCTACATCATCTTTTTGGGAGGAGCTTTTAATGCTGATATTTCTTCTTCTACTTCTTTTGACAAGACTTCCCTCAAATAAATCTAGAACATCTTGGAAGAAATTCCTTACCAAGAAGTCTTCCCATGTATCCCCTACACTTCTCAAATGAAATTCAACTAAAATCTTCACTAGTCCATGATGATATAGAGTGGTTTCTATTGATTCAACTTTCTTTTGAACATTTGTTGCCATTCTTCTCAGACTATTCAAAAGGAAAAAGGGAAGATTGAGGGTTCCATTCTCTAGAAAATTCATTAACAATCTTATATGATAAACATACATAGACCCAAACCTTCCTTTACACGGAATGAATTTTTGTAGTATTAACAACATGCTACTCCATTTGCTTTTTAGTGCATAAATTGGAATCCCTTTTCTAAAGATTGTAACATCCATACCTGGGTTTTTAAGAATCACCTTCTAAGATTCATCATGAAACTCTTTGTTTTTAAACCACCTTTCTCCTAGTCTTGGGAGTTCTATTGCTTCTGCTATGAAGGACTCAATAACTGCAAACTTGATATCCCCTATTTCCACTTCCATGCCATCAAATGACCTAGAAAAGGATTTAGTGATTTCCTTATGGTAGCCATTAAATTTTTCAATAAAACATAGCGAACCTGCCTTCTGTAACATTCCCTTCCACTGCAGATACCCTTCCATGTATTTTACCCCTACGAGCTCAATTCTAACAATAAGCCCCATATCCTCTGTTCTTGGTTACCCTTCAAAATTACTTTCACTATCTAAGAAATAGAATGACTACGTATATGGAAATAAGAAGATTGTGTATGAAAAAATAGGGAGACTGTGTATACGAAAGTAGGAAGACTATGTATATGGAATGACTGCGTATATGGAAATGGAGTGACTGGGTATATAGAAATAGAACAACTGTGGATATGGAAACAGAATGAGTGTATACACAAAATGGATGCATAAATATGAGAGAAAAACTTAAGAGTTGGCATGTAATAAATAAACAGTCAGGGTTTGAAGAGTCGTATATAGGTAGGTCACGTCATTAACCTGACCGTTAACAAATGTAGCTATGGAGGACCAGTTAAGTACAAGTTATGGAGTTTGAAGCAGATATCAGTTATGAAGGAATCATTGGACCGTTTGTCATTGAAGTTGGAAGATATGGCGGAGACATCGTGGTAGTCAAATCACATGATGATTAATTAAGGAGACATGTGATCATACATGTTATACAAGCTTATGTTTTTGAATTTCTTTTTGAAATAAATTTTTGTATTTTACCTTTGGAACCTTTACGTTCCGCTTGCTAATATTTTGATGTTTGTTCAACAGGTGCTTTAGGCATTATTGGTCTTCAAAGTTGATTTTTCTTCAATTACCTGCATACAAGATTTTATTATGAACTAGACACTTGTGCTTGGATTGATAAACAAATTGTCGCTGCAGAATCAGATTAGCTGCAGAACAGGATCAGCTGCGGAACAAAATTAGCTGCAGAACATGGAAACAGCTGCAGAACATGAAAACGATGAGTAAAATATGGCTTATGAAAGAATGAAATGGAAATGGCTGTGTAAGTTAAAATAAGAAATGATGATAAATGAAAAATGGAGATGAAAAAAATGCTGGGAAAGGAAAAATTTATTGGTGAAATATAGCAATGGAAAGAAGTGAAGCTGTAAAATTAAAACGAAGTGAAATGAAATGAGACAATTAATTTTGCAAAATGTTGAGTGACTATCGCTTTTTTTCACCACCTTTTTCAGAAAAGAAATGGAAAATATAGGGTGTCAGAAACTTATGATTTTCACCTTGTATTTTCTGTATAAGTATGCCAATCAATGATTGGTTTTCAACCTTTTAAGATTTTTTTAGATAGGAAAAACAAAGACTATGTTGGTGGAGAAGAAGGATTCTTCTTCACTAACTTCATTTTAGAATTGTTATGGAAGATCTTGATGAACTCCTCCTTTGAAATTGGTTTTTGATATATTTTCAATCTATGACCATTCACAAGAACAGGAGTTTGACTTTCATCTATTGTTCTGATCCTCATTGCTCCATTACTGAAGACTTTGTCAATATCATATGGCCCAAGCCAATGAGTTTGAAACTTCCCTTGAAATTTTTTGAACTTTGAATCAAATAACAGTGCCCAATATCCCTCTTGAAACCTCTTGTCCTTGATGTATTTGTCATGCCATTTAGCCCTCTATTTTTGGACTATACCAGTGCTTTGAATTGCTTCTTGCCTGATTTCATCAAGTTCATTTAATTGCTCCAGTCTATGCTTTTGAGCCTCTAATAAATCCATCCCCAACTGGACTACCATCTTAAATGCTCTGATTTGGAACTCTATAGGGAACAAGACTTGTTTCCCATAAACAAGTTCATAGGGTGTATGTCATGTTGTGTTCCTCCATGTAGTTCTATAGGCCCATAAGGCTTCAGGAAGCCTTTTGCCCAATCTCTTCTATGTAGATGCACAGTCTTGGTGAGGATTCCTTCAATCACTTTATTTGTGGACTCCACTTGACCATTTGCTTGTGGATGATAGGGAGTAGATTTTCTATGCTTGATCTTGTACTCCTCCATAAGCCTTTCCATCATGTTGGATGTGAATTGAGATCCCTGATCTGTCACAATTTCTCTTGGAACACCAAAATGAGTAAACATGTCCTCAAAAAGAATATTAACTACATATTTTTCGTTAGCAAAAGGTAATGCTTTGGCTTCTACACATTTTGTGACATAATCAATGCATACCAATATATAATTTTTCTGCTTAGATGGAGGATTAAATGGTCCAATGAAGTCTAAAGCCCACTTTTCAAAGGGTTCGATAAGCACCTGAGTTTTTAATGGCATTTCATTTGAGGGAGCAGGTTTCCCTACCCTTTGGCAACTATCCAACCTTCTGACAGATTCTTTAGCATCTTTGAAGACGGATGGCCAATAATATCCTAGACAAAGGATTTTATAGGCTATCCTCTTGTCCGCAAAGTGTCCACCACACAGCTCATCATGACATGCTTTGAGAATATTAGGCATTTCATCTTCCCTGACACACCTTCTGATCATAAGATCTGGCCATGTTTTATACAATTTGTTAGTGATCCATGAATATCTTGCACTTTCTTGAATAATCTTTCTTTTCTCTCTAGGAAACAAATGTGAAGGTAACTTCCATGTAACCAAGTAATTAGCAACATCTAAAAACCAAGGAGTTTGAGTAGTTACTGCAAAAATATATTCATCAGGAAACTTATCTTCAATCGACGAGTCTTCTTTGATATTCTGAATACTGGACAAGAAATCAGCAACCATCTTTTGTTTTCCAGGTCTATCTAGCACAGTAATGTTGAATTCTTGCAAAAGTAAAAGCCATCTTGTAACTCTGCTATTACTAATTGGTTTATTCATCAAATATCTAATTGCAGAGTGATCTGTATGAACAAAGGTTTCATAGCCTGTTATATAGTGTCTGAACTTGTTAATTGCATGAACAACAACTAAAAATTCCTTTTCAGTCACAGTATAATTCAATTTAGTGGGAGTCAAATTCTTACTTGTATAGTAAATGGCATAAGGAATCAAATATTTTTGTCCCAATACAGCTCCCAGAGCTGTATCTGAAGCATCTGTGGAAATATGGAAAGGAAGTTTCCAATTTGGACCTCTTAAAATAGGTGCTTCAGAAATTTTTTCTTTCAAGGCTCCAAATGCTAGTTGGCAATCAGGATTCCAAATCAATTCACAATCTTTTGTAAGAAATTTGAATAGTGGAGATGCTATTTTAGTGAAGTTTTCTATAAACCTTCTATAGTATCCTGTAAATCCTAGAAAACTTCTAACATCCTTTTAGCAATTTGGAATTGATAACTTAGAGATGACTTCAACTTTAGGTTTGTCAAGTTTAATCCCATCTCCCGAAATGTGATGTCCTAAAACAATACCTTATGTAAACATCATAAAACATTTTTCATGGCTTAGTGAAAGGTTTGTTTCTTTACATCTTTTAAGAACTTTTCCCAAATTTTCCAAAGCTTGTTCAAATGTGTTTCCATAGACTGTAAAATCATCCACATATACCTCTACACAGTCATGTGTTAGATCAGAAAAAATTCCTAGTACTGCTCTTTGGAATGTTGCAGGTGCATTACACAACCAAAAAGGAAGTACTTGATAGGAAAAAGTTCCCCATGGACAAGTAAATGTGGTTTTATCCTGATATTTAGGTGCTACCTGAATTTAATTATAACCACTAAAACCATCCAAGAATGAGAAATACTTCTTACCTGTTAATGTATGTAACACTTGATCTATAAAGGGCAAAGGAAAGTGATATTTAAGGGTTTCTTTATTTAATTCTCAGTAATCAATGTACACCCTCCATTTACCATTCTTTTTAGGCACAATTACCAAAGGATAAACCCATTGGCTATTTGAAATTGCGTAAATGAAGTTTACATTGAGTAATTTTTGGAGTTCTTCTTTTACAATTTCCCTAAGATTTGGATTCATTCTTCTCTGAGGTTTTCTGATTGGTCTACTATTTTCCTCAATATAGATATGATGGATACAAGTCTTAGGATCAATAACTTTCATGTCGGTGTACTCCCATGCAAATGCAACAGAATGTTTTTGTAATGTTTTGGTTAGCTCTTCTTGATGTAGTTTCTCCAAGTTTTTGTTTATGTTCAATGTCCTACATGGAAAAATTTCAATTGTAGAGCTACCAAACTCTTCCATAGAATAGAGAGACATCTGCCTAGATGACAAGTATTCAACATTAGATTTTTCTTCAAATTGTGCATGATCATATTCTAAAGATGTTTCAAAATTTTCCAATGTATTCAAAATTTGACTATCTTCACTAATTTCTGACATAGTAAAGAGAGGCTGAATATCGTCTTCATCATCAATCCATTCCTTGTCATCTATTTATGTGATTTCTTTTGCTTGAGGATACAAAGTGAATTTCTTTGTTGAATTGCCATCAGAAATATACATGTCACGAGATCTACAACTAATAAAATAATTAGCTGTGACTAGCCAAGGTCTTCCTAATATGAGTGGGTGTCCTCCTAGATTATTCTTGGAGTTAAGATCATGAAATCAATAGTATATTCCAAATAATCTAAGGATACTGAAATATCTTCTAGCACACCATCTGGTTTGATTATTGATCTATCTGCAAGTTGCAGTAAGGTAGGTGTGTAAAGAAGATTAGGAAGTTTAAGCTACTCCATAGTTTGTCTACTCATGATGTTTATTGCTACCCCTAATTCAATCAATTTATTTTGGAATTTCAATTCCATTTATATGTGTCTTGGCAATTGGACTCCCTGGATCCACATACTTCTGTATGGAAAATTTTCCCATCATTATGTCTGTTATCTTTCCTAGCACGTGAATTCTTTTTGTTTCTTTTGCTTTTCTTCCTTGCCTTTTACTGCTCAACTCCTTTATTGTTTTGGCTAAAATGGAAATTTCTCTAATGGCTTGTAGCAAAGGAATTTTGATACAAACATTCTTCAATTCATCTAGAAAATCATAATTGGGCAAAAATATCTATTTTTCTACCCCTCTATCACTTTGTAGTCTCTCAGGAAACGGAGTTGTAGAAGTAGATACTGGTTGCTCAATGATAGGAGTTGTGTGCACTCGTTCTTTTTGTTTTTCTTTTTAAATGTTTTGGTTTTGGAGAGATGTTTCCTCAAAACTTTTATTGACTTCTAGAGAATCTTCCTGAGAAGTGCCTTGTTCTTGAATAACTATAGAAGGTCTTTCCTTTTCTAATATCCTTCCAGATCTTAGTTGAACATCATTAAGATCTAGAGGAGTAATCATGTAGGTTGGAAATTGTTGTCCTTCTACCATGTAAGCATTCTGATGATTTTTATTGTTGAGGTTTGGTAGTGGTTGGGCTGGTAGCTGATTTTGTTTCTGCTGAAATGGCAGTAAGAGTTGAGGATTTTGACTTTGTTGTGGGGGTTGTTGTGGAAATGGCAATGTAAGTTGAGGGTTTTGATTTTGAAGTTGTGGCTTCCGATTTTTTTGCTGAGTTTGTGGGGCAGGATAATTCTAATAGGGTGGAGGATATTGATAATATTGAGCAAATCTCCCATAAGGATTTTGTACCCCTTGTGCCCACGGTTGAGATTGATACTGAGATTGAGGTTGAGGCCATGGTTTCTGCCAAGGAATCCAGTTTGGTGGGGGCCAATGATACATTGGATTCTTAAATCCATGATTTTTTGGCCCCTACCAAGGTCTTCTTGCAACAAAACAAAGAGGTTCTGCAGAATTTGGGACTGTTTCCTCTTGAAAGATAGCCTTAAGACCTGGGATTGAAGGAAAACCCTTGGTCTCATGACTTTCTAAGAAAATCATACAAGTTTCTACAATTTTTGCATCAAAAGGCCATTCCCTTAGAGCATGTTTCTTTCTACATTTTGGACAAAAAATGGCTAAAGCATCAACCCTTGCTTTCTTCTTGTTTTGAATTTTAAGGGTGTCTAGTTGCTCACTAAGGCTCCCTAGAATGTCATTTTTAAACTCATCAAGCAGATTGGCCAATTTCCACCCTGCTTACAAATCCAGTTGCAGATTTGTTTGATCTAACAAGAGAAGTATCTCTCGGCCCTTTCCCTATTTTAGATTTCCCTCTTGAGAGATGAACACACAATTCTCCTATATCACTCAATGGAAGTTGAGAGATATCTCCCTTCCCCATAATGTTAAGGACATCTGTCCAAACATCTATAATAGCCTTTAACAAAAGAGCTTTCAAGTTTTTTTCATCTAAATTGTTCATCTTTGCTCTCAAATTATAGTTAAATCTCTCAATCAAATCTTCTAAGTTTTCATCCTCTCTTTGCATCATTTTGAACACATCATCTTTATGATTGGTAGGCATGAAATAATCCAAGTATCTATCCAAAAATGCCTTTTTCATGTCATTCAATTTTCTAATGGATTGAGTGACTAACCCCATGAACCATTTCAAAGCAGCCCCTTTCAATGTTGAAGGAAACAAATTAAGTTTTTGAGAGTCTTCTAGATAGTCATAAGTCCTGCACAAGACTTCAAACTCAAACAAAAATGATTCAGGGTCCTCATTTCTCAATCCATAGAAGTTTGGGAGGACAGATGGTGAGATATTTTTCATTGTGGTATGTGTTTCTTCATCCACTATAGGGAATCCAAAAGAGTTATCTACTTCCCTATTTCCTCTGCCTCCTCCATTATTACCTCTACCTCCTCCATTATCTCCTCTACCTCTCCCTCTACCCCCTCCTCCAAACAGTGAGAATTCTCCATCTTGTTCTTCCTCTACCATTATAGTTTCTTCAGAGTTAGTATAGGGTTCAACCTACAAGGTTATTCCCTCCTCCTCTGGTTCTTCTATTAATGGATTATGGGAGAGAGTTTCTACTTCTTCTTCCTCACTAGGTATTCCTAATTCTTCAACTACAATAGGCTCTCCTGTGGAGGTGAAAATGGTTATCCCTACTGTTGGAGATTCAAAATTTTTCTCTCCTAAGACTATCTTGATAGATGAAGTAGGAGATTCTTCCGATTGAGTTTCTGCCCCTTGAATTCCAGGAATCTTATGGCTGGGAGTATGAGTCTAGGATGTGTTAGCACCTAAATCTGCCTCAGGCTGAAGGAAGGAAAAAATTAGGGTAACCACAAACGACACTTAGTCTGGTAGCTAGCCCTACCAGAATAGGAGAGGGCTCTCTCTGAGTCACGCTCAGCAAATGGATAGGAAATATGGTCTGAGATGACTTACAAAGCAATGTTTACCTTAGGCTAGTAAGTGGATAGGGATTTTGGAAAAGATTTTATGAAGTGACGGAGCTTTCGGGATGTATATGGGACTGGCGCTCAGCAAAGAACAAAGAATTGAAAATGAAGGCACAGATTATTCCGTGAGGCAAGGTAGGTGGCAAGCACAACAATTTCAGCTTAAGGTAACGCGGAATGGAAAGATTGTTGAAGAGAGTGAAAAGGGCATAGTCGCATGAATCCTTTTCAATAGAAGAATAACACTGTACATGAAATTTTCCCACAGGAAGAGCAATATAAATTGAATTTTACCTAATCTCACTTAGAAAATTTCACTGAAATGAAGCATGAAATGAATTATGAAACATAACAAGATACATATGGAACATAAGAACACATTTTCTACACTCACGACCACAAGAATCTCATGAAACAAATCCGTTGCCTTTCATTAATTCTCTGTCAAAAATACACAGTGCAGAAACATAGTTTCTTTCCCACAATCTCCCAGAAGTTACAATACAGCCAACCCTTTGCAAATAACTTGCATGCAATATATAGAAAGTGTAGAGAAGAGATGGAACGCCCAGGGGTTGGGAAGTTACTCAAATCATTTCGAAAAGGAGATGGAGAGCCAACCATTAGCTACAGGCGCAACGCTCTCAAGCATGACATTTGGCTATGGTGACCCTTTGCATTATTTTTCCACTTGGATAGATGCCCATCTAGAGAGAAAACTCTTTAAATGCCGCCTTTGGTGCCAAAAAAACTGAAGTGTAGATGACCGGGCCCACTTGGAGAAGTCGCGACCTGAAATTTTGCAAAACGGGAGAAAATTGGCCATTTTTTCCCCTGTGCCAAAGGTGACAGCCTAAATAATGAGTGCTTTCTGCTCTTCGTGCAACGCTCTCTCCCTGTTTTCGAGAGAGCGTAGATTATGCTGCCCGCGCTAAATTCTCTGTGCGTCATGCCACTTTGGAGCCTGTCTTGGGGCACTTGCAGGTATCCAAAATGTGCCTAAGTGGGCTTGTTGGAAAGCCTATCTTGTCTACTTTCTAACCCCACTAGAATTTCTCAATTTGGTGCTCATTTGACCCTCCAAATATTCATTCTCCCAAGACTGCTTTTTGTGTGTCAAAAAAGTGGTAGAGAGGCCATTTTTGGGTGTTTTTTGACCTTTAGGAGACCCAGAACTTGTCAAAATTTCATTCCCGGACACCAGTAGTAGTATTTTTCAATGCTAAATCCAAATATGCAAGCCGTTCCTCGATTACAGTCCTATATTTTTAGCGTCGCGCCAGTGGCGCGGCGCACAAGGAGGAATTTCCTCTTTTGTGTCCAAAAAATTAGCCTGTGACCAAAATTTGCCCAAATTTTTTGAAATTTGGGTTGGAGGTTGCCTATGAAGTGCTATGTTGTGCCAAGGAAGCCTCAGCCAAGATTCGAAGTTGATCTTACTCCTTTGCCTCCTTTGCCTCCTTTGCCTCTTTTGTCGCTTTGCTCAATTTTGCCTTTAGGCTCCTGATTCTTGCTTTGGAACTCATGTTTTGGGCCTGGTAGTGATAAGTCATGAGCCTCAGCATGTCTTTCTCCCTGTTTTCTTTGTCCAACCACTACTCTAAGTGAACATTCACTTTCTCTAGCACATACTCCCGGTCTTCGTCTCTTTGCTCCATAGGTCTGCCTTGCGCTGCTAGGATGTGTCGTTGGTTTTCCTTGATCATTTGCAACTCTATCTCAGCTAGCCGATCCTTGAGTTGCTTGTTCCTCTGCTGCAGATACTGCAAGTTCCACTTGGCCCTATTGAAGTCCAGGGAGAGGTTCTCAATCATAGACTGCTACTCCTGAATGATCTCTCCCAGCTCAGCATTTGTAGGTTCTGCATCTGTCTCATCATCCTGGAGGAGAACAAACTTGGTCTCTTGCTCACTTGATGGCCCTTCCTCCTGCACTAGCTCCTTGCCCTTACCCTGCTCCTATGGTGCTGATGCCGGAAGCGAGGCCCCTTCCACCCCGGGTGGAGATAACACTCGCTTTGCTGCTGCGAACAATGGTCTACTGCCCTTCTAGTATGTGATGTATACTGGCATGGTGGTAGTCTCATGGTGCTCGAACTGATGTGAAGGGCTTCCCGTCTCAGGCTCAAACTGATGTGAAGGACCTCCCACCTCATGTTCTGCCTCTGATATCACCGGTGGGGCATTGAAGAAATCATGGCAGATGAATTCCTCCTAAGAAATACCTTGCAATCCCAATTGATGGTCTACCAAGATCTGAACGAGAGCAAAATGATATACACTGTTTAGCTGTTGTCGTGGGGTCTTTCACTGCATGAAGTTTTTCATCTTCTCAATGTTGTTGTAGATGAAAAATGGGAGGCTCATCATCCTCACCCCGGTGAAGTGCATGAGCAAGCGGATGTGATAGGCATAAAGGTGAGAAAACCTCCCCTTGCAACTGAAATACTTCATGATCAATCTCATGAGTGGGGCATTCTTATCCCTCAAAAATCTGAATGGAAAAACTCTGGTGAGCTGGCTCAAATAGCCGTTCTTGATGTAGGGCTCATAGTGATGCCTCTCCACCTTATTTTTCTTGTGCCATTGCTCCCCAATGTTTGGTATCCCTATTGCCACTGATATAGCCTCCAGTGTCAAAGTGAAAGTGACCCCAGCCAGGATAGATTGGCCTCCTTGTAGATGAAGTGCAAAAAGGCGGGCCAACTCATGATGGACTTTGACATTCGCCACCCTTTGACAAAATCCATTACATGCCAAGTGCTGGAAACAAGACATGGCAAGTGGGCATGCCTGGAGCTCAATGAGGGTGCTTGGCTCATCTCTAAGATGTCTGCCGCTCCGGTGATGTCTCCTATGGGCCCTCTCTCCTGAAGATGTGTCGCTGTGGGTCCCCTCCTCATACTCTGATGAATTTTATGATGCCATTACTGCTACTTGTACCCTGAGTTTTATGCTTCCCTCTGAATCCAATGAAATTGATAGATGCTCTGAAAATCTGTCACCAAGGGGACAATAAAACAGGGGAGTTGTTAGGAGGGGAATGATGAAAAGGGGAATAAGGGTCTAAAGGAGAAATTTATCAGGGATTTGGGAGTGTTTGGGGTATGGTTTTGATGGGGTAGGTTTTAGGATATTCTGAGCTATAAGAATAAAGGGGACGAAATGGATATGATTACAATGTAGCTAGGGTAACCATTAGGGGAAACTACTCCAGGGGAATTAGCTGATAGAGATAGGGTAGGAGCATATTTTAGCAATCATGTTACTGTAGCAAAACCCTAGCTTTTTCCCTTCTTTGTGTCATTTTTGGGTCTACTTAATAAAAACTTTGCCTTTGATTTCATGGTCACCAAAATCATATTTTTCTTTGAGTTAAGGATCAATGGTGAAGGTATCTAGGGCCACCTTTGCAATTTTGAGAGCCATTTATAAAAATTTAGGCGATTCGGTGCTTTTTTAGGCTCACAGGTCTGTGCGCTGCACGCTTTGCCCAGTGCGCCACGCGCCGGGTATGAGTCGCGCTAGTGCAATATTAACACTGTGGCTTGGCTCCTAGTGCGCCGCGCGCCCTGAGTGCACCGTGCCACCTTGTGTGTGTGCCGCGCACTGTCAAATGACATTAACTTGCTTGGAACTCCAGGGGTGGGTCTTAGTGGAGATTTCTAGGGGGTTTCCTTAGGAGACAAGGTGGAATGGAGGTGACAATGACAAGGAGTGAGGGGACAAGGGGATGGGAGAAAAACCTTGGCGGCGTCTTCACAAATTTGCAACCCCATTTATCATTTTTGCTTTGATGATTATTTTCATGGATGGCCAATGTGCTTTAGATATCATTCAAAATCTTAGAAACACCAAACCATTGACCAAATTGACAGAGAAGAGGTATCATTTGAGCCTACCTCTTGCTTGCTAGCTTTCAATCGAGATATAAAACAAATTTGCGAGTGTTTTGAACTCCCTGGCTGTGTGCGTCGCGCGCCAAGCCCAGTCTGAGTGCGTCGCGCCCTTGTTGATTTTGCACTATGGGCTGGCTGCCAGTGCGTCGCGCCCTCTGTGTGTGCCACGCGCCCTGGTGTATGCGTCGCGCCCTTTGGAAACCGACTCTCCTTCATTCAAGCCCTCATGAATTTGTCCTCTCACCTTTGTAATTTCTCTCCAAGCTTGCCAAAGCACAAATGGTTTTTGTTTTGGGAAAAAACAAGTATATATAGGCTTGGGAGAGTTGGGTTTAATTTTTTCTTCTTTGAAAACCCACTTTCTAATGTTTGTATTTTGCACTTCTTTCATTGACTTTAAAACACCCTGCTTTTCATTTTTCTATGAAATTTTGGCTCTCGTGATGAAATTTTCGGCATTTCTTTGTGGGGACTGTGTGACTAGGCATTTGGCCATGAAAACCATGACTGCATCTGAAAAAGTCAACTGTCGATTTTTTGGAAAATTTTGTCATAGTCGATCTTGTTTGACTTTTCTAAAACTGAGTTTTGAAGAAGAGTCGATGTCTCTTTAGGTGATGATGAAGCTTTCTGAATCATAGCTGTATGAGGTCTCCCTCTGGCCTGCATGGGTTGTTCTGGGCATGTTTTTCAAAGACTACATTGATGATTTCCTAGACCCAGCAATAAAAAGGACTTTGTCCTGTAATATGACCAGACCTTAACTATCATGAATTTTCAGTGATTATGGACAAAGACCTGAGCCAGCAGGGGCCAGACATGAGGGAAAATGAGTAGCATGACTTTCTCCGTCAAATCATGACATGTCCCTAGCGAAATGCAACAGAGTGGATGGATTAGGACACCTAAAATTGAAATGCATAAAGAGCTTTGATCTATGACGGAGAGCTGACCAGACCGACTCTAACATTGGCTCCAATGGGGGATGGTAGCTCCTTGGAGGTGCCAAGAATAGTAGATCTCTGGAGGAGCTAGACAGTGCCTTTTGTCCATTGGGCTATGGAGCCATCATTTTAATAAATAGCACACGACTCTGACTTATTTATAAAACTGGAATAACCAAGAAATTTACTCAAACTTGACAACTGGAATAACTCAAAAACTGACTTTACATAATTAAACCAAACTGAAATAAAAATGGTAATTACAATGATAGTGGAAGCAGCATTAATAGATCAACAATGATACCGCTTGAGCAGCCGACCATTGGTCGGCCCTCCAGGACAGTCTTCCCCGTTCATTTCCTTCAGAAGAAAGGCATTCTAACCTCTATATGCTGCGATTTTGAAAGGACCTTTCCACAGATTTTCGAACTTTCCGTGCTTGCCTTTTTCTTCATTCCTTGCATCCCACTTTAGCACCACATCATCCAACTGAAATTTGTCCACTTTAGCTTTTCTGTCATAAATTTTCTTTATCCTATCCTGCAACTTGGATGTGTTTTTGAAAACATCTTCTCTTGTTTGCTGCAAGTGGATCATTTGATTTAGCCTTCTCTGCATGGGATCTTCCTCACTGCCGGCCTCCTAAAGAAGTTTGACCACTGGGGCAGCAAGAGAAGTGGGAAATACTGTGTCCACTCCATAAACCAGCTCAAACGGTGACATACCAATAGACTTTTTCTGACTGATTCGATCTGCCCAAAGTGCATGGACCAGCCTCTTGTTCCATCTCTTCTTATTTATTTCCAGCAGCTTCTTGATGATGTTGACCAAAGATTTATTCGAAGATTCTGCCAATCCATTGCCTTGCAGATGATAGGCAGTTGAATGACCCAAAATTATATGATATTTATGACAAAATTCTACCATCCTTTTTGATTTGAAAGCTGCTGCATTATCAGTGATTAATTTGTTTGGACAACCAAAGCGAGACAAGATGTTATTTTCGAGGAATGAAATAATTACCGTGTCTGTCACTTGTCTAGTAGGTGCCGCCTCAATCCATTTTTTTAAATATTTTGTCGTTGTAAAGATCCAGCTATGCTGTCCGGAAGAGGCAGGATGAATTTCCCCAATGAAATCCAACCCCCACTGCTAGAATGGAGCTCTCACTTCGATAGGCTTAAGTGGCAAAGGCTATAATTTCTGTTTCCCTTCAAAAATTTGACACTTATGACAGTGCTTTACCATCTTATGCACATCAGCAAACAAAGTAGGCCAGTAGTACCCCGCTCTCAAAATTTTGTTCGCTGTTGATTTCCAAAAAAGATGTCCACCACACTCTCCTCCATGGAAATCCTCCATGACTTTCTTTGCCTCCTCTTCCACCAGACAGTTTAACAAAATGCCATCGGGATCTTTCCAATACAATGCAAAATTCAAGATACAAAACTTGGCAGCCTTCAATTTGAGTGTTCTCGCTTTGTTTCTAGCCATGCTGGGCGGTGGTGATAGATTTTTCAGCACATATATTATATCCGAATACCATGGGGACAAAGAAAACATTTTGGATACCTGAACTGAAGTTCCTTCATCATTCTCCTCGGACATGGCAACGATCAGATTTATGTCCAATGCATGCAAATTTGATTCAGCCATTAGCTTCGCCAACCCCTGTCCTTTGACCATCTTTGTAGGCTTTATCTCCACATCGTATTCTAGCAAGGCTACGATCCATTTGCCTCTTCTTCCTTCCGGATCAGTCTACACTAAAACATCTTTCGCAGCAGTATTAGGAACATAGGCCAGAATGTGAGAATGTAGGATATACACCCTGAAATCCTTCAGTGCCTTCACCAATTCCAGGGCTTGCTTCTCAATGATGTTGTACTTCAAAGCTGCATCCCTTATAGCCCTTCTGAAGAATGCAATGGGTCTTTCATGATCATCCCTCTTTTGCAATATTACCGCTGCCATAGTGTGCTCAGAAGCAAATTAAAACAATATGAAATCTTGAGTGTAATCTGGGCTAACTAGAACTGGAGCTGAAGAAAGGGCCAATTTGACCAAGTTGAAAGATTTTACAGCCTCATCTATCCACAGCCTCATTTCTATCCGCAAGATTAGGCACAAAGCGACGCAGAAAATTCATCTTACCATTGAATGACTATATCTCCTTTTTTTTCCTAGGTAGAATGATTTGATGAATTGCTTGCACACGTGCTGGGTCTATGTGGATGCCATCTTTTGAAATGATATGCCCAAGTAATTTGCCTTCCTCCATGGTGAACAAGCTCTTCTTAGGATTCAATGATAAACCATATTTCCTGCATTTTTGGAAGACAAATTTTAGGTGATGCATGTGCTCTTCATCAGATTTTGAAAACACCGTCAAGTCATCCAAGTATACCACCAAAAACACATCCTTCTCATTTGCAAACTCCAAGTCCATTGCACGCTGAAATGCGGCACCTGCATTCTTTAAACCGAATGGCATTTTGGCATAGTGAAATGTTCCCCATGGATTTGTGAATGCTATCTTATCCCTATCATCTTCATGGATTGAAATTTGGTTATATTCGGAATAACCATCAAGCAGCGACATACGAGATGCCCCCACTACTTGTTGAAGTATATGGTCCACCTTGGTCAGCGGATAGTTGTCCTTCAATGAGACCTTGTTTAGATTTCTGAAATCGATGCATAGGCGGATCTCACCGGTCTTCTTTCGTACAGGCACTAAGTTAGATATCCAATCTGAAAATCTGATAGGCACAATGATACCTAACTTGTACAACCTGTTAGAGTCAGTCCTTACAGCCCTCCGTCAGAGATCTGTTCACTTTTTTGCATATCATTCTTAGGTGTCTCGCTCATTCCACTTCGTTGCATTTCGCTAGGGGCATGCCATTGACTGACGAGAGGGTTTGGTTGTCTTGTCTTTCCTCATGCTTGTACGTGCAGGGCTAATTAAAATTCCTCAAAAATCACTAAAGTTCAGGTCACGTCATCACGGTCACGAATGATTATTTTCGTTAAAAAGAGTCTTTAGTCCTAGAGTCTAGGGTTTTGAAGTCTTTGGATACATGTGATAAAAGCTCGCAGGCCATGAAGTTGGTTTCGAAAGTTTCCCATTTCATATTTTTATTCCCAAAAACATTTGAAGACATTTTTAGTTCAAAACTCTGTTTTGAATTGGAAACTATCAAATCTAGTTTGTGTAATATTGATGTATTTGTTTCACCATAAGAAGTTTCACAGCAAGCCTCTGATGTTTGCCAATGCCAAATGCCAAAATCTCTTCAAAAAATCAAGACATTTCATCTGTCCAAGATTAAGAAAAAAAAGTGAAAAGCCAAAGACAGAATTGCATTAAATGATAAAGTTCCAAAAGCCAAACATTATAAAAGTGGGTTATGGTTTCATGAGATATTTTATATGAGATATTTTATAACGCATATAAAGCATGGAAAACAAATCATTTTCACAAGTTTCCCAAAGAAAAACCAAATCAGAGTGTTGAAGACAAAGTGGAAGTGGTCCAAGGTTGTGGAGTTGAAGTGGAAGTGCATGCTATGCACAGAGAAGGCGCACTACGCATTGGGAGCGCGCTACGCACTAGGCTTCACTGGCCTGTGCAAAATTACATGCGCGCTACGCATTGGGAGCGCACTACGCATTGGGTAAGCGCGCTACACATACAAATTCAGAGCCAAAATTTTTTTCTCCTTCGTCCAGATTCATGCCAAATTGCCTCCAACTGCTTGCAAGTAGGTTCTTTATGATTGCTCAGTGAATTTTAGACATGATTATGGTGTGTTGAATGTGGAGAAAAAAGTGTGAAATGTAAAACCCTATGTTGATTTCCAAATTCACTTCTTAGGGTTTGAAGCAAATGAAGCCAAAAACTTCTTAGGGACTGTGTGGGTTAATATATGCCTGTGTCATCTATTTTCAGTGGTGTTCATGCTCATTATTAACCTTGGCCTCACACCCTCTCTTTGCCATTACATCACTGTTGTCATTATTACGACCTTTGTCATTTTCACACTGTTTTTTTTGGCAAACTCATTTGACAAAACTATTCTCATTATGGCTTTCCTATGATACTTTGATACACATGTGACACATTTGAGGAGTAAAGCATACACTGAAATTTTTGCCTTCACTATACCTATATCAGCATACATTTTGCAAACAGTCTGATTTCAGCACAATGTCAGAGATGGATTCAGTTTATGAACAAGAGTATGACAGCGATTCCATAGTAGAGATTAATGTGCCACGAAGGTCTCACAGAAGTGGCAAAAGTGGTAAGCATCTCAGGGAGGAACCTACTTCTTTGGCTCAATTGCATGCTTGCTCGCTTGCAATGGATTGTTTTCGCTATCAGTCATGTTACCGCTATTGTGAGCTGATTTCACAAACTCGGCATCATCATGAGCTAGCTCGTCTATTTTTTCTACACTTACATGATGGCCATGTAAATCTTGCCGGAGTAGATTTCATTCTGTCACCAGAAACCATTGCTCAGGCCACCGGAATACCAAATGTAGGAGAGGAATGGAACAAGAGACAGCAGCTAGATAAATTCTACTATGAGCCATACATCAAACCTGGGTTTATAAGGCAGCTAAGCAGGGTATTTCCATTCATATTTCTAAAGGATGAGTTTGCACCCTTGATGAAGCGTATCATTCGATATTTCAGTTGTGAGGGCAGATTCTCGTGCCTCTATACGTACCATATTTGTTTGTTGATGCATTTCACGAGGGTACATATGATGAGCATTCCATACTTCATGTATCGCAATATAGAGAGGATGACATATCTTGTACAGAGGAAGACCCCAACACAGTAGCATAGAAGTATATATCATTACACACTGATCAAAATCATTGTGGTACAGCAGCTCACACAGCAAGGCATTACTTGGGAGGATTTCATCTCCTGTGACTTCTTCACAGTGCTACAGCTGCCTCCCGAGGTAGCTCATGATGAGGGAGAGCCTTCACATCAGTTTGACATTCCTGAGACTGAGCATATTAGTGCTTCAGTGTATGTGACATACCAACGAGGCCACAGGGCCTTATTTGCAGCTACACGACGAGTACTATCTCGACATGGCATGGAAGGGGTCTCGCCTTCTTCTTCAGCATAGGTACAGGTTCAGGACAGAGGCAAGAGGACGATGCATGAGGAGAGCCCATTAGGAGGCCATGAGATTGATGTTACACTCAGTGATGTGCATGGGAGCTATCCTGGCTTGAAACTGAAAGAGGTCATCCAAAAGCAGAAGGCTGAGATTGACAGCTTGAATGAGAAGTTGCTGAAAGCAGAATGTCTGATCAAATATTTGGAGCAGCGAAATAAGCAGCTAGAGGACCATCACACACTTCTAGAGTTGCGACAAATCCGTGAAGACCGAAAGTTGGCCCAGAAAAGACCTGGCAATTTGACACCTTTTAAGTGGTAATTTTGGCTTGAGAAAATCAATCGACATCTAGAGGAGTTGTTGGCGAAGGCCAATAGAGATAAAGACATGCTCCATCATATGAAACATCACTATTGGGCTCGCATGCACGTCGGCAAAGCAAAAATAAAGATTTTGAAGAGGAGGTTGAGCAGAGCATTAAAACGGAAAAAGAGCCCTAATCCACTTCAGATTTTGGCTGAGGCTTCGGTGGTTGAGCATGATACATGATGGAGGGTCTTCACTATGAATTTGAGAAAATTCGGAGAATTTTTTGTCATTTTGGAAATTTTTTGCTTGCAAAACAGAATTTTCAACCCAACGAGTAGTGCGTCGACGTGCACACTTATGATTGGGACACTTGCTGGAGGAAAACTTTATAGTTTTGGATTTTTCATGGTAAGTTATGCATGCTCTAGTATGGCCAAGGAATTTCATCAAGTTTTGGATGATCAAAAGGGTCAAAAACACCATGAAAATCACCTTTCTGCCACCTTTTGCATCAGCAGGAGGTACTTGTGGGAGAATGAAATTTTGAAGGGGCAAATGACCTCCAAATTGGAAAATTCCACTTGGGTTGGATAGCAGACATCCAGGGCTTCCAACCAGCTATTTTGATCTTGATTTTGATGCCGGGAAGTGCCCCAAAAGTAGGCTGAAAGGCACCCGACGCATAGAGCTCAGGCGCGCGGCGCATAGAGATTTTTGGTCAAATTTTCATCTTCCAGCTCAGGAATTCGACCAGTTTTCACCAGTTTCACCTTCTGATGTAGTATGTGACTTATCTTGATGTAATTTGATGTATATTATGTAACTTTGGCACTTATTTACCTATTCTAGATGATTCATTCACAAAATAGCAAAAATTTAATGTAATGAATCAGTTTCCCTTCTTTTAGAGGCAGGTTGTTTGGATGCCTAGTTTTTAGCTCTATGTTTGGAATTAGTTCAAACTGCTCCTAGGAGGAGCTCGACCCCTAGAGGCTAGGAGATAGGTTGGCATGGTCTATATTATGTAGATTTTCAGTCAGTAGCAATGGTTGGACTATTGGGAAAGTTTTGGCACACTATTGTACATATCTTCTGCATTTTGGCTAAGGAAAGATCAGAGGTTTTGTAGCACCTGTTGGGATTCTTGTGGTTTTCAGTTTTGATGGTGTGTTCTCTCAATTATTTGTAAGTTCTTTAATATTTTAATGTATGCCATTCCCTTCTTTTTCTTCTGAAACTAAATGAATGAGTAAGTGAGGTAGAATCCATTGATTTCAGTGCTCTACCTTTAAATTTGTTTAGTTTTATATGTTTTCATCAGTCTGGAGAGTGTTAGCCTCCTGTTGCAATAGGTGTTCATATTTCATGATTGACAGTTGAAAGTGCCAAATATGTCATACTTTGCATGCTGCAATGCTCCATATTTCCAAAAGAGGCCAAAGAAGAGGCCATGAAAGTGTGCCAGTCTAAATGCCACCGTTGTATTCCAAATTTCAATGAGTTAACCATTTTTGAAGAATTTTCTATTAAGGGAAGGCCAAACAACTTAATCTTGGCCTCCCTAGGTTTCAATTTCTTGTTTTAGAATATAGAGAATCATTATCTGTCCAAACAGTTTAATCTTGGCAGATTTGTAGATAGGTAGAGAAACAAAGGAGCCCAACTGCTTAATCTGGGCCCTTGGAAGAAATAAGTGTACATTTAGATAGGAGGATAGCAAAAAGAAAAAAGGATAATTAGGGTCTGCAATTCCAAATGCAACCATGCAAAAAAGAAGAAAAAATGCTAGCTAAGTAGGTTGGGTAAGTAGTTTTGTGGTTACAGAATCAAGATGTGTGATCCATTTCGTCTTTTCAAGTGTTATATTTACTCAGATCACAATTATGAGGCAATTCCCCTTTGGAGGAGCTCAAGCGAGGCATGTCTAACTCCCCCTTCTTCTCATTCCCCAAATCACTCACTAACATCCCCTTGAGGACCGTGGGATCTGCCCAACCAGTCCTGTTATCACTTCATTTTTGTAAAGCACCAAGTCAAGCTTTGACTTTCTTCTATGAAACGAAGCCACATTTCTTGTGTAAAAATCATGTCTCCATAGTCCATTCACTCCCTATGTCTAAGTTTCAGCTCAAAAACTTAGCCTCTCCCCTACACTTCACCTCACAAATTCATATTAACTCCTAAACTCTATTATCTAGTTCCCTATATCATTTCCTTATCCCCTATTGTACAAAAACTATATAAAAATCCCAAAAATATTACATATTCCCCTCCCCTTGGCATTATAGCCATAATTATCAAGTCCAGGAAATAGTAGTCCATATGGGGCTCCTACTAACCCTTCCGTTTCCTAACCTGGAGTTAGTCTGACATCTGGTCACACTAATAACCATTTACCCTAAGTCCTAACCCTAGAATACTCATTTCCCGCCCTTATCCTAAGGTCACGCATGTAAATATATTTCACCCCGCTTGTATATAACCCAAAACCCACTTTCCTAAAGTCCCCCCGCCCCCGCCAGATTAAAACAATTAACAAAAGCGCCGCGGGCCCCGTATCTATTCTTCCGCCGTTTTGATCGTGCCGCCAGCCATCAGATCTGGCGCGCCCAAGATCTACGGTGGACGGTCTTTTTGTGCCCCGACATGCCGAGGGTTAGTGTCCGGGAGATGGGCGGTTTTCTCGTCATACTCCCACCACGCATCGCCCTCTCGACTGTGGTGGAGTCCCCTCCTCCAAAACCTCTTCTGCACAAAATCGGTGCGACATGAAACCAGATACCGCCCTCCCCTGTGTGACGTTGGCGCCACGTCTCCCCCATGACGTCATCAACCTGCGTCGGCCTCCTGCCACCGTGTCCCTACCACGTCATTTCCATGTCATCATCTCCACCGTACCGCCACATCACCCGGTTGTACTGCTGACGTCACCTCGCCACGTCACCACTGTACTGGGACCCACCGCTGACGTCATGCTGACATCATCGTAAAAAAGAGAGAAGCACGAAATCTACACAACGGATGCCCGGAATGAAGAACCGAGGCAATTTTTGATGTACAATTAGCGCTTAGCGCTAATTGCGCATCGCTAAGGTAAATAGGCCAAAATGGAAAGCCCTTTCATGGCTCGGCCACCAACAGGCCCGAAAGTCACAAAATGACAAGAATTTCTTCCCGCAGGATTCAGAAAGGGGCAAAGAAAGTTTTTAAAGCAATAGAGGGCCAAACAATAGCCATAAGAGGTCGATGGGACAGTTTAAAGAGTATCAGCAGTGAGAAAAGGCACACATTCAGTGCTCAAGCATATCAATGAAGCGGCAAAGAGTATCAGTTAAACGTTTTTAATGGAAATCTTTATTCCCAATGCAAGTGAACATTGAATGGCCTCCAACAAAGTCAAAGAAGGCGATGAAAGCCCATCAAGGCTCTCCGACCATAGTTAAAGCATTTAAAGCCACTGAACAGCAATGGATCAGAGATCAAAGCACAATTATGGCCAAATGCCAGCATAGAGTTCCAAAGGACACCACAGTTACTCGTTTCTTAAGGCGGCTGCCCCCAGTGCAACATTAGATAGATATTTTGAGCATTTATTTCAGGCATATGTTAGGTTAAAGACACTTATTATAGCAAATCTATCTGAGATTTATTTGTGTATATATTTTAGTTATAAAACCACCCTAATTTACTGTTTAGGGGGTTGGTTGGTTGGTTGTATAGCTCTAAGAGAGACTCGCTCTGTATACTTAATGTTTTACTTAATCAAAGACTACTCAAAAGCTTGGAGGAATGACTATTTGCTGTGTGTTTGATGGTTGAAGGATGAATACGAAATTCTTGTGCTGCAACATGACTCAATAAGTGTTTCTTACCTTTGTTTTCCATTGATATACCATCTAAAATAACAGAAAGAATGAATAGTTTAGACTTGGTTTAATTGCCCTCTATGCTCAATTTCTTCTATTTCTTTATGTTTTCATCTGGATTAGTAATGAATATGAATTCCTTGTGGCTCATATTTCCCCTAATTCACTCATGTTTGACGGTTATCTAGGGATTCTTCACTGCTCCTAGATAGAGCTCATTCACCTTCCCTCTGCTAAGCTGAAAGAGAGATTCTTAACTGCCTCTCATTCCTTGGCCCTCATTTCATCCTTTTAAGCTTGAATCATTGTTTCATGTGCAGCTAGCTTGCTCCATATTCCTTTCTTGTGACCAAGAAAATGCACCAGCAGTCCTACTCCTTGACTTCACGCTCAATGGTTCTAAAACTTTCATGCTATCCCTGCCTCTCTACTTGAAAGCATCATCCTTTCCACCAAAACTCAAACAAAACCCCTTGTACTCAATAACTAGCCTAAAATCATCATCAACAAAGCAAAATCATAAAGAGATAGCCCTCTCTGATTGCAGGTAGGCTAGGACCTGCAATCCAAAGATTGGTTTGTGGTTACCTCGGCCATATTCCCTTGGGAGTCAAAGGGAACAACCTGAGTGATAACATAATGGCGACTCCGCTGGGGAGAAATGAATTTTCCAATTGCTGTATATTCCTTAAAACTACAGATGAAGCCTGAATGTCAGCCAGGGAGCCTTTGAAACTATCCTTGCTTTGCATTTACAGGAGTAAATAAAATTTTCTTCAGTCAATCGTCATGCTAGTTTTAAGTTATAGATAGCTATTCCAAAATTTGATTAGTTCCTTGCTAATTCTAAAAACATTCATAGAAAATACCAAAACAAATTTAGAATCTGGCTCCCAAAAGGAACTCACGTTATACAAGGTCAAATACAGACCCGAACCCCCCAGCTGTTTTCAACAATCCCAACTTAATCCCAAAGATTCTTAGGAAACAAGAAGTTTTTGTTGATAATAGTCCTGAAGCAGTTCACCCAAGCAGTGTTCCAACCCCTGTCAAAGTTTTATTTCGGTCAACCCCCACTTCCCCTTGTTCATCATCCACCCCTCAAAGCACTCCTTCCACACCTCCATTCACTGCACATACTCCCATTACAGATGTTGTTACAGCTGTTCCAGTTGTCCCTGTTATCCCACTTATCCCTGTAAACATGGCCAATAGATATGTGCCCTTGCAATTACCTGCAAATCCTGGGGCTATGCCTCAGGATTATCAAACTAAAATCACATATTTTGATGGAACTGGTTCTTGCACAGCCCTTCAGCATACCAAGAAGATGCAAGACTATTTTGAGAACTACGAGATAGATGATGATAGCATGAGAATGAAGATTTTCGTCCAAAGTTTGACAGGTGATGTCAGGACTTGGTTTAGATCACTCACAGTCAATTCCATAGCAGACCCAGAAGCCTTATACCAGTCATTTATCAACAGATGGGAGAAAAAGAAAGACCCCTTTCATATATTATCTAAATATGACACCATCAAAAGAGGCCCTCAAGAGTCTGCCTTGGACTATTGTGCAAGATTCAATAATGTTTATAATGTAATACCATAGAACTTAAGACCTCCACCTGATCTTGCTTTGTATAAATTCCCTGATGGTTTTGATATTAACATGGCTTATCAGTTAAGGGAAAGAGCCTCTCAAACCCTGGCAGACATGCAAAATGTTGCTGTTAGCATAGAGGCAAATCTAATTGCCAAAAGAAACAGAGCTAGAACTGAGAGAAGAACCACCTTTAAAGAGGAACCCTCAGCCTTAGATCAAAAGTTGGATGCTATTATTAGTGGCATGCACATGCTGGGAGACAGAGTAGAGAGTGTTGAGAGGAAATCATCATGGGATGGACAACAATCTAATACCATAAAGAACCCAAATTTCAGGAAAACTCAGAACACAAATGCTGGTAGGTCTAGCCCAGACCATGATGTAAGGCCTCCCTTTCATGAAAATTATGCTGAAGCATCTACATCTAGTGAGCCCATAGAGGACACTCACATGAACTTAGTGGAGTTGAAGGCTGAGCAACAAATTTTCCTAACTCAACAAGACCAAGATGAGCATGACTTTAATCGATTTCAAACTATATCTGGTTAGTCTTTTGATTTTAAACAAGGCTATGATACTGCTATGTATGAGGTCCACAAACAATATAAGCTGAGGACAAGAACCATAGATGTGCCCGAAAAGGTTAAACCAAATGATACCAAGCAGCCGAAGAAGATCAAAGAAAAGGTTGCCCTCATAGAAACTGCTGATAAAATAGTCCCTAATCCAAAGGATGTCACCATAGAGGATGTTACAGATATGCGGTCCTCTAATGATCAACCTCTGCCACCTTTTTCCTCCAAAGAGAATTTGAACAACGTTCCAAAAAACCCTCCTAAAATTGAAAAACCGCAAGCAATCACTTCCCATAACGCTGATAAAAAAGACCAAATTACTGATACTCCAATGGAAAAAGGGAAGCCTGCCTCTCACAATACTAAAACCCAATCTGAAAATTCATTTGACTTATAGGCAGAAATAGGTAAACTGAAGATATCCATCCATTTATCTGAACTTGCCAAACATGATGTGTATAGGCAAAAAATTCAAAGATCACTTCAAATGCCAGAGGTCAAGGATGATGTGAATGTTTTAGATGATACCCTCGAACTGCTGTTTGGTCCAGAAGTTAATGGAAAATCAACATATGGATCTGTCTTACCCTTTTTTGTTAGTTTACATATACATGACAAAGTCTTGCACAATGCTATGTTCGACTCAGGTGCCTCACACAACCTTATGCCCAAAGCTGTAATGGAAAAGCTGAACCTTGATGTTACAAGACCCTACAAAGATCTATTCTCCTTTGACTCAAGTCAAGTCAAGTGTTTAGGCCTCATCAAAGACTTGTGTGTCTCCTTAGTCCAATATCCCAACAAGACAATCCTCATGGATGTGGTGGTTGCTGACATTCCACCAAAGTATGACATGTTATTGTCAAGATCTTGGGGAGAAAAAATCCAAGGATCCCTCCAATTAGACCTCTCTTATGCCACTATATCTGTCTTTGGGCAACCAAAGAGACTATATAGAGAAACACTGATGAAGTATGTGGTAACTAGTGAGGACAAGCCCCAAAATTTTCCTATTTTTTCAATCCATTCTGATATGGATTCTTTTATTCTATTTAATGGCGAAACAAGTCCTCCCACTGATGTCAAGTCGTTGGCTTTAGAACTGGACACAAACATCAATGAAGAATCGGTTGCCCATACTGATGAAACTGTCAAAACAATCAAGGCAACCAACATACAGGAAGAACCTCCCCAAATAGAAAATTCAAATCTGCCCACTGCAAGAATGACTGAAACTCTTGATACTAACCACAAGCAAGAAATCACATGGTATTTAGAGTTTGATGGCTCTGTCAACAAGTTAGGAGCAGGGGCAGGTGTATGGATTCACAAAGCACATAAAAATCATGCAGAAGGCCATGCCTACAGATTGAATTTCAAATGCACCAACAACATGGCAGAGTATGAGGCTCTCCTTTTAGGCCTTAAACAGCTCAAAGCTCTAGGAGCTGCAAAAGTGTCCATTCTAGGTGACTCTGATTTAATCATACAACAAATGAAAGGCAACTTTTTTACCAATGACAATAGAATGAGGGCCTATAGGACTGCTGCCACTAATATACTCAATAAATTCACTGAATCCAAGCTTGCCAAGATCTCAAGAGATCATAACATTCATGCACACAGCCTAGCCACTTTTGCTAGTACATGCAAGCTGCCCTTTGAGCCAAATCACCATTTCATTGCTGAGATAAAACATAGGCCTGCTATCCCGAATAATGTTAAAGATTGGCAAGTGTTTGAAAATGATGCCCAGATTAACAATTTCCTCACTCTTGAGCATGAGTTTTCAAATATTAACATTGACATGGATGCTATAACAAATGAACAACAGCAGAGAAATGAAAATCAGCAGGTTGTAACAGCTGTAAGAGCCAAACAAATGTTAAACCCAACTATTTTTGACAATACAAACATAGAAGAGCTGAAACAGATGCATTTGGAGGAAATAGTATAAACAGAGGCCGAGATCGTTGATCTAAAAGATAAATTTCTCCCTGCTGGCCTCACTCTGTTAGAAGATATGTTTGATGCAAATGATGTGCCCAAAAAACCAAAAATGCAACCCTTAAATGCTGCTATAGAAGAACACAACATTGGGACAGCAGAGAAGCCCAAAATGATAAAACTATCCCAATCTTTGCCACCTGATCAAAAGCCCAAATATGTTGATTTGTTCAAAGAATTCCAAGATGTATTTTCTTGGAGTTATGAGGACTTGAAGTCCTATGACACCTCAGTGATCCAACACATCATTCCTTTAAAACCAAACCAAAAGCCCTTCAAACAAAAACTTAGAAGAATCAATCCCGTGCTCCTTCCTTTGATTGAAAAGGAAGTGAAAAGAATGTTTGAAGCAGGTATCATAGCACCCATCAGATTCTCTGAATGGGTATCCAATCTTGTTCCCACAAGAAAAAAGACAGGTGAGATTAGGCTATGTGTAAATCTAAGAAATTTAAACCAAGTCTCCCTAAAAGACCACTACCCATTGCCAAAAATGGACCACATCCTACAAAGAGTAGTGGGGTCATCTAGAATCTCTTTGCTAGATGGATTTTCAGGTTTCAGTCAAATACTGGTTCACCCAGATAACCAAGACAAGACAGCCTTTACCACACCGTGGGGAACATTTAAATATGTGAAGATGCCTTTCGGACTTAAAAACACTGGTGCTACCTTTCAAAGGGCAATGGATATTGCATTTGCCAAGGAAATACATGATTTCCTAGTTGTCTACCTCGATGACTTAACCCCTTTCTCCAAATCTGATCGAGAACACCTAAAACATTTGAGGCAAATATTCATGACATGTAGGAAATATGGCATTTCCTTGAACCCCAAGAAGCCTCTATTTGGCCTTGAAGAAGGCAAACTACTTGGCCATATCATATCAAAGGACGGGATTAGAATAGATCCAGAAAGGATCCAAGCCATCCTCCAAATCCCATATCCAAGAAACATAAAAGAGTTGCAAGCATTCCTTGGAAAGATCAACTTCTTAAGGAGATTTATTCCAAATCTAGCCGAGCTGATAAGACTATTAAGAAACATGTTAAAAAAGGATGCCAAGGTAAAATGGTCTCTTGAAACCAAACAAGCCTTTGAGAGTATCAAATTTGCCTTAACCCAAGCCCCTGTCCTCACCAGTCCACAATTTGACAAAGATTTCATTATATTTTCATTTGCATCTGAGCACACCATAGCTACTGTCCTTTTGCAAAAGGATGATCAAGGAGCTGAAAAGCCAATTGCCTTTTTCAGCGAGCTTTAAGAGATGCCCCTTTAAAGTACCAAATCATGGAGAAGCAGGCCTATGCCCTTGTTAAAGCAATCAAAGATTTCCGAGTTTAGATTTTATATTCGCATGTGATTGCCTATGTCCCAAATGCTGTTGTAAAAGAAATATTAACCCAAGAGGGGCTAGAAGGCAAAAGAGGCAAGTGGATTGCTAACATCCTTGAGTATGACATAGAAATAAAACAAACCAAGCTCATAAAGGGACAAGGCTTAGCCAAACTGATGTCCGAAACAAACTTTCAAGCTTTAGACATTAACCAACTCGACAATGAACAGGAGCTGGCGACTCCACATATCAATGAAACCTTTTTGCAATCTCCATGGTATTCTGATATATGCTTTGTATTGTTAAACCTGTTTGCTCCCCCAGGATTGTCCAGAACCAAGAAAAGATTTTTAAAAATGAAGGCTTCAAAGTTTTGTGTCATAGATGGTGCTTTATTTTGGAAAAATCATGAAGGCATATTGCTTAACTGTTTAACCATGAATGAAACTAACAATGTCATGAAAGAATTCCATGCAGGGGACTATGGAGGACATCTATATTGGAAGTGCACTGCTGATAAAATTTTAAGGGCTAGTTTCTATTGGCCCTCTTTGTTTGCAGATGTAAAGAAGTTTGCTATCTCATGTCATAAATGCCAAATCTTTGAGGGAAAAAGAAAGTTGTTACCCTTGCCCCTTAAGCCCATCTCAACCAAGAAACCTTTTCAACAATGGGGTCTTGACTTCATTGGAGAAATCCACCCCTCTTCCTCAGGCCAGCATAAGTGGATTCTAACAGCCACTGACTATTTCACTAAATGGATTGAATCCATCCCATGTAGGCAGGCCAATGACTCCATCATTATCCAATTCCTTGAGACCAACATCCTTTCTAGATTTGGCTTCCCTGAAAATATCATCATTGACAACGTTGCTGCCTTCAAATCCAAAAAAATGATCAATTTTTGCCACAAATTTCACATTACCTTGGGCCATTCCACAGCCTATCACCCTCAAGGTAATGGCTTGGTCGAGTCATCTAACAAGAGCCTGATTAATATTATCAAGAAGATCTTAGAAGAAAACAAAAAGAACTGGCACAAAAAGCTCACAAATGCCTTATGGGCAGACAAACTTTCAACAAAGAAATCCATTGGGATGAGCCCTTATGAGCTAGTATATGGCATGGAAGCTAGATTTCCCTCTTCCTTGGGCATCCCTAGTATCAAATTGTTACAAGAGATTCAGGCTAAACCAAATCACATTCAACACAATCAGACCATTCATCTTCAGCAAACCAGAGAGCAAGTTTATGACAGAGCTCAAATTTTGCAAGAGAAGCTCAAAAAGATGTTTGATAAGAGAGCTAAGGCTGAGGATTTCTACATTGGCGACAAAGTTCTAAAGTGGGATTCACAAAGAGAAGACAAGGGCAAACATGCAAAATTTGATTTTTTATGGAAAGGGCCATTTGTTATTTCTGTTGTTCAGGGAAATAACACATATTTCCTCAAATTAGTAGAGGGCAGCTCTGCTGAAGAAGGCCCTGTTAATGGCCGAATGTTAAAACATTACCATGATCCCTTTTAAGGGATACAATGCAGCTCTGTATATATCTCTTTGTACATTGATATTTGTGTATATCAGAACTTTGTTTTTATTTTTGTATAAGCAGTCTGATTGTCAGAGGAGCAACAACAAAGTTTGTGAAGACACAACCAATGCAAGTACTCCATTTTAAAGCTATTTCTCTGCATTAATCTCAACAAAACAACAAGAGTAGTGCTATCATATCACAGCAATTCACGGTAAAAAGAAACTGTTTGCAGCTTGCAGTCTTCAGTCAAACAATATCAATAAGAGAGGAGCATTTTTTAGTTTCACATCACTAACTGTTTCTAGACCAGAGGCTAAGGGAAATACATCAGTTTTGATCCATGTTTTGGATCTATTTCAAAGGCAATGCTCAAGCAACATTGTATATAATATCAGGCAGGCAGAAGAAAGCAGGCAGTGCTATGTATTTCACAATATTTCAGTTGAGGAGAGGGTTGCTCATATTTCAAAGTTTCACACTTTTAGTAGCCAACACAAAGAAATTTTTCAGTCCACAACAGCTATAGAAGATCAAGGTAGTCTGACCTGTTGTTCTTGGCTTTTCACAAGGAAAAGCCATCCCCAAGTGGAGCCACTGTTAGCCTCCTGTTGCAACAGGTGTTCATATTTCATGATTGACAGTTGAAAGTGCCAAATATGTCATACTTTTCATGCTGCAATGCTCCATATTTCCAAAAGAGGCCAAAGAAGAGGCCATGAAAGTGTGCCAGTCTAAATGCCACTGCTGTATTCCAAATTTTGATGAGTTAACCATTTTTGAAGAATTTTTTGTTAAGGGAAGGCCAAACAGCTTAATCTTGGCCTCCCTAGGTTTCAATTTCTTGTTTTAGAATATAGAGAATCATTATCTATCCAAACAGTTTAATCTTGGCAGATTTGTAGATAGGTAGAGAAACAAAGGAGCCCAACTGCTTAATTTGGGCCCTTGGAAGAAATAAGTGTACATTTAGATGGGAGGATAGCAAAAAGAAAAAAGGATAATCAGGATCTGCAAGTCCAAATGCACCCATGCAAAAAAGAAGAAAAAGTGCTAGGTAAGTAGGCTGGGTAAGTAGTTTTGTGGTTACAGAATCAAGCTGTGTGATCCATTTCATCTTTTCAAGTGTTATATTTACTCAGATCACAATTATGAGGCAATTCCCCTTTGGAGGAGCTCAAGCGAGGCATGTCTAACTCCCCCTTCTTCTTTCCCCAAATCACTCACTAACATCCCCTTGAGGACCGTGGGATCTGCCCAACCAGTCCTGTTATCACTTCATTTTTGTAAAGCACCAAGTCAAGATTTGACTTTCTTATGTGAAAAGAGGCCACATTTCTTGTGTAAAAATCATGTCTCCACAGTCCATTCACTCCCTATGTCTAAGTTTCAGCTCACAAACTTAGCCTCTCCCCTACACTTCACCTCACAAATTCATATTAACTCCTAAACTCTATTATCTAGCTCCCTATATCATTTCCTTATCCCCTATTGTACAAAAACTATATAAAAATCCCAAAAATATTACATATTCCCCTCCCCTTGGCATTATAGCCATATTTATCAAGTCCGGGAAATAGTATTCCATCTGGGGCTCCTACTAACCCTTCTGTGTCCTAACCTGGAGTTAGTCTGACATCTAGTCACACTAATAACCATTTCCCCTAAGTCCTAACCCTACAATACTCATTTCCCGCCCTTATCCTAAGGTCACGCATGTAAATATATTTCACCCTGCTTGTATATAACCCAAAACCAACTTTCCTAAAGTTCCCCCCCCCTTGCCAGATTAAAACAATTAACAAAAGCATTGTGGGCCCTGTATCTATTCTTCCGCCGTTTTGATCGTGCCGTCGGCCGTCAGATCTGGCGCGCCCAAGATCTACGGTGGGCGGGTCTTTTTGTGCCCCGACATGCCAAGGGTTAGCGTCTGGGAGATGGGCGGATTTCCCGTCGTACTCTCGCCACACGTCGCCCTCTCGGCTGTGGCGAATCCCCCTCCTCCGAAACCACTTCTGCACAAAAGCTGTGCGACATGAAATCGGATACCGCCCTCCCCTGTGTGACGTCGACGCCACGTCTCCACCATGACGTCATCAACCTATGTCGGCCTCCTGCCACCGTGTCCCTGCCACATCATTGCCACGTCATCACCTCCACTGTACCGCCACATCACCCAGCTGTACTGCTGACATCACCATGCTGACGTCACCCGCCACGTCACCACCATACTGGGACCCACCGCTGACATCATGCTGACTTCATCGTCAAAAAGAGCGAAGTGCAAAATCTGCACAATAGATGGCCGGAATGAAGAACCAAGGCAGTTTTTGATGCGCGATTAGCGCTTAGCGCTAATCGCGCATCGCTAAGGGAAATAGGCCAAAATGGAAAGCCCTTTCATGGCTCGGCCACCAACAGGCCTGAAAGTCGCAAAATGACAAGAATTTCTTCGCGCAGGATTCAGAAAGGGGCAAAGAGAGTTTTTAAAGCAACAGAGGGCCGAACAACAGCCATAAGAGGTCGATGGGACAATTTAAAGAGTATCAATGGTGAGAAAAGGTGCACATTCAGTGCCCAAGCATATCAATGAAGCGGCAAAGATTATCAGTTAAATGTTTTTAATGGAAATCTTTATTCCCAATGCAGGCGAACATTGAATGGTCTCCAACAAAGTCAAAGAAGGCGGTGAAAGCCCATCAAGTCTCTCTGACCATAGTTAAAGCATTTAAAGCCACCGAACAACAATGGATCAGAGATCAAAGCACAATTATGGCCAAATGCCAGCACAGAGCTCCAAAGGACACCATAGTTACTCGTTTTTTAAGGCAGCTGCCCCCAGCACAGCATTAGATAGATATTTTGAGCATTTATTTTAGGCATATGTTAGGTTAAAGACACTTATTACAGCAGATCTTTCTGAGATCTAATTTGTGTAGATATTTTACTTATAAAACCACCCTAATTTACTATTTATGGGGTTGGTTGGTTGGTTGTATAGCTCCAAGAGAGACTCGCTCTGTATACTTAATGTTTTACTTAATCAAAGACTGCTCAAAATCTTGGAGGAATGACTATTTGCTATGTGTTTGATGGTTGAAGGATGAATACGTAATTCTTGTGCTGCAACATGACTCAATAAGTGTTTCCTACCTTTGTTTTCCATTGATATACCATCTAAAATAGCAAAAAGAATGAATAGTTTAGACTTGGTTTAATTTCCCTCTATGCTCAATTTCTGTTGTTTCTTTATGTTTTCTTCTGGATTAGTAATGAATATGAATTCCCTGTGGCTCATATTTCCCCTAATTCACTCATGTTTGATAGTTATCTAGGGATTATTCACTGCTCCTAGATAGAGCTCATTCACCTTCCCTCTGCTAAGTTGAACGAGAGATTCTTAACTGCCTCTCATTCCTTGGCCCTCATTTCATCCTTTTAAGCTTGAATCATTGTTTCATGTGCAGCTAGCTTGCTCCATATTCCTTTCTTGTGACAAATAAAACGCACCAGCAGTCCTACTTCTTGACTCCACGCCCAATGGTTCTAAAACTTTCATGCTATCCCTGCCTCTCTACTTGAAAGCATCATCCTTCCCACCAAAACTCAAACAAAACCCCTTGTACTCAATAACTAGCCTAAAATCATCATCAACAAAGCAAAATCATAAAGAGAGAGCCCTCTCTGATTGCAGGTAGGCTAGGACCTGCAATCCAAAGATTGGTTTGTGGTTACCTCGGCCGTATTCCCTTGGGAGTCAAAGGGAACAACCTGAGTGATAACGGAGAGGATTCCTGTTTCCCCTTGCCCTTTTTAGCTCCTTGTCATTCTGATCCATCCATACATATGATCAAAAAGCATTAAAGCTACTACCTACTTTGCCCCAACTCGAGTTCTGCAAAGATCTGGTCTCCCGAGCCGAAATTTGTTTTTTACCTTTTCTCCAACAAAAGCCCAAAAAAATTTAAATCAAACCTACCTATCCATTTACTAGCCTAAAATCAATATCAATTATAAGTTATCTCAGCTCCTTTGAAGACCTTTTGACGAGATAGACCCGGAGAGAGCCCTCTCCTATGCTCGTAGGGCTAGATACGAGGCTAAGCTTGGTTTGATGTGGCCTTGAGTCTCGCCTTCGTTCAGCCTAAGGTAGATTCTAGCGCTAACACAACCTATTTACCTCTTTTTCGATGGATGGCAACAACTTTGGATTGATCCTTCTCAGCTTTTGTCTAAATGGTTTCTGATTGGGCTTGATAGGTATTGTGTGCTGAATGATATTCGTATCATAGGTCTTTAAATCAGAATAATCCCAAGCAAATACATCTGCAAATGAAGCCATCAAACCGATATATTTGTCCTTTATTTTTGGCGGTAATGCTTTGGACAATTTTACCAATTTTGGATTTGCAGCTGTACCAATGTTGACTTCTTCCACACCTTTCTCTGTCGGCTGCAATGTTGGCTTGCGGGCTACATCATCCTAATCAAAAAGTTCCTCTAGGGGTATCAAGCCTTTAGGAATGATGTTATTCTTCAGCTGCAATACGTCCATTTGATTGATCTGCACTTCTTCTATACCATTCCATTTGTTCTCATCGTTTTCCACATCAATTAAGGTTTCTTTGAACTTGCCTTTGTTGAGCAGAAAATCCTTAATCTCCTCATCATCTTGGAACACTTGTCAATGTCACTGATTGTCGGGAATGGTTGGATGGTGCTTGACATGGATTTCAAACTTATTGCTGGAGTTCATGGGGATCTCCAAGCTGCTTGCTGCCTTGGCAAGAGCATCAGCAATACTATTTTGTATTCGTGGCACACATGTCAAGGTGTATTCGGAGAATAGCTTCAAGGTGTCCAAAACTGTATTACGATAGGCCCACATCCTAGGATGTTTTGCTTGATACTCACCTCTGACCTGTTTTATCACCAACACAGAGTCACCATATACTGAAATCCTCTTTGCATTCAGCTTTCTAAGAATCTTTAGGCCAGTAATCAGAGCTTCATATTCAGCTTCATTATTGGAACATTCAAAGGCTATCTTGTAGGAGAAAACTCTCACGCTGCTAGGCACTTTGTTTGGGGCGGAGAAAGGACTGCTTACCCAAATACCAATACTAGCACCATCAATCCCTACTGCTCCATCAAAATCCATGGTCCACAAGCCTTCTTCGTCTTCTTGCAAGTTATGAAAATATTTTGGTTGTCCATTGTTTGCTTGTTGTCCATCGTTTTCAGCTGATTGTCCACTCTTTTGCTGCTTTTCTTGTCCTTATTTCTTCAAAATGTCTCTAAAATTTTCTGTTATTTCCGGAATGCCTTCTGTTAACACCCAGGTTGTTCCCTTTGACTCTAAGGGAATACGGCCAGGGTAACCACTAACCAATCTTTGGATTACAGCTTCTAGCCAAACTGTGATCAGAGAGGGCTCTCTCTTTAATATTTATCTCTGTTTTGTATTGATTTTAGGCTAGCTATAAGTTCAGGTTTGTTTAAGGTTTTGGTTGGATGATAATTTCAGTCAAGGTGCTTATGCATTCTCCAAAGTGTTCTAGTCCATTGGGCTATGGAGTCAGTGGTCCTTTAGTTATTTTGAGGTGCTGAGTGATTTGCTGTAGTGATGCTGCAGAGCCAGATTAGTGTCTGAGAACAACGTTTATAATAGTGATTAAGTGGAGTGTATCCAGTTAATGCAAGGCAGTGAAGAATCTTGCAGTGAACTGCTAAAGAAACACAAGGGGAATATTTTCCTAGAAGCAATTAAGAATTTCTAGGTAGTATTCATACTTATAGAATCAATATAGACATGAGCAATTAAGAATTCATGTGCATAGTAATCCTGAAGACAAACATTTACAGTAGTAAAAATTGAGTACAAGGTGTAGCGAAACAAGTCCTGCACTATTCTTTCTTTTTACTGCTAGCTTAGTATAAGATGAGTATGATTTTGACAAACATAAGTAAAACAAGAACAGAGTTTGGAGAAAACTTGTTATTTCATCAGACAGCACAGGAATTCTGCATCAGCACATGGAGCATCATCTAGACATCAAATATTTCAGGAAATCACTGAGCTCATCCAGCCCTTTGTATTAGATAATTCTGAAAGTGTACAATACATTTGTCTCATAGAGAAAATTACCAACCCCTTATGAGTTACTCAGGGGAGTATATATACAAAATTTACATCAAAAATATCAGCGAATGAGTTAATATCTCATTTATGATATGCTAATCTCTGGAATGCAGTAGCTGAAGGAGTGAATGCCGCAGTAATTCCTTAATGCCTCAGCTGTCAAAATAGTCAGAAGATATTTGGACTTTATGGCTGTTAGAGTCGGCTGGAGATGTGCTGTCTGAAACTTGGATAGCTGTCATTGTCTATGTGATGAGTCACTTTTTTAGCTGCTTTAACTGCTGACATTTGTCATGTTATTTGTCTTGTAGTGACCTGGAGCTGGCAGTGGCCGAATGACTGAAGCTACCGTGGAAAAATCTGAAGCATAAATTGCCACCAATCCTCCTTAGGCATTTGATGTCTGCGCATCTTTATCAATGTTTCCTCGGCCTCTGTATGTCTATAAAGATTGGGAGGGGTTTCAAACAAGTGATTCACTTCATTCTCAATGAAGAACAGGCCTTCAAGTTTGTCATATAAGCTCTGCCCTGTGGGAGGCCCTGCTTTTTCAGATGAATTGCCAGATGCAATAATCTGATTTTCAATAGTGGTTGCCATTCTGTTGGCCATTTGATCTGGAGAGATCAGTTTTCCTGCACCACTTAGTAAGCTGGGCAGGCCTTTTGCTTGCAGCACTCCCATTTTAACTTTGTATTCCTCCACATCTGCTTGCATCTCATAGTACTTCCTCTCCACTGTTTGTATATAGTTCCTGAGAGTTAGTACCTTCTTGGCAGAGAGGACAGCCTCTGTTCTGTTGGGAATGCCTATAGCTGCCAATTCCTCCCTTTCTTGCCTGTTCAGGAAGTCTATCATTCTGTTTGCCTGCTCTGCTCTGTTCCCTAGCACTGTCTTGGCCTTCTGAATTTCTGCTTGAGCTTGACCCATTAAATCCATCTGCTCATGCATTATTTTTATTGACCTCCATTGTTGTTTGATGGATTGGCCAATTTTGGCCCATAGGATTCTCTTTATGTCGGCCATAGCAGTCTCCAGATTCAGCTCTTTCTCTAAGGCCTTTATCTTTTCTTTTTGGGCCTTTCTTTCTCTGCCCTGTTCTGCTACAGTCACTTTGGACTTGTCATACTTGGCATCCAGTTCTGCCAACTTCTCCTTGGCCTTCTTTATTTCATCTGCCTGGAGCTCCATTGCTTTGATGGCCTTGGTCAATTCCTCTACACTTGGGCTAGCATCTGGAGCTGCTGTTGTTCCTGCTGCTTCTGTTGTGGGGGCCACTACTACCCCTGAAGTTGTTGTTGTTGTTGAAGTAGTTGGAGGAGCTTGGGAAGTGGATTATGCCTGTTTATCTTGTAATGCTCCTTCCAGCTCTCTCTCCAATTCCCTGATCCTCTGGTCTTGCTGCATTAGGAGGTCCAGTTGGTCCTCAGCCTGTTTTTGCTTTTGAAGTTCTGCTGTTTGAGGGTGCTCTGTGGGCTGCAGCTTCAATCTTTTCTTCAAGGCATTGAGGTCATCATATTTCTTCTTCATAAGGGCCTTCACACCCTTTGGATCACTAGGATCATGTCCTAGATCAATGATGATCTCCTCTAGAGACTTTATTCTATTGTCTTTGTCCAGAGAGGACATTCTCTCAAAGTCCAACTGGGTATTGGTGTTCTTGAGGGACTCTTTCAGCTCATGTGCCATGGTGGCCTTCTCCACCAAGGTTGCATAGACCATCTCCCCAGCTTGCTTATGGAGTTCAATCTGGTCCATGGGATGTATATCTCTAGCTAGGACCTCCACCCTTGTCTTTACAAAATCTGCAACTGTCTTAGGCTGCGGCCCTTTGGGCTTAAAGTGGCTGAGGAGCAATTTTTCCTCCTGAATGTCATATACCGACATTAGCCTTTCTTGCTGGGCTGGTGTTGCATCTATGAATTGCTTGTAGACCTCAGCCCTTAGCAGCTCATTCTGAGCTTTTATTTGTTTGAACGAAGCCTTGGTGCTCTTGGGCTTCTTGCTTTGTTGGGAAGAAGAGGACACCTCCAAACCGAGCTGTAAAGTTTGCTCCTGCTGAAAGGAGCTTGTACTTGTATGCTGACTGCCCTCCCTGTCTTTTCTTGCACTGTCCAAGACATCTTCAGTAATGTCTTCTACCTTGGGAAGTCTGCTCTTTGCCTTTTGGCTTCTGGCTGGTGGGAGGATCCACTGAGAGGAGTGGACTCTTCTCTATCTCTTTTTGTCCCCCTTTCCTCATGTGTTGGGTTCTGTAAAATTGGAGCAGTTACTGGCTCAGTTTGTGGGGGTGGAATTTGCAGTGCTGGAGCTGCTAGTAGCTCAGTTTGTGGAAGGACAGTTTTCCCTTGTTGCTGTTCTTGTTGCTGCTCTTGCTGCTGCTCATCTGAAGGGGCAGACTTTTCTTTCATTGTTTGTTCTTCTGCACCCATTATCCCTTTGCCTTTATCTAACACTGGTGCTGCAGTGGAAGATGCCTTTATTACTGGTGCAGTCCTTGAGGCTGAGGTCCCTTCTCCCACTGAATAAGGCGGTCTGAAAGGTACCTGCCGCACATAGTCTAGGTCAATAGTTTTTTCAAGCTCCTTCACATTCTTTAGCATTGTCTCTTCCTCAGTTAGATTTTCAACTAGAGTATCCATCTGCCATTCTTGCAGGTTGGCATATTTTTCAATGTGTGGGTACTGGCAATGCTTAATGCCTATAAGCCTATACTTGTTTCTCCTAGCAGTGATGAAACCTTCAGGGTCATAATGGACCCACCGAAAACTATAGGACAACTTGTATTTATCCTTAAGGATTAGGTCTGCATCTTCCCACCCTTCTTTCTTGTTCATGATGAAGGGGCCCAACTGGTGTTTGAACTTGAGGTGGGCCTTCTTTTTGGCACTGTGAAAATGGGTGAGGTCGGACTGAATCAACTGCCTGTAATACTCCAAGGCAAATAACCTCATAGGTACATATTTTGGGAGCCTGTATGGACAGAGCTCACAGCCATAGATCCTAATGACAGTATGGTTCTCATATAGGTACCAGTCACCTATTTTATATTTTTTGGAAAGCTGCAGAGCTTTCTTTATCTCATTTGATATTCTGGGAGGAGGGGACCTCATCAACAGGCAAGAGACTGGGTATACAAATTGGTCAACAAATTCACAGTAGGTGTAGGGTGTATTTTTGTGATAGACAGACGTCCAGAAGATGACAGATCTTCTTTCCCCTCTGTGATCCATCTTTTTGATGTAGCATGGGAAGGCTTCAGAATGATAGTACATGAACAGGTGGTAAATATAGGCCGAGTACTTGAAGACCCCCTGTCTGTCACTCTGCTCAACTGATCATGAATCTTGTTAGCTATGAACTTAGCAAAGTTATATTTGCGGGTAGGGGGTTGGCGTGGGCTGTAAGCAGATAGCAATACCAGCATTGTTTTATCCACATGCTCACTGTTTTTGTATCCCAACACATAGGCAATCATGTCCAGCAAAAGCCTGCCTACATCATTGAAATGGACATCCAGGTAGGGAGGTGGCCCTGTAGGCTGGCACTCAGGTCTCATGAATGTCCTGGTGACCTTTTGAATCTCCTCACTGGTCATCTTGGCACCAGTGTCCAGCAAATAGTTCATGGAAAATGGGATTAGCAACTCTGTCTGATCAAAATGTAACATTTTGTTGATGGACTCAGCATTAATGTAGAAAAGGATCCTCCCAGATGGAGTGCTAATAGCTCTGTGCTGCACATCATAGTTTTCAGCACATAGGTGAATGATTTCAGGGAAGACATTTACAGCTGGGAGACAATAGTATGGTAGGTTTGACTCCCATATCCCATGTGTACCATGACCATCCTTATAGTCCTCTCTTAATTGACAGAAGGTCTGCAAGAAGTCCCTGTTACCCTCAAAGTCTTCAATAAGATAGTCCTTGTCAGCAAATGCCAAGGCCTCCAGCTCTTTATTTGGTGGATTTAATGGAGCTACACTGAGGGATGAGGATGCAGAAGCAGCCATTGTAAAACTTGATTTTGAAATAAGTGATGGCAATGGTTTGCAAAGTTCTTTAAGAGCTTAAGTAATAGGCCAAATGTAGACCAAGTCTGAAGTGTTTTTCTCAGTGGAAAATGCAAGCTAGTTTCTATAGTTTGTTGCAAATTCACAGGGATGTGAATTGCTAAGGGTAAGTTGCAGAGGGTATGAGGTTTCCTTTGGTAGAAATTGCAGCTGGCCTGTACTCGGCAAAAGGGAACAATGCTGAGCATCTCGAGGACAATTTTATGGTTCTGGCCCGCGGAACGACTGTTTTAATGCCAATTTTGAGTTCTGGGGGAAATGCAAGTTACTTTAGCTGACTCTTGGTTAGTAGACAGAGCTAGACTGTGGATTTTGACCAGTCTTCAATGGTGAATTTACAGAGAAATGGAATGCATGGGCAAAATGGGGAAATCTGGTGAAATACCTGGAAAAACGTTTGACAGGCCTGCGGGCCGAACTGTGCAGGCTCAATGTAGCTGAATCCTTGACTTGTAGCGGTCTGAATCTTGAATTTGATGGCTGAAACGAATTTTCGCGGTAGCTGGTTGACAATGGCTACGTCGTTTGTGCGTGAAAATGACCGCAAACGGCTAATTTGGTCGTTTATAACGACAAATTTGGAAAAAACATGCTATTGGCGCTTTTCCGTCGATGACGTCATGGTGGGGCCCGGGTACGAAGGTGACGTGGCTGCTGAAGTGTAGGCCAGGGTTGCAGGACACAGTGGCGGGTAGATGCGGTGGCAGGGCTACGTGGAGGGCCACGGGACGCGGGGGTGGGCGGAAGCGACATGACGTCAGGCTGACGTGAGGGTGACGTGCGCCGGATGGGTGGTAATGGGGAGGCGGTAAGCGGGTTCCCCGCACCACCTTTGGGCCAAAGGCGGTATCGGGGAGGGGGCTCCGAACAACCCCACCGCCTGCCACGCGTCCCTGTACGGGGCGGAAAACCATTTTCCCCGGACGCTAAAGGTCGGCAGATCCGGGCCCAAGAATACCCGCCCACCGTTAGATCATGGGTGGCGGAAGATCGACGGCTGGCGGGCCCTCCGACGGATCGTGCAAGTTGGGGGGACCCGCTGGCCTATTAAAATATTCAATTTAATATTTTTAGGCGGAAAACTTTAGAGTTAAGGGTTTTTGCGAGTTTTTTCGGGGTAAGGGTCAATCTGAAAGGGGAAAAGTGGTTTAAAGGTGTTTTGGAGCAGAGAAAAGGGGTTCTTGTGAAATTTACAGGGTAGAGGTGAGGTAATGGCTTAGGGGGAGGCTGTCACTCCAACCTGAGGTCAGAGCAATCCCTTGACAAGGTTGACCATAGTCCATGATGGACTAATGTCTCCCTTGACAACTTATTTGGCTATAGTGCTAAAGGGAGGATATGTATATAATGCTGGGATTTATACACCATAGTGTTATTATAGTAGGGAAAGGGGACCATAGGGGACTTAGATAATAGAGTTAGGGGTTAATATGGATAGAAGAGGTGAATGAGGAGTGAAATGACCAGGTTTATTTGAAAACCACTTAGCTGTAGGAGTAGATAAAAATGAAAAGATTTTTACATAGGAAAGGTGGCTTTTAAAGGCATAAGCACCAGTATAAAACCTCAAAATTTTTCATGAATCTTGGTTGCTCAAGGGATGTTGGTAAATGGATGTGGAAAAGGGGACAATGTGAAGTTAGACATGCTCCTTTGCCTTGCTTGTCTTATCTTGACCAGCAAGATTCAATCTGAAATGAATATCACTTCTGCAACCCCATCTACTTACCCAGCTACTTTGCCTAGCATTTTTTGTTTCTTCTTGGAGGGTGCACTTGAACTTGCAGACCCTTATGTGCCTTTTCTTTTCATTGGCTTTTCTTTTGATCATCTATCTAAGACTGCCCTTACTTCTTCCAAGGCCCCAGATTAAGTAGTTGGGAACCTTAATTCTCTACCTAACTACCTTTGTCTGCCAAGATTAAACTGTTTGGACATACTTCTTTCTCTAATCTACAACAAAAATTGAGACATGGCATGACCCAGCTTAGGGTGTTGGATCACCCATTGAGAAGTATAACATCACTAATAAAATGCACATGTGTGCCTTTCATCAGAATATGAGATCTTCGCCTTGCCAAAGTAGATCATATTGGCATTTCCCAAGCCAATCATGAAAAATGAAACCTATTGGTATAGGTAGCTAACACCTTCTGCTTCTACTATCTGACTATCTATCTCATTCAAACTATCTGAAAACAAAACAAAAGATTCTAAATCTATATGTACATAGTTTATAAGATGATTTATCGATTTCTCCTTGCTTGTGATCATATATCTCATCTTTTGTTCCCGGTATAACTTCCTCATTTGTCCAAACACAGGGATTGTTGCATAGGAGAAATCCAGCTGTAGTGTTCCATTCAATTTCGCTACCCAAGACCTTGAAAGAAGCATGCCAAATCTTGGAGGAATGTCTGCTACCACTACATCCATCAGAACGTTTTTCATAGGAAGCTGATCTAAACTCGCGACTAAGTCTTTGATGAGCCCTATGCACCTTACTCTGCTGGAATCGAATGAATAGAGATCATGATATTGGCGAGTGATGTCCAGACCAAGCTTATCCATGATAGCCTTGGGCATGAGATTGTGAGAGGCTCCAAAATCGAACATGGGATTGTGTAGCACAAATTCATGCAATCGTAAACTAATATAGAAGGGTGGCACATCGCTCTCAGGAGACTCACCATTCATCACTCGCCCAAAAATCATTTCAGGCTGATCATCTTCCACATTTACCATGTTGGACATTGGGTCCAAGTTCAACATTTTAGAAATTTGTCCTCTATAACCACTGTTCTTTATGATTTTAGTCAAAGGGATGGATACCTTTAGCTTAGAAATCTCATTCTCTAGGCTGAAAGCAGGAGTTCTTTCTACCTCTTTGATTGGGATCTCTTTCCTTTCCTTCTCTTTTGATGTGGCTGGTTGTTGTGATTGTTCTGCTGATTTTGTTTTGCTGCTTTCAGGACCAACCGCCTCTTTTCCCTTTCTTTGTGTAGCTGATGGATCATTCTTTGTCGTTTCACCCTCCTTCTTTTTCTGAATTGGTTTGGCCGGTACAACTCTATTTCTAAGGGAATATCGTTGTTGTTTTGCAGACAAATCATTCATATACCCCCTTTGATATTCTTCCGATTCCTCTTCCAACACGGTTTCGTTAGCTAGAATAAAATCAGTGTCTTGGTGTGTAGCTGAATTTACTACACATTCTTCTTCTTCGGTGATGTAAGTAGGCAGCTCATATGGAGTAAAGAGATGGTTTTCCTAGCCTATTACATTCCCATCCTCATCTGACTCCGGTCCATGCACAAAATTCTGCTGCAAAGGTGTTTGTACCGGCTATTGTGCTGTCTGCTCTTGAGTCCACTGATCTCTTTGTCTTATCCTATATTGTGGCTGCTGTTGGCCACGAAAGTTAGGATTCCTAACTTGTGGCTCTGGCTTGTCAAGTTTTACCCTTTCAAGCATCTGTTCTACCTTTTTGAGCAACTGATCCATTGAAGAAGATTCTTCTTTCACCGTGGTTTTCTTCTCTGCTTTCGCTCTTGCTCTTTTGGACAGCAGGTTAGCCTCAACACTGACTGCAATTTTCTGCATGTCTTCCATTGTAGCCGGTTCTCTCTCTCTTAATTGGTAAGCCATGTCAGCATCAAAACCATCTGAAAACTTCATAGATGGTCTGGGATTTCGTTGTAGACTGCATTAAATCTAACACAATAATATTGGACCGACTCACCAGCATTCCATTTGATTTGCTCGTATTCGGCTAGAATTTGAAGGGGATTCTTTTTACTTCCTACCTATTCAAAAATTGTCTTTGTAGCTTAGCCAAGGTGGTGATGCTTGCAGCCGTCAAGCCTCTGAACCATTTCCTCACATCACCTGCAAATGTTTGTACAAAGAGCCTCATTGCCACGTTCTCCACATCGATCTCATGAAGTTCATAGAAGTCTGCCATTTTATCCACATGTTGTTGAGCTGTAATACTGTTAGGAGTGCCATCAAAAAATGGGATTTGGCATGTCATCTAAGACTTGGGGCAGAACAAGGGGTGCAAAACGGGCAGCCATCATTCTCAGTGGATTCGGCCTTGGAGGTGTTGGAGGAGTGTGCACAGTTTGCAAGGGGCTTGCACTTGGAGTTTGGGGCTCTGTGGCAATGTAGTTATCGATTAATCTATTAGCTCTTTCTGTCTCAAGGCCTACAAGAAATTGTGGATTGGGGACGGTGTAATCAACCACCCTTTCGGATTTAGACTCAAACAAAGATATCTCAAATCTTTTGTCAAACTCAAGCTCTTCAAGATACTCAAAAATGTCAGGACGTGAATGGGATTTGAACACGGGGGTTATGGTTCTTTGTTGACGAAGGAGTCTCGGGATCAAATTGGGATTTTTGTAAATGTGAGGAGGGTCCGGGTCTGGATTTGCTCTGGTATATCATCTCGAAGCCAACGTGCTATTGGGATAAATTACAGGACACAACCAACTTACTCAGCCTTTCCAATCCTAAGCTCATCATCCGGAAGCCTATAATTCTTATGAAACAAGGGGATTTGATTTTCAACTTGCTCCCCAGTGGATTCGCCACTATGTTAGCACCAAAATCTGCCTCAGGCTGAAGGAAGGAAAAAATTAGCGTAACCACAAACCACGCTAAGTCTGGTAGCTAGCCCTACCAGAACAGGAGAGGGCTCTCTCCTAGTCACGCTCAGCGAATGGATAGGAAATATGGTCTGAGATGACTTACAAAGAAATTTTTACCTTAGGCTAGTAAGTGGATAGGGATTTTGGAAAAGATTTTTTGAAGTGACCGAGCTTTCGGGATGTATATGGGACTGGCGCTCAGCAAAGAACAGAGAATTGAAAATGAAGGCACAGATTATTATGTGAGGCAAGGTAGGCGGAAAGCGCAACAATTTCGGCTTAAGGTAACGCAGAATGGAAAGATTGATGAAGAGAGTGAAAAGGGCATAGTTGCATGAATCCTTTTCAACATAAGAAGAACATTGTACATGAAATTTTCCCACAGGCAGAGCAATATAAATTGAATTCTACCTAATCTCACTTAGAAAATTTCACTGAAATGAAGCATGAAATGAATTATGAAACATAAAAAGATACATATGGAACATAAGAACACATTTGCTACACTCACGACCACAAGAATCTCATGAAACAGAGTCGCTGCCTTTCATTAATTCTCTGTCAAAAATACACAGTGCAGAAACAGAGTTTCTTTCCCACAGTCTCCCAGAAGTTACAAGCCAGCCAACCCTTTGCAAATAACTTGCATACAATATACAGAAAGTTTAGAGAAGATATGGAATGCCCAGGGGTTCGGAAGTTACTCAAATCATTTCAAAAAGGAGATGGAGAGCCAACCATCAGCTACAGGTGCAGCGCTCTCAAGCATGACATTTGGCTGTGGTGACCCTTTGCATTCTTTTTCCACTTGGATAGATGCCCATCTGGAGAGAAAACTCTTTAAATGCCACCTTTGGTGCCAAAAAAACCGAAGTGTAGATGACCGGGCCCACTTGGGGAAGTCGCGACCCAAAATTTCGTGAAACAGGAGCAAATTGGCCGTTTTTTCCCCTGTGTGTCGCGCCAAATTCTCTGTGCATCGTGCCACTTTGGATCCTATTTTGGGGCACTTGTAGGTGTCGAAAATGTTCACAAGTGGGCTTGTTGGAAAGCCTGTCCTGTCTACTTTCTAACCCCACTAGAATTTCTCAATTTGGTGCTCATTTGCCCCTCCAAATCTTCATTCTCCCAAGACTGCTTTCTATGTGTCAAAAAAGTGGCAGAGAGGCCATTTTCGGGTGCTTTTTGACCTTTAGGAGGCCCAGAACTTGTCAAAATTTCTTGCCTGGACACCAGTAGTATTATTTTTCGATGCTGAATCCAAATATGCAAGCCGTTCCTCGATTAGAGTCCTATATTTTTAGCGTCATGCCAGTGGTGCGGTGCACAGGGAGGAATTTCCTGTTTTGTGTCCAAAAAATTAGCTCGTGACCAAAATTTGCCCAAATTTTTTGAAATTTGGGTTGGAGGTTGCCTATGTAGTGCTATGTTGTCCCAAGGAAGCCTCAACCAAGATTCAAAGCTGATATTTCTACTTTTCCTCCTTTGCCTCCTTTGCCTCTTTTGTCGCTTTGCTCAATTTTGCCTTTAGGCTCTTGATTCTTGCTTTGGAACTCATGTTTCGGGCCTGGTAGTGATGAGTCATGCACCTCAACATGTTTTTCTCCCTGTTTGATTTGTCCAACTACTGCTCCAAGTGAACGTTCACTTTCTCTAACACATACTCCTGGTCTTCGTCTCTTTGCTCCATAGGTCTACCTTGTGCTGCTAGGATGTGTCACGGTTTTCCTTGATCATTTGCAACTCTATCTCAGTTAGCCGATCCTCGAGTTGCTTGTTCCTCTGCTCTAGATACTGCACATTCCACTTGGCCCTATCCAAGTCTAGGGAGAGGTTCTCAATCACAGACTACTGCTCCTGAATGATCTCTCCCAGCTCAGCATTTGTAGGTTCTGCATCTGTCTCATCATCCTGGAGGAGAACAAACTCGGTCTCTTTCTCACTTGATTACCCTTCCTCTTGCATTGGCTCCTTTCCCTTACCCTGCTCCTGTGGTGTTGATGCTGGAAGCAAGGCCCCTTCCACCCCAGGTGGAGATAACACTCGCTTTGCTGCTGCGAACAATGGTCTACTGCCCTTCTGGTATGTGATGTATACTGGCATGGTGGCAGTCTCATGGTGCTCGAACTGATGTGAAGGGCTTCCCATCTCAGGCTCAAACTGATGTGAAGGACCTCCCACCTCATGTTCTGCCTCAGATATCACCGGTGGGGCGCTGAAGAAATCACGGGAGATGAAGTCCTCCCAAGAAATACCCTGCAATCCCAACTGATGGTCTACCAAGATCCGGATGAGAGCAAAATGATATACACTGTTTAGCTGCTGTCGTGGGGTCTTGCGCTGCATGAAGTTTTTCATCTTCTCAATGTTGTTGCAGATGAAAAATGGGAGGCTCATCATCGTCACCCTGGTGAAGTGCATGAGCAAGCGGATGTGATAGGTATAAAGGCGAGAAAACCTACCCTCGCAACTAAAATACTTCATGATCAATCTCATGAGTGGGGCATACTCATCCCTCAAAAATCTGAATGGAAAAACTCTGTTGAGCTAGCTCAAATAGTTGTTCTTGATGTAGGGCTCATAGTGATGCCTCTCCACCTTCTTTTTCTTGTGCCACTACTCCCCAATATTTGATATCCCTGTTGCCACTGATATAGCCTCCCGTGTCAAGGTGAAAGTGATCCCAGCCAGGATAGATTAGCCTCCCTATAGATGAAGTGCAAAAAGGCGGGCCAACTCATGATGGACTTTGACATTCACCACCCTTTGACAAAATTCATAACATGCCAAGTGCTGGAAACAAGACATGGCAAGTGAGCATGCCTGCAGCTCAGTGAGGGTGCTTGGCTCATCTCTAAGATGTCTGCCACTCCGGTGATCTCTCCTATGGGCCCCCTCTCCTGATGATGTGTCACTGTGGGTCCCCTCCTCATACTCTGATGAATTTTCTGATGCCATTACTACTGCTTGTACCCTGAGTTTTATGCTGCCCTCTGAATCCAATGAAACTGATAGATGCTCTGAAAATCTGTCACCAAGGGGACAATAAAACAGGGGAGTTGTTAGGAGGGGAATGATGAAAAGGGGAATAGGGGTTTAAAGGAGAAATTTATCAGGGATTTGGGAGTGTTTGGGGTATGGTTTTGATGGGGTAGGTTTTGGGATATTCTGAGCTATAGGAATAAAGGGGACAAAATGGATATGATTACAATGTAGCTAGGGTAACCATTAGGGGAAACTGCTCCAGGGGAATTAGCTGATAGAGGTAGGGTAGGAGCATATTTTAGCAATCATGTTACTGTAGCAAAACCCTAGCTTTTTGCCCTTCTTTGTGTCATTTTTGGGTCTACTTAATAAAAAATTTGATTTCATGGTCACCAAAATCATATTTTTCTTTGAGTTAAGGATCAATGGTGAAGGTATCTAGGGCCACCTTTGCAATTTTGAGAGCCATTTATAAAAATTTAGGCGATTCGGTGCCTTTTTAGGCTCAGAGGTCTGTGCGCCATGCGCTTTGCCCAGTGCGTCACGCACCGGGTATGCATCACACTAGTGCAATATTAACACTGTGGCTGGGCTCTCAGTGCGTCGCGCACCTTGAATGCGCCGCGCCACCTTGTGTGTGCGCCGCGCACTGTCAAATGACATTAATTTGCTTGGAACTCCAGGGGTGGGTCTTAGTGGAGATTTCTAGGGGGTTTCCTTAGGAGACAAGGTGGAATGGAGGTGACAATGACGAGGAGTGAGGGGACAAGGGGATGGGAGCAAAACCTTGGTGGCGTCTTCACAAATTTGCAACCCCGTTTATCATTTTTTCTTTGATGATTATTTTCATGGATGGCCAATGTGCTTTGGATATCATTCAACATCTTAGAAACACCAAACCATTGACCAAATTGACAGAGAAGAGGTTTCATTTGAGCCTACCTCTTGCTTGCTAGCTTTCAATCGGGATATAAAACAAATTTGCAAGTGTTTTGAGCTCCTTACTGTGTGCGTTGCACGCCAAGCCAAGTGCACCGTGCGCCCTGAGTGCATCACGCCCTTGTTGATTTTGCACTATGGACTGGCTGCCAGTACGTTGCGCCCTCTGTGTGCGCCGCGCGCCCTAGTGTATGCGCCACGCCCTTTGGAAACCGGTTCTCCTTCACTCAAACCCTCATGAATTTTCCCTCTCACCTTTGTAATTTCTCTCCAAGCTTGCCAAAGCACAAATGGTTTTTGTTTTGGGCAAAAACAAGTATATATAGGCTTGGGAGGGTTGGTTTTAATTTTTTCTTCTTTGAAAACCCACTTTCTAATGTTTGTATTTTGCACTTTTTTCATTGACTTTAAAACACCCTGCTTTTCATTTTTCTTTGAAATTTTGGCTCTCGTGATGAAATTTTTAGCATTTCTTTGCGGGGACTGTGTGACTGGGTATTTGGCCATGAAAACAATGACTGCATCTGAAAAAGTCAACTAGCGTTTTTTTGGAAATTTTTTTCATAGTTGACCTTTTTTTACTTTTCTTCAGAACAGAGTTTTGAAGAAGAGTTGATGTCTCTTCAGGTGATGATGAAGCTTTCTGAACCATAGCTGTATGAGGTCTCCCTCTGGCCTGCATGGCTTGTTCTGGACATGTTTTTCAAAGACCACATTGATGATTTCCTAGACCCAGCAATAAAAAGGACTTTGTCCTGTAATATGACCAGACCTTGACTATCATGAATTTTCAGTGATTATGGACAAATACCTGAGCCAGCAGGGGCTAGACATGAGGGAAAATGAGTAGCATGACTTTCTCCGTCAGATCATGACATGTCCCTAGCGAAATGCAGCTAAGTGGATGGAGCAAGACACCTAAAATTGAAATGCACAAAGAGCTTTGATCTCTAACGGAGGACTGACCAGACAGACTCTAACAGGATGGAGGTGTGTCTTTTCTTACTCTTGGTGGAGTAGGTGGAGTTGTGGTAATTGAACTTCTGCCCTAGCTATAAATCTACCCCTAGAGTATCTTTCTCTATGCATGATATTGCTTTGTTTTGTTTTTTTTTTTAATGTAAGAGATAAGGCTACCTAGTTACACTTTCCCGGCAATGACGCCAAAATGTTTGGTCAATTTAGTGTCCTAAATTTCTCTACATAAATTATCAATCTAGGTATCATAAACTAATGAAGTGTAGTGCATTTTTGTGCTAGATGGCCCTTCTTACTTCGTTGTTTTCGTGTTTTATGTTGTTTTGGGGTTTTTGGTCCATTAATCCCTAATGATTTACAATCTAACAAAAATCTTAAATCTAACTTCTATAAAGACTACTGCGAACCTAAAGAAATGAGAATTAAAAGAGATTAAGTAAGATCTGGAAGCAAAGTTTAATCAAGAAATGAAAAGAGTTTCTATTTCTACTCTTATCATTATTTCCAAAACAGGAACTAAAAACTAAAAAAAAAGTAAAATTGCAACTATTGTCTAATTCATTATAGGAACAAAACCAAATGAGATACTTAAAACTGAAAGTGAAATTGCAACTAATGTCCAATCCATTATAGAAACAAAACTAAATAAAATACTAAGACTGAAAATGAAATTGCAACTAATCTACTATGGAAACAAAACTAAATGAAGCTTTTAGTTACTTTGCCTCTAAATTTTGGGAGAAAAACCTCCTTGTGATGACATTTTGAGGAATTATGTACTTCATTATTCTAAGAGAAGATAAATGCAAAAGAAAAGACTCATTGTATGAATGAAGTATTCAACCACTTAGTTTAAGATGAGTTATCAATTAGAAGGGCTCTTTAGAACACATTCATCTACACCATGAGTCAATAAAATAGTAACAAAATGGCAAGAACTGTGATGGAACTGATCAGTCTAATTGAAAACTTAAAGACTAGTGAAATACCAAATAAAACAAACTACATTACACTACTGAATTTCAACTTCTAACTACTGATAAAAACTAGAAAGAAATTAAACAAAAAGAATCTATTCTCTACTGAAAGGAGCTATTCTGCTTTAGTAACAAAATGACAAAGATTGCATTATAAACAAGGTCAGTATGAAAAATGGTTATGAACACTGTGGAAGAAATGATGAATTAACAGTTAACTAGAAAAGATAAAACAAAATTCAAAATAAAACCTCAGCCAATGCAGGGGCCATTTGCAACTAATCAGGTTATGCGTACTTAATCAAACTCCAAGAAACGCCTTCACATATCCATAAAACTTGTGGCCTTCATATTAAAAAAATCACAGGAAATGAGTTTTCAAAATTATAGAGCAGTAGTCTGAGCTTAATACATGAGGAAATTTGAACTCCTTCTGAGTTCTTTACACAGGTATTTATAAGAAAATTATGCCACTGTTTGTGGAGAAAAATAAGCTATAGCCAAAAACGTGTAGCAGACAAGCACACAGAATTTTCTTCCTCGGCTGCTGGAGACATAAATCTAAGATGATGGTTGTTGGATTTGGTTGTACAGATGGCTGTTGGAGTCCGTAGTTTCCAGAAGTTGTTTCAGATAATGCTTCCCATTACTATGAAACGTGTTGATTATCCACGAAACAGAGTCTTGTTTCCTTCGGTCTCTACGTTTGACTTCTCCATTGACAAGAGTCTTGTACCATTTTCCTTGTTGACCTGGGCTAGTTGAATAGGACACGATCCATGTCATGATGATTTTCAAGCTGTCCGTGTAGTTATTTTCTCCTTCTAACACTTGGAACCTGTTAAAGCATGGAAGTAGCTACGGAACCACTGATTAGCTGCAGAATAGGCTGTGTTCCATAGCTAAAAGACAAAAACTTATTCAAATAGCAAAACATAAAATCATAACATGTAAATCACTAAATGTCTTCCTTATGGCAATATATATTGGTCATTGATGATAGGAATGCATTTTCTTCATGGAAAAACAAAGAAAAGGAAGGAGAGGAGTTGCTAAGGAAAAGGCAGTTTTGAGGCTCAACAACGTGTATCTGCTGACTGTAAAACAAATCAAACCAAGGATTATCAGCAGAAGATGCAACAGATAATGAAGTTCCCTCAAGCTAGAAAATAGAGAAGGAAATCAACAACCAAGTACAAAATTACATTCTTTGGTTATTGTTTCTCATCCAATGAATTTGGACATAAAGCTACTGATTGAAAACATTATGAAAAGAAAAGTATAAATAGCATGAGAAAACAAAAGAATTTTCCTTCATTTCTTGGCCACACATAGTGATATAAATGTAAAAATCCTGGCCACATAGCCAAAGACTGCAAGCTTACCTATACCCTAAAGAAGTATAGACATAATATGGATGTCACTCAAGGTACACTAAACAATGATTCAAAAGGAAATGTAGACAACAATAGGAAACTCACTAAAGTGTGGAAGAGGAAGAATGACTAGAATGTGACTTCAATGACAAATTGAAGTGAGCTTGGCATCAAGGGGAGCTTCTCAAGAAAGGAAAGAAAAATTCAGTCATCATGGAGTTAGAGTAGCAGGCATGAAATGTGAAGTATTTTAGGGAGAGTACCCCAAGAATGTTTTGGAAAAGAGATAAAAGTTATAATGAGACCAAAAGTTGTTGAGAGAGTGTGAGGGAAACCTTGGTATATGAAATACCATGTAATTTGAAATATAAATAAATGAATAATGATTAATACTATAACTATGACAATCACTATTGTATTGTCAGAGAGGTATATTTATCACAGGGGGAGCCAAAACATCATGAAGATAACAGTGTGACATCTAACCTTGACCTCAATCCTAATGTATCCTTGCACCATTTTTAGAAAGAATGTGACTGCATTATGTTCATTCACAAATATTCTAGCTTGAGAGCTTCAAACCTTATTTTTGAATCTGTCATATAAGCAGAATGGATCAAGTAACAAATTGCATAATCTTCAATGCCTATAAAACATTTTTGAATTTTTGTATGGAAAAGTACTAGAAAGAGGAATCATTGTGATAATAATATTCTATTCAAATTTCTAATGGTTTCTTAAAGTTTGTTGAGTAATATTATAAGTGTTGAGAATCTAAATAAAAAAGATCAACATAAGAAATAGAAATCAAAATCACCTATAAATGACCTAGTAAGTATAGTTAGTAGAAGACAGAAGAGAAAAGAATTGAAAATAATTTGAACATACAATCAGAAATCTGAAAATGAGAAATTAAAATAAGGTTTCTAAAATAGAAAGGGAATGGGAGCAATTAGCAAGTTGCTTTGTTAACAATGAGATATACAATGAAAATACTATCTAGTTAATTCAATTTCCTCGACTGGAAGATGTTTACAAGGTTAACTTCCCTTAGTGAAGAATAAGTCATCAAGGTGGATGTTGAATGACCTATCCATGTGCATTCCCATAGATTATATTGGGAGAAATTGTTGAAAGGTTAGAAATCACACAAATTGACGGAAATAAGGCATTTGGAAACTCCATGAACACTGGTAAGTTTTTTTAAGATAATATACATCCTCTACATAAAGGAACAAAAATAACAAAGGAAAGTTTTTTGGTTCTTCTCAACCCTCCTTACGTAAAACAAAATTAATTTTAAAATATCTCTCAAACTCAAGAGAACCCACAAAGCATATAGGCAACACTTCATATGCCAATTATCTAGAAGAAGCAAGTAATTGTGTTTCTGTTTGCACTATTGTTCACATAGAATCCAATGCAAAGAACAACTATTTTTGTGACCATATCAAAACATTATCTAGACAAGGGCACCTGAAGGAGGCACTTGGCACATTAGCCACTGTCAAAAGCTCTACAAAATCCTCTTCCATTTGTTGAAAATAATAGTGAGAAAGGTCCTTATTTGACTTGTGCCTTAGTCAAAGAGACAAAAAAGTAAGTTTCCTTAGCATACAAGAGTTCCTAAAATATAGGACAAGTTCCTAAGATCTAGGATGAATTCCTATAAGTTAGGACAGTTCATGAAGAAGTTTGACTGATATGCAGGAGTGGAAGGCTCAATATTTTTTCTTCTAGTGTGAGTTATCCTTGGAAACGATAAGTGAGTGAGTCTCAATTTCTAAATTAAGGAAAATTTACATGAGTAATATAGAATCAGTTAACTCATCAATCACTAGTTTGAGTTCCAAAAATATAACTTGCCAAATTTATCCTATTTGAAAATATTAAAATGAGGATCAATGCACACTATTATTCATCATCTTGTGTGCATGAGTTGGTGAGACAAGTTAGTAAAAACATAGATTTGTGTTTTTGTGTGTGAGCTTGTGAGAAGATCAACGTACTAAGAGAGGCTTGCGCGTAGATTTATAGGAGAATTTACTTGTTATTTTTTCAAGGAAATAAGGAAGAAGATATCATCAATCTTCCAAGGGTTTCAGCCTTAGATAAAGTAGGAAAGACAAGTTTGATTTTTAGATTGAAGCGATTGTATTTGTAAGATATCAATGGGTCAGTTTATATCAATAAAGTTCTAAAGTAAGGAGAGGATTTTCCCATTGGGTTCCCTAGAAAAATTGTGTTTTGAAGGTAGATATCTCTTTGTTCTGTAGACCAATTTTCTTCAATGCATGTTGATTGTTTATTTACCTTTTCTGCTCTAGCTTCATAAATCTGTAGGACTTCTTGCCAGTCATCTGAATCTTTAGACGGCCTTCTAGTTCCTACTTTCTTTTGGCTATTCTCGCGCCTAGCTTCAGAGTTTGCAATACTTAGCCTAGGCACAGATATAGCTTTTTTCTTCAAATTTATTATCAACTTGTCTTGGCTGATAGTTACTGGGAGCACAGAGTTTATAAATGGCATGCCTAACATCAAACTTGCTGAAGGGTCATAGTGCTGAATTGCTGAAATTTTTACAATACTCCCCCCAACTTTTAAAGAAATATTGTCTACATAGTGTGTGAGCTGGACAGATCCTCCAATTGTTTCTGAAACTAGTATATTCTTTAATGGTTTCCAGAGAGGTTTGAACAAAGATGGTCTAGCTAGATTATTTGATCCTCCAGTGTCTACAAATGCATCTACTGAAATCCATTCATTTCTGACTTGTACTTCCACTGGGATATAAATCAAGCTATCTGTTTTGACAATCTTTTTCAACAATGTGTTTTGTTCATTTCTCGTAATCTCTGGCAGTGGTATACTAGTTGATGGTGCAATTTTCTTTTCAAATGGGCAGAAAGAATTTAATTGAGGCAAAGGTAATGCAATTTGTTTACCTTTGTTTGGTCTTTCTGATGTTTCTGCTTCTTCGGATTCTTCCTCTGAACTGGATTCTTCCTCTGAATCATGTTCTGTCTCACTTGATGACTCAACAGTTGAAGAACTTTCAATTTCACTATAGTGTTGTTCACTAGAAAAATCATCATCAGAACAATTCAAACAAATATTCATTTTTTGTACAGGCTCTTCATCTTCATTATCTGAAACTTCTGTAAGAATATATACATCAGAAATTTCTTCATCCGATTCTACTACAGACCAATCATCTTGAAACTCTTCAATATCTATACAAGCTTTGAGTTTACTGGATGATTTCTGGGGACACTTTCTGGCAAAATGTCCTTCCTTTTTACAAATGAAACAACAATTGTTGTTCCTTGGAGCAGTTCTCTTTTTCAAATATCTGAATTTTTTGAAAGGTCTCTTCGGGTTCGATACTCTTTTGGGTTTGTATCTACCATACCTTTTGTATTTCTTCTTCTTTGATTTAAAAGGCGTCCATGGTAGTGCTGTTTTGCAGACATCTGAACTTGGGGTGATGTCATGCGCCTTCTTCTGCCAACACAAATATTTGACCTTTTCTGAGACTCTAAACAGAAGATCAACCCAATAAACTTGATCTAAACTTTTCATTTGAACCTCAAGATCTTTCATTATCAGATCTCCTAAGTTTCCTGGTAATTTTGATAAATAAGAAACTTTTTGGGCAAGATCATTGAACAGATTAGCTTTAAAGACTCTAGCCATAAAATCTTTACTGAATTGATCTAAATATTTTAGATCTCTTAATTCCATACGGCTAAGGTCAGTCAATAGTTGTTTCTTTTCATCTGCTGGTTCTGGCACAAACTGAGTTTTCAACAACATTTCTAATGTAGCTAAACCAGCTTCCATGACCGCTATTCTCTCTGCTTCTGAACCTCCCATCCACCAGTCAAACACAATTCCTGCCATCCTTTTTTCTGCTAGTATCATGATAGACACATTGTCTAACTTTGTTGTGACCTGCATTTGATATAAGGCTCCTATCCAGATTCTAATAGACTCTCCAGGATTGGATGAGTTATCTAGATCTAGAATGTAACCACTAGAATTTGTAGCAAACAGATCTTCTTCGATTCTAGGATACTTAACAGCCTCTTTTAGGATGTGAGCTTTATTTTGATTTTTTATTGATGGCATAATGAAGGATGGAAACTTTATTGCAGCTTGTTCTAAAGTCATGACTTCCTTCTTAGGTTCAAAAGGTTTTTCTGCCTTGAATGTTCTAGAAGATCCACTGGTTAATTTTCCAGTGTCTCTGGAAGTCCCTTCTCCAGCACTCGTTTCTAGTGCTTCTTGTTCTTGTTCTTATTCTAAATCCCAGTAGTTCAAGGCTGACATATCTACATGAAATTTAGGGATTTTCTTGGCCTTTTTCTTCATTTTTCTTTTTCTTCTCTCTTCTTGTTTTCTCTTTTCTTCCTGTTGCTCTTCATATAGCAATTTTAGATTTGCATTTATCAATTCTGCTTGCTGTCCTAAATTATCTAGAACATCTTCGGCATGAGAACACCAAGTAGTCAAATAATTTCCTACTTGATATACCTACTCCAAGTCATTGGGATCTTGAGAGTCATGTTCTAGGAAAGGTGCACAGTCTGCTCTTGTAGCAGGTTGTTTTGACAATGATGAAGAGACACAAAATTTTGTTTTTGGCGACCATTTTCCCCCTCTAACAAATCTTTTGTTAGCATACTTATATTCTTCCATAGGTGGAAAAATATGTACATGAGTTCTAAACATTTTATTTACAGCTAAAAATGGTTTTTCTTCAGGTATATACAACTATTTTTCAGACCGCGGTATACTTGTCGAAGTAGAAGGTTGTTCCTCTGGTATGGTCAACTTTCTGTAAAAAGACTTTCTTCCACTTTGGACTGGACTTTCTACTGGTAATACATGTTTTTCTGGCAAGACTATTGGCTTAGGAATTCTTGGGTAAATAGACTGATTTGGAATAATTTTTACCCCTCCATCTTCAAGAGCCAATCTTTTAATTTTACTGCTTGCATTATCTGAAGCCAGACACTTATATTGGATGTACCAATGATCGGGTAGTGTTTCTTTATCATAATGCACACCTTCAATCTGTGCATTTCCTATCCCGACTGTCACACAGTCTTTCAACACCGGCTGTTTTAGTTTAGGATGTACTGTATTTGTTAACTGAAAGGAAGTTTGAACAATTACAGACAAAAATTCACTTTCATCTGCCATAGACAATCCTTGTACTCCTATCAAGGCTTTCCAACATTCTTTAAGATGAATATCTGTCAGACTGATAGCATAATCAGGATAAATTGTTCCATACTGACAACCAGACATCAGATTTCCAAGTATTGTTCCTATTCTTGCATGATCATATTCATTGTGCCTTGAATCAAACAATTCTGCTATGCAGGGAGTGTTTAATCCATGTCTAAACAGAGGAGCCAAAGCAATCCATATTGCTCCAAAATGTAAATAATGAAATCTTCCTTCCTTAGCATATTTTCTAAACTTTTTTATTTCATCTTCTGAGAATATATTTAACCCTATTATCTGTACTTGTGGACCTTTAATTCTGATCTTAACTTCAACTTCTTTGTAGTAATATTTCTTTGAAAGCTTAAACATCATTGGAACCAGATATACTTCTTTAGTATCTAAGGTAAGAGGGTTCCAACTTTCAGGATCTTCAACTTGTTCATGTTCATTTATATCTGACTCAACAGTTCTATTTTCTACTTCTGATATTGATCTTTTATCTATGGTAGAAAAGGATCTCAAAAATCTAGCCATAATGGACTGATACAATCTATTCTAGAAAACGACTGAAGGAGCTTTTATCTACTCAGCACAATGTAAAACAAAGATGCTTTTCAAAGGCTTCTTGGCTTTCTTCAGATTCTGTCTATAGAATGTATTTCGTCACAGAATTGTTTTCCTAGGAACGGGGTATGGCTCCGATACCAAAGAGATTATACGAAGTAAGTTCTGTATACCAACTTCATCTTGTTTATATTCTATTGAATTGCTCTGTTGAACGGTCTTGAATTGGTTCTGGCATTGGCATTTTATGTTTCGTTTGAACCTATGTTCCATTCACCTTTGTTTTATTTGTGAAATTGTTTACTATACTCATTCAAATGCTTTTCTTTCCCATGTTTACTAGTCATGGTCATAGTTCATGGTGTTCCCCTTGATATTAAGACACATCTTATAATTATGATATTATGTCTGTTCATAAATGTGTGTCCGAAAATCATAAACTGACTAATTTAGACAGTACGAAATGTAACTCAACTTAAATATATTTCTAACATGCCTTTCTTAAGTCCCTTTACATACATGCTTTATGTTTATGCTTATAATATATACAACATAGCTATATATGATATATACTTCCAATTTGTAAATATTATATATATGATTTGTAATGTTCGTTATGTATATTTTCAAATATTTACAATGTAAAATAATATAATTGATTATAAAAATAATATAATGGTCAATGTGACATATAAAGCATAGTCAAAAAGCATAAGAAGAAATTATTTTATTTATATTCATTAAAGTTATATGTAATGTTTACAAGTAGTTTTTTATGTTTTTAGTTAAGGGAATGTCATGCGAAGTTAATGTAATACCAAGACCAAGGTAACTCGAAGAAGGAATTCATTGAAACCAGGAGTCAAAAGAATAAAAATTTCAAATGTAGAGTGACATTTGAGAAAATTACATTTGTAGAAAAACTTGTCAAAAATATTGGGAATTTTATAGGGTGGAAATCCACTTTAAACAAGATCATAATATCCATCAAATTATTGGAATATTTTCCCAAAATATATGAGTTGCTTGTTATTGTTTTTATGACCAACTAATATGCCAAAGTAAATGTTTGTTAGAAATTACAGATGGCTTAATTTAATACAATGTTATTGTTAATATGCTTCCAATTTGAGCAACAAAGGCTACAAGGCTACAAGCTGGGTGAAACCACACTATTGTAGAAAATTCTTTATCTACTTACCACATCCAAAGATGCACTAAGTTTCATTGACAATTTTAGAAGAGAACTCTCCACTATTGAAAATATAGAAGTGTTCATATTCCATTTACTAGAAGTTTAATTAACAAATGTATTTTTAATTGGAATTTAACAATATAATTTTGGTGAAATTATAATCTTTTATGATTTAAAATTTGTAATTAAATATATAAATAAATTTACCAACTTAACAATTCTTTAAAACACTTAAATTTTTAAAATTCCACAACTTAAATTTACAATTTTAAAAAATATCTGAACAAACTTTAACCAAATCCAACAAAACAAAACACTACTTATAATATGTATGTTAAAATAACTTCATCATTTGTAAGAGTACATTTGGATTATCTGGGATCTTTACCAATTGTGGGAGTATATTTGGATTGAGTATTAACACTAACATGTGATGTTTTAAATGTTTGATTTTCGTTATTGGTAATTAGTGAAATATTTTGGCATTTTAAAGTACAATATTTTTCAATTATTAATCTAAATAGATATGTTGTAAAGAATACAAAAAATTCTCTAAATAAATTGAGATTAAGAATAGGAAAATTTTATCCCGTGAGTTTATAATATCAATCCCTTGGGTTTATTAATCTAAGGGTTCATATTACTAGGGTTTAATATTATTTTCTTAGGTTTATAATCCCTTGGGTTATTAGTATTAATCCATCTGGTTTATTATTCCCTTGGCTTTATCATACCAACCATGGTCAACCATGGTCCAATGTCACATAGTGAAAAAAATTCTCTCGATTTGGAAATGGATCATGGCCAACCATGGTCCAACATCACATTATGGCAATGATTGTCTCAATATGAAAAACAACCATGGTCAACGTGTTGATTTTAGTGTTTATAATATTTATCTTAGTGTTTATATACCTTGGGTTTATAATCATGGTCAACCATGGTCCAATCTCCCATTGTGACAAATATTTTCTCAATATGAAAATCAACCATGGTCCAACATCACATTGTGACGAAGATGGTCTTGATAGGAAAATCAATCATGGTCAATCATGGTCAATCATGGTCAACCATGGACCAATGTCGCATTGTGATAAGAATTGTCTCAATATGGAAATCAACCATGGTCAACCATGTTTATTTTATGGTTTATAATATTTATCTTATGGTTTATATACCTTGTTTTTATAGTTTTATCCCTTTGGTTTACTATCCCCTTAGGTTTATAATATCAATCCCTTGGGTTTATTAATTTAAGGGTTCATATTCCTAGGGTTTAGTATTATTCCGTTAGGTTTATAGTCCCTTGGGTTTTTCATATTAATCCATAGGGTTTATTATTCCCTTGGGTTTATAAAATCAAGCATGGTCAATCATGGTCAACCATGGTCTAACGTCACATTATGACAAAGATTGTATCAATATGAAAATCAACCATTATCTCAACTATGGTCCAACATCGCATTATGAAAAATATGGCTCTCAATATGATAATCATGGTCAACCTTGGTCAACCATGGTTGAACGTCACGTTGTGACAAAGATTGTCTCAATATGAAAATCAATCATTCTCTCAACCATGGTCACACACCATATTATGGTAATTATTGTCTCAATATAATAATCATGGTCGAATGTCTCATTGTGAAAAATTTTATCTTGATATGAAAAGCAACCATGGTTAAGGACGGTCAACCATGCTCCATCATCAGATTGTAACAAGGATTGTCTCAATATGAAAATCAAACATGCTTAACCATACTCAACCATGTTTATATTAGTGTTTAGATACCTTGGGTTTATAATATTAGTCCCTTAGGTTTAATATTATTCAACCATGGTCAACCACGGTTAATCATGGTCAACCATGGTCCAACATCGCATTGTGGCAAATATTGTCTCCATATGAAAATCAATCATTGTCTCAAATATGGTCCAACATTGCATTATGACAAAGGTTCTCTCAATATCATAATCATGATCAACCATGGGAAACCATGGTCAATCTCAACCTTGGCCAACCTTGGTCCAACATCACATTGTGAGAAAGATTGTATGAATATGAAAATCTATCATTGTCTCAACCATGGTCCAATGTCGTATTATGACAAATATTATCTGAAGATGATAATCATGGTCAACCATGTTCAATCATGGTCAACATTGGCCAACCATGGACATCCGTGGTCAATCATGGTCAACCTTGGTCAACCATGGACATCCGTGATCAATCATGTCAACCATTATCAAACGTCATATTGTGACAATGATTGTCCTGATATGAAAATAAACCATGGTTAAGCATGGCCAAGCATGGTCCAACATTAGATGGTAACAAGGATTATGTCAATATGAAAATCAACCATGGTCAACCACATTCAACCATGTTTATTTTAAGGTTTATAATATTTATCTTAGGGTTTATATACCTTGGGATTATAATTTTCATCCCCTGGGTTTATAATATCAATCCTTCAGGTTTATTAATATAAGGGTTCATATTTTCCTAGGATTTAATATTGTTCACTCAGGTTTATAATCCCTTGAGTTTTTAGTATTAATCCCTTGGGTTTATTATTCCCTTGGCTTCATAATACAAATCATGGTCAACCATGGTCCAATGTCACGTTTTGACAGATATTCTTTCAATTTGAAACTTAATCATGGTCAATCATTGTCAACCATGGCCCAGTGTCACATTGTGACAAGGATTGTCTCAATATGAAAATCAACCATAGTCAACAATGTTTATTTTAGTGTTTATAATATTTATCTTAGGGTTTATATAACTTGGGTTTATAATATTAGTCCCTTGGGTTTAGTCAATCATGGTCAAGCATGGCCAACAATGTTTTATAAAACCAAACATGGTCATCCAGGGTCAATCATGTTCAACCATGGTCGAACATCGCATTGTGACAAAGATTGTCCTGATATGAAGATCAACCATGGTTAAGAATGGTCAACCATGGTCCAACATCACATTATAACAAGGATTGTCTCAATATGAAAACTAGCCATGGTCAACCATGTTTATTTTAGTGTTTATAATATTTATCTTAGGGTTTATAATCTTAGTTAGTTGGGTTCAATGTTTTTTACTTGGGTTCATAATCCCTTTGGGTTTTTATTATTAATCCATTGGGTTTATAATACCAATCCCTTGGGTTTATAATACGAATAATGGTCAACCATGATCAATCATGGCCAACCATGGTCAACCATGGTCAAATGTCGTATTGTGCCAAATATTGTCTCAATATAAAAATCAACCATAGTCAACCATGGCCCAACGTCACATTGTGAGAAATATTGTCTTGATATCATGCCAATCATGGTCAAGCATGGTCACTCATGGTCCAACTTCACATTTTGACATGGATTGTCTTAATATGGAAATAAACCATGGTCAACCATCGTCAACAATGTTTATTTTAGGGTTTAAAATATTTATCTTCGCATTTATATACCATGGGTTTATAATATCAATCATGGTCAACCATTCTCCAATGTCACATTGTGGCAAAGATTCTCTCGATTTGAAAATCAATAATGGTCAACCATAGGTAACCATGGTCCAATGTCACATTGTGACAAGGATTATCTCAATATGAAAATCAACCATGGTGAACCATGTTCATATTAGTGTTTATCATATTTATCTTAGGGTATACATAATTTGGGTTTATAATATTAGTCTCATGGGTATAATATTATTCGACCATGGTCAACCATGATTAACCATGTTTTATAAAATTAATCATGGTCAACCATGGTTGAATGTTGCATTGTGACAAGGATTGTCTCAATATGAAAATCAATCATGGTCAACCATATTTATTTTAACATTTATAATATTTATCTTAGGGTTTATATACCTTGGGTTTATAATATTAGTCCCTTTGGTTTAGTCAATCATGGTCAACCTTGTTCAACCATGGTTAACCATGTTTTATAAAATCAAACATGGTCATCCATGGTCAACCATGGTCAACTATCTTCAAAAATCGCATTGTGAAAATGATTGTCTTGATATGAAAATCAAACATGGTTAAGCATGGACAACCATGGTCCAACATCACATTGTAATGAGGATAGTCTCAATATGAAAATCAGCCATGGTAAACCATGGTCAACCATGTTTATTTTAGTGTTTATAATATTTATCTTAGGGTTATATACCTTGGGTTTACAATATTAGTCCCATGGGTTTAATCTACCATGGTCCAGTGTTGCGTTGTGACAAATATTATATCGATATAAAAATCAATCATGGTGAAACATGGTCTCGCATGGTCCAACATCGTATTGTGACAAGGATTGTCTCAATATGAAAATCAACCATGGTCAATAATGGTCAACCATTTTTATTTTAGGGTTTATAATATCTATCTTAGGGTTTATATACATTGAATTTATAATATTAATCTCTTGGGTTTAATATTATTCCATTGGGTTTATACTCCCTTGAGGTTTTAGTATTAATCTCTTAGGTTTATTAATCTAAGTGTTCATATTCATAGGGCTTAATATTTTCTTTGCTATTCTAGTAATATGGTTGTCAATCTCTCTAGCTTTTCTTTTGATCCCGCTGACTTTAGCCTTTTGGAGAAAGGTTTAAATTTTTCTCTTTCTCCTAAAAAGATCCTAGTTGACAATATCATCTGTGACATTGAATATGGTATTAGAGACTTACCAGACATCACTAGAGATATCATTCATCAAGAATGTGCAGTTGTTCTTAGAAAGGCAAAGCCCCCCAAGAACAACATCAGTAATCTTCAGTTTGATGCTTTCAAATCGTTAAACAATAATAAGAATATTGTTATTCTCAAAGCCAACAGATGAGGTGTTGTGGTTATTCTTGATAAAGATTATTACTGTAGGAAGATGTTGTACCACCTCCATAATAGCGAGAGCTATAGGAAACTCAACAAGGATCCCCTGAAGAATATTTCTAGAAGTGTGGCTCTTGCTATAAAGGCTATTAGCTCAGCCAACTTCTTCAGCCATAAGCTTATTGAAAATTTCCCTCTTACCCCCAAAATCTATGATCTGCCAAAGATTCATAAGGAAGGGGCTCCTCTGAGATCCATTGTCAACATGATAGGAGGGTCAACTAGTCTTCTTGCTAAATATTTAGCCCAGAAGCTTAAGACCCTTGTTGGACATACATAATCCTTCGTTGAAGACCTTGCATCGTTCGTTAATGAGTTATAGAGTTTCAATCTTGATCCAGATGAGAAGCTTGTGAGCTTCGATGTGGTCTCCCTCTACACTAATATCCCTATCAACGAGGCCACCAAAGTCATCAAGCACATCACAGATCCTGATAGGGCTTATTTAGTTGGTATTTGTCTTACTTCTACTTTATTTTCATTCAATGGGGAATTCTATGAGCAAACTTGCAGTGTCACCATGGGTTCCCCCCTCTCCCCTATGGTAGCTAATTTATTCATGGAGGATTTTGAATCAAAGGCCTTAGCTTCTTCTTGTCTTCTGCCTAATATGTGGAAGAGGTTTTTGGATGGCACTTGTATCATCTAGTCCCATGGTAAAGAAAAGTTGGAACTATTTTTCCTCCATCTTAACAATCAATCTAGTTCTATAAAGTTCACCATGGAATTTGAATGTAATGGTAGCCTGCCCTTCCTTAACATCCTCCTCTAAAGGAATGATGATGGATCTTTCTCTCATTAGGTATTTCATAAGAAAACTCATACGGAACAATATCTTCATGCTAATTCTCATCATTTCCCAGCTCAAAATCTTGGTGTCCTCAACACCTTAGCGACTAGAGCTTCAAGAGTTTCTTATGAGAACCATCTCAATAAAGAGAAAGCACATCTCCTATGTGTTTTATTTAATAATGGGTATAGTAGACACCAATGTTCCAAGGCTTTCCTCGGAGCTAAAAAAGGTCCTAGTGCTAAGAAAAATACCAAGGATCGATTTTCTCGTGTTCATCTTCCTTTTATCCAAGGGACCACTAACAAGATTGCGAGGATCTTAAGGAAGCATAAGGTGGATTCAACCTTTAGGCCTTCAAATACCATCTGGAGCTCCCTTATATCTGCAAAAAACCCAGTGGACCCCAAGAATATGAAGGGTGTTTATGTTATCCCATGCTCTTGTGGGACTCCCTACATTGGTGAGATTGGTCGCTCGATTAATCAAAGGATTCGTGAGCATGCTTCTGACATCAAGCATGGCATGACCTGCTCCTCTGCTTTTGCAAAGCATGCAGATAAATCTAAGTATCACATCTGCATTGAGAAAGCCCAAGTCATTGCTAGGGTTAGTCATTTCCATCGTCATAAATTGAGGGAGGCCCTAGAAATTGAGAAAAGACCAAATAATTTGAATGGAGATGATGGTTGGAATATTAGTAGAAGTTGGGTCCCTGTCCTGTCCTCCTATTTTTTAGGCTTCTTTTTGCGATTTATTTTGTTTCTTTATCTATGTAGGTATTGGTGTCCTTTTTATAGTATTTTTTGTTGATTTATTCTTCATTAGAATTTATTTTCTTGATCCTTCGTGTTATTTATGTATTTTATCATCCTATTCGTTCTTAACTCCTTTTAGTATTTTTGTTATTTGTTTAATGGGCTTGAGCCCCATATTTTATTGTTGACCCCGATTTATTTATTGATTACTTTTCTTTGGATATATATATTTCTATATATATATATATATATATATATATATATATATATATATATTTCTTTTGACCTATGCATATTTTTATTTTATTTTATTTATTCTTCCATTAATTATTTTTAATTTAGTTTATTTTATTTCCATTAATTATTTATCAAATGATGTTGTCTCGATGAGGATCTTGACTTGTTTTTATAATTTTTGACTCCCCTCCTTTAAAGTTTGACTTTGATTATATATATATATATATATATATATATATATATATATAATTATAATTTAAATATTATTTCTCAAAAACTAGTTGTTTAATACAATGGTTACTTATTAATATTTGTTTTTAATATAGTAATAAACTAATATCACAATTTAAATATTTTTTTCAAAAACTAAATGTTACATATTAATATTTTTAATAAATTAATGAAATGATATCCTTATTTAAATATTTTTTTCAAAAACTAGCTGTTTAATATAACCCTTACTGAATAATATTTGTTTTTAATATATTAATAAATTAATATCACAATTTAAATATTATTGTTCAAATATAGCCGTTACTTGAAATTATGTCTCCACATTGCTCTATATTTAAGCCTTTGCCATGGTCTGCCTCTTTATCTGGTCCTGATGATGAACCACACTTGTTGGTTCGAAATGCGTAGGCCAAAAATTTCTCTTATATGAATTAGACTACTGAAAGATTTTGCTTAATACAACATTTTCTTAATGCATAATTAATATATTAATATTATTTGATATTATTGATAAATCCCTTGGGTTTAATATTAATTAAGATATAATAATATAATAATATTTAAATTAATATTTAGTCATAGAATATTTTCTTAATATATTAATATTTAATATTAGGGCTTATAATATAGGTTTTATAATTGGGACTTGTAATATTGGGTTTGATATTATCATCTATAATATTAAGTTTAAAATATAACACATATTAAGTTGAGGCACACGATAAATATCCACCACATTTATTAATGTGGTTGTGCTAGTAAAAAATAGTGCTTTTAGCTTGACTCAACTATAAGTTTACTTTTAAGTGTGTAGTGAGTAACGGATTTGTTTATTGATTATTACTAGTTTAGTATTGAGTTATATAAATATAATATTTAATTATGAAAAAAAATATTAGTATTTTTTACCATCAATTCTAGTTGTAATATTCATGTGGTGACTTTTCAATATTTATGTAATAATTTTAATTATTTAGCTTTTAGAGAAAATGAGCCAAAATTAAAATTGAAAAGTTTTTTGTCTATTTCCTGATCTAATTTGTCTAGAATCCAACACATATTTATTGAAGTCAGAAGTTTGAGTGAGCTCTTCATAATAGAAGTGTCCTATAAGTTTTTGAGAGGGTTGAAGAATCTATATATAGAGTGAAAAATCCAGTTCAAATAACAGAAATCAAGATTTTACCTCAAATTTTTTTTGCCAAATAAAATCTCTAAAATGTAACACTCAAAAAACTACTTTTTTGAGATGTTTTATAAATGGGCGATTTAATAACCGCAATTGTATTCCAATTATGTGTTTGATCAATTTAGCAATTAAAAGTTTTAAATGCATTTAACAAAGATTATGCAAAAGTTTTGGTATTACTTTCAGCAGCCAGTCGGGGTTGGACTTCACGAACATGATGCTTTCACACTTCACGGCTACCGAAAGGTTCATGTAAATATCATTGCATCTTAATGGTTGATATGAATAACGATGACACGTTGGAATTGACAATGGTGAATATTAACATTATTAAATATTGAATTTAGGCAGCTCAGATGTTTGATTTCACAAAATTGATTTTTTCACACATTATATTTATTCAAAAATTTATGTACATATCATTTTTTAGCTGCAATATTCAGGTTATGGTTTTTATATATTTGTGTAATAATCGTTTATTATTTAGGTTTACAAAAACAATTTAATATATATATATATATATAAAGGGTTTAGACCTTGTTATCTATGAATATCATTGAAACTGTCCATGTTTCATCACATTTTAGTAATTCCCAATTATTTTGTAATTATACTTTTGAACAATTCTACAATTTTCGTTTATGGACTAGTTTTTTGGTATCTGGATCTTGCCATCCATGATAATTTTTGAAACTTTAAACAATTTTTCACAATTTAATAATTCCCAACTATTTTTTGTAATTATGTTTTAGAACAATGGTACAATTTTAGTTCCCAATTCACAAACTTGATTTTCTTATAATTCACAGTTTTCTAAAAGTTCATGTGTATATCAATCCATGATAATGTGGTAACTTCCAAGTTTCATATGAATAGCAAATTCCACCCTAAAAATGAGGATGGTCAAATCTAAGATTATTAACTCATAAATTTAGGCAACCAATGAATGTTGGACTTCACAAATATGACTTTTTCACGCTTCATAGTTATCCTAAAGTTCATGTATGAATCAATTTCTAGCTGAAATATTCATGTCATATATATATAGATATGAGTGAAAAATCCATGAGTTTTTTTGTTTTTGTCCATGAGTTTTTTTTTTTTCTTCTTCTTCTTCTTCTCGTGGTTTGGACCTTGCCATCCATGAGCATCATTAAAACTCTCAACTTTGGCAACAATTTAATAATTCCTATATTTTTGTAATTATATTTTTCAACAATTCTACAATTTTAGTTTTTAAATTAGTTGAACAAAGTTTAGTTTTTAAATGACTGTTATAGAATTTATGGGAAATTGATGGACCTTTCATCTAGATTTAGGTAGCCAATAGAGGTTTTACTTCACAAATATGTTTTTTTCACACTTCAAAATTACCCAAAAGTTCATGCACATATCAATCCATTTTAATGCAATAAATGCTTAAGCCTCATATGAATAACTATGACACCCTATAATTGAGGATGACGAAAGCTAAGATTATTAATTCTCAAACTCTTGAATTTAGGCAGCCAATAGCTTTTCCACTTCAAAAATATGATTTTTCACATTTCGTGGTTATCCAAAATTTAATGTACATATCAATCGATCATAATGCCATACTTGTTAATATTTATATGAATAGCAATGACACCCTATAATTGAGAATGGTGAGAGATAACATTATTAACAACCTACACCTTTTTGTGCCACTTCAGACATGTCACCGAGGGCCATGTTATTACCATGTGGAGGGCTATACAACATATAGGTTGGAAGCAAAATGAGAATGTTTTTAAGGAATACACTCTATCAGAAACTTTAACACATATCTATTTCATATTTCTAGTCTTCTTATTATATCCATTTCCCCAAAACCTTCCAACTTCCTATTAATTATGACTCAAGATCAATTTGGAAAATGCATCAAATGATTCTGAGTTAATTTGGACATAATGATCTTATATGTAATTTTTCTGAGAACATAATTTCTAACATAAGTGGGGACTAACCTTTCATCTTGTCTAGATTTGCACCCTCTTTCCCTTCATGCATGCGCTTTCACTAGTTTCATGGGAGCACACTCCTAGAAAATAGGAGACCACTCCACTTTAAATAACTAACTCAATCATCGATCGACAAGTGGGAGGCATGCATGAATCTAAATTGCATCTAGATTTTCCTTATAAACAAGCCAACCTTTCATTCTTTCTCACATTAATTCCTCACTCTAGACTCAGTTCGCTTCTTCACATCAAGGAGCTCCCCTTCGATTTTGAACACAAGTAAGTCTTCATGTTTCCTTTCTTTATTTCTTTTATTATTTTTTTGTCTCATTTGATTTCCTTGTTGTCGTTTCGATCTATTTCATTTTATTTAGTGGTGTTTACATCAATTCTTGATGTTACAAGTGTCATCTTGTTGTCGCAAGTGGAATTTCTTGTCACTCTTCAAATTTTGCAAACTTTAACCTTTTGGTCATCGTTGCAACATGGCCTATATGTACTTATAGACCCTTCCTCTCAATATCATTTTAATTTTATCTTGTTGTTGACCTTTACATAGCATATTTTGATCCATCTCTAGTAAGAGCACACTTCTGGAAGTTAAGAGCCCACTGTCTTAGAGAACTGTGCCCAGAAGACCAAGTCCCCTTCAGAGCACACTCCGAGAAACATGAATCCTTACCTCTTGAAAAATTCACCCAACAGAAAGCAGTTTCTCTCTTGAGTGTGTAGCACACTCATAAGAAACATACAACCTGCCTTGATCATTGATTGTGTGCCACGTGCCCTTATTGGCCTCTATTGAGCACATGGCATATACAAGCATTAATATTAGCCTATTTTTCACTAATATTGAGCCATGCACCCACCTAGTTTCCCTTGAGTGCATACCACAATTACACCCATTAGTAAGCCTTCCTTATGCTCTATGACTATGTCCTGCTCCCTCTGGTTTGACTCTCTCTTTCTTCTTGAGTGCATAACGCACAGTCAAGCATCAAGTAGGAATTAACTGACCATTGTTTCTTTGATATGTGAACTCCTCTCATCTTGAAGCAATTTTCACTCTTAATGGTCTATTAAAACATGGTCTCATTTGTGATAGGCTTAGCTCTCAACTAGATCCAAATTTCACTCTGTGACTACTTTTTAATACATTTGCAAGTGTTAAATAGGGAATTTCTTGAAACTAATTATCGTTCACCATGAGTGTATCTCCCATGGAGGTGTTCCAGGTACAAGTTATATTACTCTCTCATTATTTGTTGGAACAATTCCTCCCACTATTCGTCAAGTTATTTTTAAGGAAATATCATAAAATAATACAAAAGAGGAAATGGAGATGGTTAAGCCCATAATGCTTATTCTTTCTAAAACATAAAGATTCATAGAAAAATCATCAAAGATCTCATGGAAAGACATTAAGGATACCTTCATGGAAGAATATTTCCCTTAGAATATGGAGGACATGGATGTTTATATTAACATCAAGCAGTCCAGAATACACAAAGTTACATGCAAGTTCACGTAATTCCATCTGCAGAAGCAATTAAGTGGATATTTTCACATATGGTTAACACAAATCTAGTCCAACGTAGTAGCAGAGGTAGTGATATTTCCACTTATCATGGTAATGACATGAACTCATATTATAATACGATAAAACCAAATGAGTATGCAAATACTCATCTTTATGCGACATGGGAAGATATAAATACCAAGGAGATCATTAAGTCCTGGTGCCAAGAGCCTACTAGATTCTATGATAGACCAAGTACAATCTACCCAACTAGAAATCTTAAAAAGGTCTGTCAGTTTCTCATAGCCATGTGTTGTGGGTTGCATATTTCGAAGAATGAAGAAATATTTAAGGAGAATTGGATCTTTTTGCTCAATGTGGTTTTTACAAGAGGTAAGGTATTTAATTGGGAAAATATCCATTCTTATGAAATACAACATGTAAGGTAGGCAAAAGTAGCGATGTAAGAAAAACAAGCACCAAAATTTTACATGTTAGCTTATTTACTAGATGGGATTTGTGCTTGATATGATTTTACATGGATGATATGGAACTAAACCCAACGAGAAGATATACATGTCTATTGCCATTGTAGGCTACTATCAAAGAACAATCTCAAAGGGGTCTATAATCAGTTGGAAAAGCATTACTCTATTTTCCTTTATTAGATTATCTTTGAGGTGGATCTTCCTTGCATCATTGATCAAGAGAAGGAGGCATTGTATCCCATCGCAAATTGGTTTGCTAGATCATATATCACATATATCAGATGCTTTGAGTGCCACACAACTCCCCATGTTATGCCAACATATGTAACAAAGAAAGTGTTCTTTCAAGAAGTAGCCTATCAAGTAAACCATGGATTTTCCGCACAACTGCACAAAAGGAAAATGGCTCCTTCGTGTGCTTGGCCTTTACGGATCAAACTCTATGAGTTGAAGAGCCTTAAGGCAACAAAAGAAGAAATTAAATAATTGAAGTGACTTTATTTTTGAACTAGGAGCTTTCATAGATATTGTCCAAGAAAGGTATGAAGGAAACATTGTGACAGGATAGGATACACCTAGGCATATGTACCAATGCTAATTTCAAATGATGAAAAGGTTAAGAATTGGTATAACACAGAAAGAAAGGACCACCAAAAACATGAAGAAGGTCCCTCCCAGGTTCGACATATTCCATAAGTACAAACGAAGGAGGTATAGCAATAAGGAACTACTCATGTGGCTACCTCAACAGCTAGAAAGAGGATTAAGCATAATCCTAGGGTAGAGACCAACAAGAAGTTTAAGGTTGATCCTACAATTAAGGTTCCATTCAATTAGAGAAGTAAAAGAAGAATAGGGAGGAGGAAAAAATAAGGGAGCAGTAAGAAAAAGAACACAAGAAGGAGAATGATCACTTGTAGAAGGAAGAGGAAGATAATAGAAAGAAACATGACCTACGTAGACAACAATATGAAGAAAAGGAGGAGATAAGGAAGGTAGAAGAGGAACAAAAAAGCATGGAAGAGGAAAAATATAAGAGGTTACAGGAGGGATAAGGTACACAAATGTTAGAGGAAGAGTAGATGACCCAGGAAATAGAAGAAAAGTTGAAAGAAGAGTATTTTATTGATATAATTAAGGATGAGTCAGGTACTCCATGAGATCCTCCAATTAAAGGTGGCCTATAATGGCCCAAATTTAAAAGCTCGTGTAATAAAAGGATAATAAAAATAAGGCGAAGGTCATCTAACATGTATTCCAAGATTAATGTTGGCAAAAACTCTATAGTGGGTATCACTTATCATTTATTATTACTAAGAAAATAGCCAAATGAATTGGAAAATGAAAAGAGGCATTAATTGGCGTTTATTTATGAAAATCAAGGAAAATAGGAGCAAAACGGAGATGAAGGGTCACATATTTGCATGATAAGGAAAATTAAGGAAAATGAAGAAATTAGAGGCCTCAATGATAAAAGGGATTTTGAGCATTAGTTCACAACTTTTGCTAGTTTAGCTTTTTGTCAATTCAGTTTTGGAGATCTCTTCTATTCTCCTATAATCTTGAACACATAGAACTTTCTTGGAGTACTCTAACATTGGAGAAATGAAGGAAAAGGAAGGACAAGGAAATAAAAGGACAATCAAGGAGGGTTGGATCAAGGAGCCTTAATAGCAAGATTTTACAGGTAACAAGTTACATGTGTGATTTCCTAGCTGAGGGGTGAATACATGGTACATGAATTTATTCATTTGGTTCATTTGTTGTTACTGGCATGGGTTTAGCATAGTTTGACAATGGTTTCAACCTTTCCTTTCCATTTCCTGGATAGCCATGGTGTGATGGGATTCTTTTATGGTTGAGCTTTGGATTTCTGGAACGTTTCGGAATAGGGTGAGGTTGTCTTAGGAAAATTTTGAAGGGTTGGGGGTGGAGGTGGTTTAATCTCTTGGAAGCCCTCAACAGGTGGGTGGACACAAGAAAATTCCTCAAGGTAATGGTGAATGAATTTTGAGGAATCCAAGCTTGTTTTGGCTTTCTGATCGCTTAAATGATTTTGGTGAGATTGTAGTAGCTTAAGGGTGGAGGTGGCTTAATCTTCGCAAATCCCTGGTTGTTTATCTCTTGAGATCTGACATTCATGCTTGGAATATGACGCAGGGGTGATTGGTTGAAAGAAATATTTGGTTCAACCAAATCTATGGTCGGGAGGTGCATGGAAGTCTCCGACTTTGTTGGCATTTCCATCAGTTAATAACAACCATTTTTCCTATTGTAATCTATGATAATTTGTAATTTTTATTATGATGATTTGATGGTTATTATTCAATGGCTAATAATCTAGTTATATAATGGTTATAAACATGGATTCCTAATGTGCTCTAGCTATGAGTTTTTCAGGATTTGATAAGTATATGAATGGTTGATGAATACATGGAATATTGAGAGTTATTGCAACTATGTATAGAGGGAATAGTTCCTTCTTGATGATTATTAGATGCATCACAAACCCTTATGATCAAATATGCATTCATGACCTGTAACTCTTATGTTAGCCATGTGTTTGACGAAATGTATGCTATGGAATAGGAATATTTTGAGTCAGTTATTGTTCAGTTTTTGTATGAATGGCTTCATAATTAAGTCATTTATCATTCTAAAATGCTACAAGCAATTCTGGTAGTGGTCCAGAGGCTATCCTGAAAAGTGGCTAAGATCTTGCGACCGCGCCCTCTAAACTAAAGGATTTGGGCTGCAACCACGTGGAGGTAATGTTGTGTGTGCAGTTGGAGGGTCATAATCTCATCCTTGCAGGCTTATGCAAGTGGTTGGGGTATTAGGTCAGTGAAAAAGAAATCCATCTTGGGGATTTGGCACTTGGAATTTTCTTTTAACTTCTCGGTGGTCTGTAGCCCTTGAGTAAGGTGAGGAAGGTTTAATTTTATAGGCCCCACTTCCTTAACTAGAATTTGGAGGTCAGGTCATGTCATAGTAACTCTTCATCTCCTGTTTACCATGGCAAGCCATTGAAATTGGGTAAATCTGAGAGGTGGTTGTTACAGATTGGTATCAGAGCATGGTTCAAATACTTGGACTGGATGGGTTAGATGCATGTCATTATGCATGCACTATTATGGTTATGGTTATCATGCATGAGGTCATTATATGTAGTTAGTATTATCATGCATGATGTCAACATATTGATATGATAATGTATAAGTATATATGTATCGTGCTAATCTAGATTGATTTTGCAGATGAGATAGCCTCCCAAGAACTTCATTGAGGTATGTTGATTATGTTTATATTTGGTTATCTGACATGGTACATTTGTATGAAGAAGAAGATCATAGATGACTAGAAGAATGGTGGATTATAATTCATGTGACCCTCCTTATAGTTCATATGAGTAGCACAGAGATGAGTAATCCCTCGACCACTCAGATTCCAAAACTTTCACCATAAAAACACTAGACAACAAAAGGCTAGACCATTGTTATTTTCTATTTTGATCCGCTCATCTCTTGATTTGTCACACATGTTTGGAAATGGATGGGTGTTATCCTATAGTGACATCTACTCCATTGCTTGTATATTCCTTTAGGCTATGACTACGTTCCTCCTACAAACTCTTGAAAACCCCCATTTCTAAAATAGAACACTGTAATAAGGACATCACCAACATGACTATTTGAACAAGGTTTGCATAAAACAAAATAAATAAAACACATTCAAATGAAACACAGGTGGCATATATTTTAAACAAACATTATATTTGAAACCTGTCAAGGCCATAGGGCCTTATCTCAGTCTGATTTTACATGGTGTCGAACAATTTGATATAATTTGTAGATTTTTAATGTAGATTCAACAACTTATGTGATATTCTAAAACACAAGACAAGAATCTACTCTACTCCTCAGTGGAAATGAAAATTGATCGCTGAAAACAATAAGCAGAAAAGGAAGATATCAATCGCACATAACACAATATTTCTCTAGGGAAAGAAACTTCTCAAAATGTTGACTATCTATATTTCATTAACCGAAATATTTGAGAAGAAAATAGAATGCTTCTTAAACCTCAACAATTCCTACACCAGTATAATCTAACTATCTACCTCACAAGCCAACTCAAGCCAATGCTTAGCCAAATTTTTTGCCTAGCAAGCCCTTACTTCCTTACGTAATTCTTGAGAGAATTGGCTTGTATTTATTCAAAATCCTCAATCCATAACTACGTAATCCATCCATAGGATCTCAACGGATTGCATGTACCATTTTACAACTCAAAAAATTATACAACTGATACTACATTGTACCTGAACTCTAATCTCCATTGGGTCTTCGTCTAAACTGACATGCATGGGTTATTTATGAGTGAATCTTTAGTTAACTGGTGTGGCACTAAGGATGCATTGGTGCCTGTCCCCACGACTAGACCTCCTGCTAGTTCCTCCAACAGTTAGAACTAGTTTAACTCACTATAACTCAATTAGATTGAGTTAATTAATTAAAACTAAAAAGAGGTCAACTTGGGCCCCTAAAATTTAGGGATCACTCTACATGGCTGTATATTACAATTTAATTCTAGACAAATTAAATTGGAATTTCTTATTGCTATTTTCAACACTCCCTCTCAAAAACAAAGGGAGTATCTACTACCTCTATCCTTCCTCTGTGAAACTCGAATTTGCATCTTGATAGAGCCTTTGAAAAAATATCTACATACTACTCCTCTATAGGAATGTACTCCAACAACATAATTCTCCTCTACACACAATCTTAAAGGTGATGATACCATATATCAATACGCTTAGAATGGTCATGAAAAATTGGATTCTCAAAGAGTTTGATACAACTCTTATTGTCATAGTAAATCACAATTGGATCCATCTATTGACCAAACAAACCAACAAGAATCTTCCACATCGAGATAGCCTCACAAGTTGCTTAATTTGAAGCCATGTATGTTATAGCACCATTTACCACCTTTGGTAGATTTGATGCTCTATGATATGGCCTAGGGAAACCCTTCCCTACCAGACTTGGTCCATCTTCTAAAAACTAATGTTTTAAATACCATACATGATTTTTCCCTATCTAAAGTGCGTGGACACACGGGTCACCCTATACCCAACCCACATATATGTGTTAAAACATTAAAAGATATACAATCTCCCCCAATTCGGGTAGGTTTTAAGAGCTTGAATGGATACCCACCTACTATAGCCTGTGGCCAAACTAGTTCCCAACTGAAAAAACTAATTCGAAGAATTATCAATACATCTCCATGGGAAGGCCTAAAGGAGGAGAAAATATTAGATATTGATATTATAGTTGATTACATCCCTGAACAAGTTTGAAGATGTACCTGTTCCTTTTGAATTCCCAAGTCATAGGAAACCCCTGTTTCCTTCTTGAGATGTTCATCATCCCTTCATGACATCATTGTGTATACTTATGCAGGAGGATTGTTGAGGCGTGGGAAGGATAGATCCATAGGACAGTTTCACTTGGAGTCAATGGACAACTTAGGTTGTAGTTCATCCATATTTTCTTTAGCTTACATTAATAAAGAGGTGTTGTCTTGTTCCTAATGATTATGGTCTTTATGCATTCATTTATGTCATGATTTTCGTATATAATCTCATGTTAATGCTTATTCACTTACATCTTATATGATCTAACCTTGATATCATGAACATGATTTCAGTTATTTTTGGTGTATATGACTTTCCTTGAATGAACTATAGGTCTTAAAGCACAAGAAAGAAGAAGAGGATTTGAACCCTATGGGAACGACTTCAAACATAGGACCTATGGCTAAGACCTTTTGTACCAAGTTTAACTGTTTAAGTATTAGGACTGCTTGTTTATGTGTCTCTTTATGCTATATACTCTCTGCTCTGTTGGGGTTCCCAACCCAAAACCCTAGGGTGGTTCTACTCAAAACAGAATTGGTGACTCTGCTAGGGAAAGCATTCTTGTTTTTCCTAGACTGGGTTATTTCTTCTTGATCAGGTCTTTCTTGATTGATTTCTTCCTTTTATAGTTTCTATGATCTGTTTGCTTCCTGGGCACCAAGTCTGATATTTTTTATCAGGCCTGGATTTTTTGTTTTCCTTTATTAAGATTTATATACACTCTTTTCATATGATATAGTAGGGTATACACATTGGTTTCTTCAAAGAAAATCGCTTATATGCAAGTTTCCTTTGTCTCAGTCATGTATACATGCTCCTTTGTCTTTGCACAGTCAAATATAGCTTATTTTGAACAAATTTTTCAAAATCTTCGACCCAATTAAGATTGTTTCCTGGTGGTTTTTGTTGTTATTTGGTCATTCACTATGAGTAAAGCTCTGCTTTCATGCAAATTTTCATTTTCTAATCTTCTCCTTACTGAAAAACCTAGTCAACATAGGGTTTTCTTTTTTAGTAAAGTTTTAGTTTGAGCTTTGGGTTCAAGGATTATTGTAGAAGTTCTTGGTTGTTTCGACTTTGCGAAACGAGAAATTCGATGCAGTTTCGTTTATAACCCAACTTTCAAATTTCTTTTCTTTGCTTTGCTTTTTCAGTTGACCTATTTTTTTTTCATGGTTTTTGAGTGCCACTTTGGCGATCTTGAAAGTATTTCTTGATGCTCTTTTGGTTTGCTGAAGTCCTTTATACTTTTGTTCAGATCTATCTATGCAAGTTTGTAGTCCTTTGTCATTTCAAGTTTTACTATAACTTGTGAATTTTGGGACTCTTTATGCTTGTTTTTGGTCTTCAAATTTTAGTAGTCTTTGTGTTCTCAAAAACTTTTTTGGGTTCTTTAAAAAAAGAAAAAGACAAAAACATTGTTCTTGCCTTTTTTTTCTTTTCAGTTTTTTTTTTTTGTTTCTTCATTTTTTTTGAGCAGTTGTGAAATTTTTTCGATTGGGTTTGCTTGGTTTTGAGGGAAGTTTGTCATTGAATTTGGCCCTCCTTGTAGTCAAGTTGGCCTATTAATCTTGTGAAGGAACACATTTTCTTATTGTATGAGCAAGGATCTTGCACCATCATTCTAGTTTGCATTAAGATAGTTTGCACTATAGGCATTTTAGCCTTTTTGTTAAATTTTGAGTGTTTGGAGGTTGTTTTATGAAAAGGAAAAATAAAAATCTTTTACAAGTTTATTCGCAGAACCTTATAGAAATATATTTTTATTGAAGAAAAATAGTTGCATTTTCAAATAGCTAAGTTTCTATTGATTCCTTTTGCATCAAAAACACCACAAGTTGCACTCTCATTTTATCCGTGACCTAAAGAACAACCTTTTAAAATCAAGCGCTTAATTAATAATAACTCGAATATTTTTTATTTTTCCTTAATTACATCAACAAGTCTAACTCTTTAGGGCCTTGGAATAGGTGAGTGGAGAGTTAACTCTCCAAGGCCACTCAAATTATTAAACATAGATGTTGAATAATGAGTGAAATCCATTGTTATTAGAAAGATCGGGAAAGCTCCATTACTGGGAGTCAAGCACGAGGGAGAGTGAAGACAAGGAAAGGGAGATACTCCCTCTCCTACTTGTTGGATCCTGCCCCAAGACTATTCTGCCCAGATTTTGATACGAACTGGTGTCCATAGTTTCTATTCTTCGGGACCACATAGGTTGCTACAGAGGGGAATCCTGTGGCACCTAAGGTAGACGTTACATCATGTTCATTAGTACTTCTCAAGGGTATCCTTGGAAAGTTCGGGTACCTGCACCGAAAAAGGCTTTTGTTTGGGGGTTAGCGTAATCGTTTATTTTACCTTTGCTAGTAGTCTTGGGCCATAATTATCCCAAACTATCTTCGGAAGGTCCCTTACTTCACTTTCTTGTATTTTGGTGTCCGATCCTCATGACTGAGAGTGGAAATACTTGGAATTTGCTTGATCGATTGCATCTTTAGGGACTTTATGGTGGAATTCTATTTTCTCTTTGTATTTGGTTGGATTTAGGTGGACTTGTCTTGTCACTTTTGGACCTAAGATTCTGAGTGACTGACCAACCACTCCACTAGTCTTGAAAGGCTTTTGATATTTCTTTTGAAAGTTGTGGAGTTGCCTCCTTAAGGGAAAAGGTTTGATTATGCATCTCTCTTCCTTGGAAATTCATTTGTACAATTTTGTAAGGGAAGGATCTACGTATAAGTTGCGTATGCCCAATATTCCAGTGGAGACCAACAAATGTTCCCTTCCAAAAGGGGATCCTTGTGATTTTACTTTCTTTCTAAACATCAGTACCCCGTTGATGGCCACTTTGAATATTCCTGGATTGAATGTTAGACTACTAGTTTGGATGTGGTCCAATCCGAATATTCCAAGTTATATATATTTTTATTATCAATTTTTATGAAGTTATAAAATAAAGAGATACTCAAAACAATACAATTGTTCCCTAAAATTTAATCATTATAAGCTATACAACAAAAAATATAAAATTTTCAACAACACTACAAATTACACATAATTAATTTATCATATATTTTAACAAAAAAAATGTTATGAAAAATAAATTAAAATATAAATTATCCAATAAAAAAATATATTTACCTAATCATGAAAGATTTGATTTATTCTATCATTTTATGGCATATGGGGTGTATAATAGATTGTGATGGAGTGTATGGTTAAAACACTCCTTAAAGTAAAGGTCACTTAGTCCAAACTCACTCAGCAAAAATCTAACCACATTAAAAACTAATATGACTAAAATAAAATACTAGTTTATTTCTCAAACAAATTTAATAATATGGAGGTTCACAAATAATTTTATCCATCCATTTTTATTTTTGTAATTGGTATACAACCCAATTTTTTTTTGCTAAAGAAGTAGGCTTTGGCCCTAATGAATTATTCGGAAAGAATAACTATTGGATCCAGATTATAGAAATACCATGTGCTATGTATTAGTCAGAGCAATGGAATTGTTTTCCCTCACATCACAAAGTCAAACTAGAATTATTGTCTTGATAGCATTTATCAAACCCACAGTTGTAAGTTGTAAGCACAGACTCCATGAAGAAACTATCCACGAACACTACTTGTTATTAAAAAAAGAGAGTTTATGATCTGTAAAAGTTGATACCACTTGATGAAAAACATTTAAATATGTATCGTGAAGGTTCAATCTCCTAGACTTGTGGGCTATGGGACTTTTAGAATATGAAATGACTTATTTCCATCCAGTGGATAAGCCAACAATACTATGAAGAAAAATACATATAAAAAATAAAACACGGTTACTGTGTGAGTTAAAAACTGCTGCAAATCTCATACATTAATTGAACCGTTAACTACATTCTTATATAGTAAAATTATTATTAAAATGTTTATCAATGAACTCTGAAATAAATCTATTAGCATTACAACTAATTTCTAGTACTACTACAGCTAATTTCCAGCATTGACCACCCTAACAATTTGTTGCCTTAATTTTGCAAAGAACACAAAATCTGCTGACTAATTTTTCAGCAATTTACATAACTAATTAAGCATTATTCCCAACAGTCCCCCTTAATCATTAATGAGGATTTAGTATCTTATCTCGTAGTGCCAAAAACTGATCTTTTGCAACTTCTTTGGTGAAGATATCTGCTAGTTGATGCTGAGTATTTATATGCTTCAATTGAATATCCTTCTTCTACACCAAATCTCTAATGAAGTGATATTTTAGGTCAAAATGCTTTTTCCTGCTATGATGAAATGGATTCTTTGCTAACTTGATGGCACTTACATTATCACAATAAATCACTATAGGCTGAATTTGTTTTTCTCCAATTTCTTCCAAAATTTTTCTAAGCCAAAGAGCTTGTGTACTTGCTGAGGTGACTGCACCATACTCTCCTTCTGTGGATGAAAGGGAAACAATGTTTTATTTTTTTGAGCTCCATGTAATCAAACAAGAACCAAAAGAGAAACAATTTCCAGATGTGGACTTACGGTCATCAAGACTGCCTCCCCAATCTGTATCACTAAATCCAACAAGATTGAACTTTTCAGAAGAGTAGTAATGAATAAAAAATTTAGAGTGTCTTTCACATACCTTAAAATCCTCTTGATTTCCTTCATATGTATTTCAGATGGATTTTTCATATACCTTGAAAGAAGTAGAACTGAATATGTAATATCAGGCCTTGTGTGGGTTAGAAATATCAAGCTCCCCACAATATTTCTGTAAGTTTTCTCATCAACTAAATCAGAACCATCATCTCTACATAACACCACTCCATGAGCGATTGGAGTAGGGGATGGCAATCAAGAATATCAAATTTATTTAGCATATCTTAGGCATACTTTGTTTGACAAATGAAAATCTCATCCTTACTTTGATAAACCTCCATTCCTAGAAAGTATTTTATGATGCCTAGATATTTCATCTCAAATTCATTCATCATGGCAACTTTGAATTTAACATTCACCTTGGAACTACTACCCATATACAATACATCATCAACATACAAACTTATGATTAGAATATCAATACCTTCTTCGTTGTAGTAAAGGGTAGGATCACTCTTACTTCTTTGGAAGCCATTTTCCCAAAAGTATTCATCAATCCTTGCATACCACGCTCTTGGTGCTTGCTTGAGGCCATACAAAGCCTTCTTCAACTTGTATACATTATTCGCCTTTCCTTCCACTTCAAAACCTTGTGGCTGCTCCACATATACTTCCACTTCTAAGTACCCATTCAAGAAGGCACTTTTCACATCCATATGATGTATGCTCCACTTTTTGTGAGTTGCTAATGAAATCAACATCCTAATGGTCTCCTGTCTTGCTAGTAGTGCAAATGTCTCTTCATAATCAATTCCATACTTCTGTGTGAATCCTTTAGCAACTAATCTTGCTTTGTGTCTTTCAACACTCCCATCACTGTTAAATTTAGTCTTATAGACCCATTTGGTGCCAATTTTTTTCTTATCATGTGGAAGCTTTGTCAACTTCCAAGTCATTCCTTTGAATGGAATCCATCTCTTCTTGCATGGCTTGCATCCAAACCTCATTAGTACATGCATCTTCAAAACATTATGGTTCAAATTCAGCCTTGGCTAATAAAGCAAAATTAACTATCTCACCTATTGGGCTTTCTTCATATGATTGATTTGCACTCCTCTGATAAATATCACTCAATCTTCTTACCTTCCTTGTAGAACTTGGAGAAGAAGTTGAACTTGAACTTGATGTTGAAGAAATTTATGAAGGGCTGCTTGGTGGAGTTAAGCCACTAGTTACAGAAACATTAGTTGGATACTCATGATCATTATCAACAATTATATCATCATTCAAAATAGATTTTTTCTTCTCAACATGGCCTTTTTGATGACCATAAACTCCCCCTTCATAAAAAAATAAATCTCTTGAGACAATAAGCTTGTTAGTTAGAGGATTATACAATTTATCAACCTTTCTTGTCTCACTATACCCAATAAAAATACATAACTCACTCTTTGCATCTAACTTTTTTCTATTTTGATTAGGTACATGCACATAATCCAAACAACAAAAAACTTTGAAATGATTAACATTATGCCTTTTTCCATACCAAGCTTCATAAGCAGTCATCCATTCTAGTGCACTAGTGGGGTTACAGTTGAGGATGTATACTGCTGTAGCAACTGCATCTCCCCAATAAGAGTTGCTCAATCCCTTAGTTTGTAGCATGCATCTTTCCATTTAAACCACAGTACAATTTTTTCTTTCAGCTATGCCATTCTGTTGGGGTGTGTATGTTGTAGTATGCTCCCTCCTGATTCCATTCATATCACAATAACTCTCGAAATATTTTGAGCAGAATTCTCCTCCACGATCAGTCTACAAACATTTGATCTTGCACCCTCTCTCATTTTCTACAAGGGCTTTGAACTTCTTGAATGTATACAAGGATTCACTTTTTTCCTTCAAAAAGTATACCCAACAATTTCATGAGTAATCATCAATAAGAGTGATGAAATATGATGACTTACCCAAACTCTTAGTGTGGATAGGACCACATATGTCTGAATGAACAAGCTGAAGTGGGTGATGAGCCCTCCATGTGGTTCCCCTTGGAAACCTTTCCATTGCATGCTTTCCTTTAGCACATCCTTCACAAACCTCCTTACGCTCTTCTTCCTTGGGCAAACCAAAAACTAATGCACGTGAGGTTAGAAACTTCAAACTGTGAAAATTTAAATGCCCATACCTGAGATGCCTTAACCAACTTGAGTCCTCATAAGCCATATTTGCAAGATCGTTGTTATGTTCATCAAACCTCAAGGGAAACATCCCATTTCTTGTCATAGGCACAACAATGATCATCCTATTTCCCTTATTCTTATCATAGATAGTACATGTCTTATTTTCAAAGACTACTTTATCATTTTTCTCAAATAGCTGCCCTACACTCAACAAATTATGCTTCAATTGTGGAGTATAATAAATGTCATGAATACTCTTTATACCTTCTTTTGTTTGGACCTCCATAGCTCCTTTGGTAGCAACCTGCAATGATTTATCATCACCAAGTTGGATCTTGGATTTGAAACTTCCATCCTTTGTTGAAAACAACTTCTCATTCCCTGTCATATGGTTAGAGAATCCAGAATCTAGGTACCAAACATCTTGACTAGTATTTTCACCTTTGGCATAAGTTAAAAATAAGTGATCTGGAGGATAATCACCACTTTCTTGAGCATAATTAACATTTTTATCTTCTTTCAATCTGCATTCTCTTTCAAAGTGGCCATACCTGTTACAATAGTAACATTGAACATTTCTCTTATCAAATCTACCTCTACCTCTTCCTCTGAAACTACCTCTTCCACTTGAGCCACCTCTTCCTCTACCTCTTGAATAATTTTGGCTTTGTCATTTACCTTGACCTTGATTGCTTTTGGTACTACTACTACTTGCATCTTCATTCTTTGTAATTTGTAATTTAGAGGAAAAATCTTTCTCTACACCTTCAAAAGTGTCCTTCAATCTTTCTTCATGAGACATCAAAGATCCAACCAATTGATCAAACTGTAGTTTTGTCAAATCCTTACTTTCTTCCATGATTATTGCAACATGATTCCATCTATGTGTTAAAGATCTCAATACTTTTTTAATTAAAACTTCATTACTTACAGTTTCTCCAAGTGTAGCCATTTTATTGACCACATCTTTGACTCTCACACAATAGCCACTGGCACTTTAAGCTTCATTCATCTTCAAATTCTCGAACTCTTACTTCAATGTCTGAAGCTTGACCACCATAACTTGATCACTGCCTTGGTAAGCTTCTTGTAGAGTCTCCCAAGCAGCTTTGGCATTTTTTGCTCCTAATATTCTTGGAAATAAGCTCTTATAAAGAGATATCTGAATGTGAAACAAAGCTTGAGCATTCTTCTTCCTTGCTTCCTTTCTTGTTGTTCTTTCATTGGGTGTAAGGGCATTCCAATCAGCTGGCTCCTCATATCCTGATTCAACTATCTCCCACAAATCTTTTCCAATCAAAAAGGTTAGCATCTTAATACACCAATAATCATAATCGTTCCCATCAAATTTTGGAACTAGGATCTAGTTAGAATTCGACATGATTAACTTTGAAGAAAATCCAACAATAAAAATTTAACACAGAACAATTTTACCTGCTCTGATACCACTTGTAGAATATGAAATGACTTATTTCTAGCCAGCTAATAAGCCAACAATACTATGAAGAAAAATACATATAAAACAAATAAAACACAGTTACTGTGTGAGCTAAAAACTGCTGCAAATCTCATATATTAATTGAACCATTAACTACATTCTTATATAGTAAAATTATTACTAGAATGTTTATCAATCAACTATGAAATAAATCAACTGGCATTACAGCTAATTTCCAGCACTACTACAACTAATTTCCAGCACCGACCACCCTAACAATTTGCTGCCTTAATTTTGCATATAACACAAAATTTGCTCACTAATTTGTTCGCAATTTACATGACTAATTAAGCATTATTCCCAACGGAAAGCAAGACTCCATGAAGAAACTGTCCACAAACACTACTTGTTATTAAAAAATGAGAGTTTATGATATATAGAAGTTGATACCACTTGATAAAAAACATTTAAATATGTATTGTCAAGAATCAATCTCCTACACTTGTGGGTTATGGGCCCATGAAAAAGCGCCTTTCTATGTAACAATGAACCCTTAACTCCAATTTACCAAACTTTCACCATGTCATCACTTGACAGAACAACATAGGGCCATCGTTATTTTTAGTTCAGTCCACTCAGCTCTTGATTAATCACACAGTTCTAGAAATTGATGGGCCAAAGCTATTATCTAGCAGTAAAATCTACACTCTATCTTGGATATTCATTTGGGTTGTGACTATGGTCCTTGTATGAATTCCTGATAAACCCATCTTTAAAAAAAATTACACAATTTTTTTTTTTACATATATGGCATCTCAAGGCATGAGGTCCTTCTCTAAGCCTAATTTTATATGGTATCAGCTGGGTCAACATAAATGTAGGTTGCTAATATTACAAAAAAAAACATTAATAGAATGAGGAATCTTCTTTTCTGCCACCTCACACCTTCTAGAGGCTTGCAATATTCATTTACAATTTACAAAAAGGAGAAGAAATCGTATCCTTTTTTCAGGATCACCACGTTGCTCCTTTCAGAGGCTTCATGAAATCAGATTTGATTTGGGAGGTGTTACTCCCCTGCATCACTATCTCTACTTTAAGGGCATTTTTATAGATTTACAAATCCCTTATTGAATTATACTTCAATTTGTTTATCCTCCAACTAGATATCAAATTTATCCCCACTCATTTCTACAAATGGATAGCCCAACGTCCATTTATGGTTACCTAATTTCAAGATATCATTTTGCAATCATTCGATACGCATCATTATGTGAGGGTGACACACATTTTGTAACCTCCATTAGAGAAAATGTTCTATTGTTTCCATCCCTACATATATCCGCAACATGTGTCTTCCTGGCGGTACTGAATTGTTCTTTTGATTCCATCCCTAGATATATCTACATTATGTGTCTTCTTTGTGGTATTGAATTGTCCTTTTTCTATGTCTTCACAATGAAATATATCGATATTGAATGGGTCGTAGTTCCACATCATCATGGCTAGGATTTTCAAGTTCTAGCCTATGTCCAATTCAGTGCCCTTAAATGTATATAGTTAGGAATGAGTGCCCTTCATTATTTGTTTACTTTTATCTATGGTATAAGATTATAACAATCTCAAAAGAGAATCATACATTTCAAAAAAAATAAAAAAAATTAACTTCTATATGGTTTAGCATCAAATTTAAGTCATATTATATGTTATAATTTTTTTAATTGTTCATAAATATTATATGTTATCAAAGAAAAGCTTAAGTTATGAAGAATTCTTTTAGAATTTATTTAAATAATAATTATGCCTAAAGCATATATATATATATATATACTCAATAATTTTAACCACTTACTTTATATTTTTTAAAACATTATTATAATTTAACCTAATTATATATACTTTTATTTAATCAAGTTATAAAATGAAGAGATACTCAAAACAATACTATGGTTCTATAAAATTTAATCATTATAAGCTATAAAACAAAAAATATAAAATTTTCAACAACACTACAAATTATACATAATTAATTTATCATATATTTTAATAAAAAAATGTTATAAAAAGAAATCAAAATATAAATTCTCCCATAAAAAATATATTTACCTAATCATGAACGATTTAATTTGTTTTATCAATTTATGGCATATCCGGTGTAGAATATACCTAATCATGAACGATTTAATTTGTTTTATCAATTTATGGCATATCCGGTGTAGAATAGATTGTAATAGAGTGTATGGTTAAAACACTCTTAATATAAAAGTCACTTGTTCCAAAATCAGTGAAGAAAAATCCAACCATATTAAAAACTAAGATAACCAAAACAAAATAGTAGTTTATTTCTCAAACAAATTTAATAATATTGAGATTCATAAATAATTTTATCCATCCCTTTTTATTTCTGTAATTGATATAAATCCCAAAAAAAATTGCTAAAGAAGTAGGTTTTGACCCTAATGTTTTGTTCGGAAAGAATAACCTACTGGATCCAGATTATAGAAATACCATGTGCTAAGTATTAGTCGGAGCAATTGAATTATTTTTGTTGGGTATTTTTACATGGGGAAAATACCAAAACCAAGATTCAAACTAAACACAGAGACAATGCTCTGTTCTTTGACTCCAGGATCTTTTATGTGCACAGGGAGGTAAAAAAAATTTCACTGAGAAACAGAGTATTTCACCACCATTAAAACATTCTATTCATTAAAAACTGATACAAACTTCATCCTCTTTTACTGAGAGGGATTTACCACTGTAAAATCATTTTTATATTCACTGCTGTGAAAAACAACTTACTGCTGTAATAAAAAGTTTACATAAGTTTACTGCTGTAATAAAATTTACACAGGCTTACAAAAATTCGCTCCACCATTTTCTTTATGCACTGCTGTGCAAAACCACACATGGTTTTTCGCTACTCCTCAGTTTTACAAAATGGCACACTACACATTACAACCTTGTTCTTTTCTTTTTACACACTGCTGTGTGTTTTTCTTTTTACTGCACCATCATCATCTTTTTCGCCATATTAAAAAGGGGCCACCTAAATCTACCTAGCAACATTAAATTCATGACTTTTCTTCCACGGCGGTCAACCCAAAAATCAAACACTCCACGCAATAGTTTTAATTTGATGCAGGTTCGTATGCAGCTCCAGGTGATCAACGGCGGAGAACAATCAATTAAATCGGACGGTGGACAACAATATCGGAAGGCACTTTGTCACCTAACTTTATCGCCCGAGAAAACTACGTTGCATTACGTCAGTGGTGAACCACGTGTCAGCTCCATATTATATCGGAGCTCCTTGCCGGATTATTCCTTCGTCGGCAAATTGCTCTGAGAAAATTCCGGTGAACGGTTTCTGGCTTGGTACATCGGCGTTGAAATTAGATTTCAACACTCCCCTTTAATTTCAACAGCTGGGCATTCGGTCATACCGAGACACTTCCTCAAAAATTCAAAGCTCTTCTGATCCAGTGGCTTTGTCAAGATGTCTGCTACCTGTTCTTGAGTCCTGCAATTTTCTAGGACAATTTCTCCATTGTTCACTAATTCTCTGATGTAGTGAAACCTGGTATCAATGTGTTTCGTTCTCTTATGAAACACTGAATTCTTTGACAATGCAATAGCTGAGCTATTGTCACAAAAAATCACTGTCGCTTTTGCCTGCTCTTGGCCTAAGCTTCTCAACATTCTTCTCATCCACACTGCTTGACATGCTACTGCTGTAGCTACCACATATTCAGCCTCTGCTGTAGACAATGCTACAATGGACTGCTTCTTAGAAGCCCATGAAATGGCTCCTGAACCCATATTAAAAACATAACCGGAAGTGCTCTTCCGATCATCTACACTTCCAGCCCAATCACTGTCAGTGTATCCAATTAAATCTGAACTTTCTGAGACACTATATAATATGCCAAAATTTTAGTACCTTTGACATACCTCAAAATTCTTTTTGCTGCCTGCCAATGTGCCTCCTTTGGCCTCTCCATGAACCTGGAAATTAAACTAACAGCATACATTAAATCAGGCCTAGTTGATGTTAAATACATAAGGCTGCCCACAATGCTTTTATACAGGCTAGGATCAAAATCCTTGCTGCTGTCCTCTCTGCTGAGTTTTAATCCCATCACTGTGGGAGTGATTGTTGCCTTGCATTCTTCCATCTTAAATCTGCCCAAAACTTGATTTACATATCTTGCTTGAGATATAAAAATTCCTTTTTCATTTTGATATACTTCTATGCCTAAGAAGTATCTCAACAAACCCATGTCAGTCATTTCAAATTCATCCTTCATGACTGATTTAAAATTCTCAATAAGATAAATATCATTTCCAGTAAAAATAACATCATCTACATACAAGACAACAATTAAAATTTTACCATCCTTTTCCTTGATGTAGACTGTGGGTTCTCCTTCACATTTGTCAAATTCATTATCTAATAGATATGAATCTATCCTGCTGTACCATGCTCTTGGCGCTTGCTTCAACCCATAAAGAGCTTTCTTCAATTTGCACACTTTGTGCTCTTCACCTTTCTTCTCATATCCGAGAGGCTGTTCCACATAGACTTCTTCCATTAACACTCCATTTAGGAATGTTGATTTCACATCCATTTGGTAGACTTTCCATTTGTTTTGTGCTGCTATGGATAGCACTGCTCTCACTGTTTCCATTCTTGCAACCGGTGCGAAAGTCTCCTCATAATCTCTCCCATACTGCTGCTTGTACCCTTTGACAACCAGCCTTGCCTTATGTCTTTCTATTTTGCCTTCAGCATTGCTCTTGGTCTTATAGACCCATTTCACACCAATGACTTCTTTGCCTTTTGGTAACTCAACCAAATCCCATGCTTTGTTTCTCTCTATGGCATTCATCTCCTCATCCATAGCTTCTATCCATTTCCTATCTTTAATTGCATCCTCGAAATGAATAGGATCATCAACATGACAATACAAGGCAAATAAGGAATTCATTCCTTCTTCATAAATTTCACTTAGATTTGTAAACTTCTTAGCTCGTTCACTTGGTGTGCAAGTGCTTGAAGATGCACTTGAATTTCCTCCTTGTGGTGTGCTTGGAGAAGCACTCTCATTGATCCTCAATGGTGTCCCTTGCTGTCCTTGTGTTGGCGCTGCTGTTTGGGGATGCATTTCAGCCACCTCCTCTTCATCTTCATCATGAGACAAACAGTTCTTGACATTCACTGTTTTCTCTATGCTTCCATCCCAAGCTTCCTCTTCAATGAATTGAACATCCCTGCTTACAAAGAACTTCTTGGTAGATGGGATGTACAGCCTGTAGGCTTTGGATTCATCACTGTATCCAATGAAGATGCATTTCTCCCCTTTGCTGTCCAACATCCTCCTTAGCTGATCTGGTATGTGTGCATAGGCCACACACCCAAAAACTCTCATGTGGGTGACTCCTTGCTTTCTCCCACTCCATGCCTCTTCTGGCACTTTGTTCATGACTGCTTTTGTAGGACACCTGTTCAATATATAAACTGCACAATGTACAGCTTCAGCCCAATACTCATTTGGCAAATGCTTTGCCTTCAGCATGCTCCTCGCCATATCCATGATGGTCCTGTTCTTCCTTTCAGCAACTCCATTTTGCTGTGGGGTGTACCGAGTTGTAAACTGTTTATGAATTCCATTTTCTCTACAAAATTTTAGGAATTCATTTGAGATATACTCACCTCCTCTATCAGTTCTCAATACTTTTATGTGCAGCCCACTTTGGTTCTCCACAAGTGCTTTGAAATTTTGGAATTTCTCAAAGACTTCACTTTTGTTCTTGAGGAAATATATCCAAGTCTTTCTTGTAAAATCATCAATGAATGTCAAGAAATATAGGCTGCCAGCTAATGATGGAGCTTGCATTGGTCCACACAAATCTGAGTGGATAATCTCTAAGGGTGTCTTTGCCCTTATGCTCTTCCCTGATGGAAAACTTTCTGTGTTGTTTTCCCAAAATGCAGCCTTCACATAGGCTGTCCAGTTTCTCTATCAATGGTAATCCCTTTACCATTCCTTTTCTGCTCAATAAGTTTAGACCTCCAAAATTTAGATGCCCGAATCTCAAGTGCCATAACCAGTTCTCATCCTTTGGCACGCTTTGGAAGGCCTCTTGGGTGACTGCTGCCATTTCCCTTTTGTTCTTCATGTTTGCCCTGATCCGGAGAGGGAACATCCTGTTCCTTGTCATCTTCACTTCAGCAATGCATCTTTTGCTGGGTGGTATGTCCATGATGGTGCACACATCATTTACAAAGTAAACATTGTAACCTTTTTGGACAAGCTGTCCAACACTCAAGAGGTTACATCTCATTCCGGGGACATAGTAGACATCTGCTATGGTTTTCCTTTCTCCTTGTTTTGTAAATATTTTTATCTCCCCTTTTCCCATAACAGGCACTTTACAATCAGTTCCTAGTGTGACCTCTGATTTCAAATTCTGATTTAAGGCTGAAAAGAGGGCTATATTCCCTGTCATATGGTTGCTGCAACCTGAGTCTAAAAACCATATGTCCTCACTATGTGTTTCAGCCATGTTACAAGCTAACAGGACATTTTCTTGACTGCTGTTTTCTCTTGTGACATTTGCATTTTGTCTGCTGTTCTTATCATGTTGTTTCTTTCTACAATCACTAGCATAATGTCCATACTTTTTGCAATAATAGCATTGAACATTAGATTTATCATACCTTTGTCCTTGAGCCTGATACTGATCTCTTTGTTGGCTGCTGCCTTGACCTTAGTTCTGATTTGTATTGCTGCCTCTTCCTTGTGCATTTGATGGGCTGTTCCTTCCACCTCTGTTCTGGCTTCTGCCTCTTCCTCTTCTGTTTCCTCTTCCTCTTCCAAAGAACATCTGGGTCTTGAAGGCTTGCTCAAGAGATGAGTTTTCATTCATACTCAACCTCTGCTCATGTGTTATCAGTGATGCATGTAGCTCATCAACTGAATAGTTTGAGAGATCCTTTGTCTCTTCAATGGTGGTCACTATGGCATCAAACCTTGAGGGTAAGACCCTCAATATTTTCTCCACTATTCTTCTATCTTCAATTGTTTCTCCATGAGTTCTCATTTGTGTGATTACACCAATCACATGAGTGAAGAATGATTCAATGTTGTCTGACTCCTTCATGTTCAAGTTTTCAAAATCTTTTCTCAGCAATTGTAGTTTTGCTGTCTTCACTCTCTCCATGTCTTGATAGGCTGTCTTGAGAGTTTGCCATGCTTCATTTGATGTTTTAGCTGTTGCTATCCTTGGAAATATACTCTGGTCTACTGCTAGATACAACAATAAAATGGCCTTTGCATCCTTCTTCCTATTGCTCTTCAGGAGATCTCTCTCTCCCTGAGTTAATGCATTGAACTCAGTTTCATCTGCTGGTTCTTCAAAACCATCTTCAACTATTTCCCATAAATCTTGAGAGGCAAACAGGGCTCTCATAGTTATTGACCAGTAGTCATAGTTCTTCCCATTAAACTGTGGGAGCTGGGTGTTAAACATACCCATACCAGTGCTTGTGCTAGCCATTCCTTGACTGTGTGTTTAAAAACATCTGACTGATTCTTCAGCAACACAAAAAAAACTTTGACAAATACCTGAATCCTTCGTTGTCTGAGTCTTCTAACTGCCTGAGAAGTTTTGCTGCAGCAACAACCTTCTCCCTTCAGCTTCTTTAACTTCTTTAAAGAGCCTGAGCCTGCTCTGATACCACTGTTGGGTATTTTTACATGGGGAAAATACCAAAACCAAGATTCAAACTAAACACAGAGACAATGCTCTGTTCTTTGACTCCAGGATCTTTTATGTGCACAGGGAGGTAAAAAAAATTTCACTGAGAAAGAGAGTATTTCACCACCATTAAAACATTCTATTCATTAAAAACTGATACAAACTTCATCCTCTTTTACTGAGAGGGATTTACCACTGTAAAATCATTTTTATATTCACTGCTTTGAAAAACAACTTACTGCTATAATAAAAAGTTTACATAAGTTTACTGCTGTAATAAAATTTACACAGGCTTACGAAAATTCGCTCCAGCATTTTCTTTATGCACTGCTGTGCAAAACCACACATGGTTTTTCGCTACTCCTCAGTTTTACAAAATGGGACACTACACATTACAACCTTGTTCTTTTCTTTTTACACACTGGTGTGTTTTTCTTTTTACTGCACCATCATCATCTTTTTCGCCATATTAAAAAGGGGCCACCTAAATCTACCTAGCAACATTAAATTCATGACTTTTCTTCCATGGCGGTCAACCCAAAAATCAAACACTCCACGCAATAGTTTTAATTTGATGCAGGTTCTAATTTGATGCGGGTTCGTATGCAGCTCCGTGATCAACGACGGAGAACAATCAATTAAATCGGACGGTGGACAACGATATCGGAAGGCACTTTGTCACCTAACTTTATCGCCGAGAAAACTACGTTGCATTACGTCAGTGGTGAACCACGTGTCAGCTCCATATTATATCGAAGCTCCTTGCCGGATTATTCCTTCATCAAATTGCTCCGAGAAAATTCCGGTGAACGGTTTCTGGCTTGGTACATCGGCGTTGAAATTAGATTTCAACAATTTTCCCACACATCACAAAGTTAAACTAGCGTTTCTCAAACCCACAGTTGTACGTTGTAAGCACAGATTCCATGAAGAACTGTCCACGGACACTACTCGTTATTAAAAAAATGAGAGTTTATGATCTGTAGAAGTGTAAGGTTTGGCATTACTAGATTCTTTGAGGAAAATGTGCAGATACACTGCATGTTACAGAATTAAGTGGCGTGAGAGCCGTGGTAGATAACTACACATGTCGATCAGCGTTCATTATTAGTCAACTTCAGTCTGTTCTTAGAATTTTTGGACGGTACCTTGTGAGTTCGCTGCAGTATTATTGTTTCTCGGTAGATCGGTTTTGTAATCTGCCGGTTTTATAGAAGAATCAACTCTTCACCATGCTTACTCGAAGAGTCTCAAAATATAAAACGAAAAGTGGCGTGAGAATGGATTATGTCATGTAACAGCTTTTTAAAGCCATTCTGCTAATGTCATTTGTTTGCGTACGAGATTTGTCGATGGACAGAACGTTTGTCTCCTAAAACGACCTTTCAGCTGATTCAGCACTGACGAAAAACTCATTTCATTTGAGTACCTTACTTGCAAATCAAGTTACAAAGACAGCCTCATATAAAACTATAGAAATAGTCTATAGCATTTATCACGTTCCGCAGCACTAAAATAGACAAAGAGATAAGTGTCCCAGCACATAACTGTTAGCTGGTCATTGCCATTTTGATGGGAAGACATCCGAAATAATGATAATATCAAACAATCCTCGATTGAGCAGAAAGGAGAAACCAAAACCTCGCTACGTCAATACTCGCGACAATATTACGAAAATAAACAAATTAATTAATGGGATTATGCAATGCCCCGTAATCGACTCAGAAGCCAATTTCTCTACCCTTCAAATCAACCGTTAAAAAGTCGCCACCAATTGTAAGCATCAACAATGGACTCTGTTGCACAGTAATCTCCTGGAAGACTGTAATATTTAGACCAACCTATTACTCTCATGTCTTCCGCATTAAACACTATAAGTCCTCATCCACTCATCAGTTACCATTATACCTTTAAATCATCAGTTACAATTATACCTTTATTTCTTTTGAAGACAGGAATTTTCTTTAGGAATTTTCTTCCTTTTCATTACATATAGAAAGAGTCCGAGATTAATGGTTTCCTACTGGAATGTCAGGGAAGAAAACACTTAGTAGAATGTCATGAAAGAAAACGCTTAGTTGAAAGTAAAAAAATTAACAATAATAATAATATTGTTGCAAGTTTAATAATGATTTCAAATATGGTGAACATTCCAGTAATGATTTTTTTCCTCAAAGCCATCCCATGCCTTTCAATAGAAAGTCCCTAAGTCTTCATAAATTCTTCTAATCATAATTTCGTCAGACTTTCTCCTAAATTAGAAGCATAATAGCTATGGCTTCACACAAGCTTGTCCATCAAAATGAATGGGAAAACATTTGAATGCTAGAATGAAGAATGTTCAGGAAAATAGAATACACCCCATTGGAATAGCATGGTGTAACAATGAATATTTTTGGTGTAACAATGAATATTTTTAAAAAATTACATAAAGAAATATGTGATTTTCTTAAAAAGTATTGCAAAAAAAAAGAAATATGATAGAAAACATAAAAATATATAAAATAGAAAACTGGTACTTCAAAAAAAAAATGAAATTTTAATAAATTTTGTGTATAAATGATATATAGAAAAATATTGTATAATAATCTTCATATTTATTAGTGATTTATAAAAATAATAAATAAATTCAATAATTTGAATATTAACTTGTATTTAAATATATATATATATATATATATATATATATATATATATATATTATCTAATAAAATTTAAAAAAATAATATATAAAATTTAAAAAATTAATATATACTTATTTTCATGCTGTCATTAATCTTAAAGATCACCTCGTTATATACATATTTTTATAAATTTTCAAATCAAAAATCAAATATATCTATTTAATATATAATTCAACAATAAACTTAAAATTAAATTATTATTATTACCAAATTCTCACTTTCATCTTAAAGATCATCTGGTTATATACATATTTTCATAAATTTTCAAATCAAAAAATCAAATATATCTATTTAATATATAATTGAACAATAAACCTTAAATTAAATTATTATTATTACGAAATTCTCACTTTCATCTCAAGATTCGAATTCGTCATGTAACATTTTTGTAGAAATGCCGTGCGCAAAAATATCATTTTCTCGTAAGTAAAGACATTGTACGGCTGTTCTTATGTTGTCACTGTCGAGTTTCATAATACAGAAATTATAAACAAAGTGTGCACAGAGTGTACTTGATATAAAGAGTAAGTGTAATTACATGCCCTTGCTGTTATTCAGTGTCAGGGTGGCTACTTGTTTTGCTGGCAAGTGGTTTGTGGGTTTTCTTACATTCTACTAAGAAAATACACATTACGGAGAAAATACACATGTGGCTGAAAGCTATAAAAATAAGTGGTGTGAAAGCTGTGGCAAGAAGGCACACATGTCGCTGAGCCTTTACTGTTATCCATCTTTAAGTCTGCTATTAGATTGTAGGTTTAGTTGCAACGATATTTTTAAGCAAACATATTCTGGAACGTATGGGCTTGGCTGGAAAAGCTCATTTTATTTGATATTGTTAATTTTTTAAAGTTAATGATTATAGCATTATAATATATAAGGGGTTTTAAAATAATATTTGAGATAATTTTTGGTTAAATTATTTTTAAGTTAGTGTCTCAAATTATGATTTAAAAAATTTTCTCACAATATGTTTGTTAAATTGTCTTAACATAAGACAAAAAAATACTTGTCTGTTATTTTAAATATTGTCTTTAAGCTTGTGTCTCGAATTATTATCTTAAAAAATAGCCTCTATAAAAGCAATATATAACACAAACATTATTGTCTCACAGAAAACAAATTCATTTTCGTTTCTCAAGAGATAATAGTTTAGATGAAAGATATATTGTTTTCATAGAGACAATATGTCTTAAATGTTATAGACAATAAAATATTATATTTAAAGACAATAGAATATCACTTTCATTTCTTTAGAGACAATATAAAATAATGGATAAAAAAAAATAGCTCACTAATGAAATAAATTAATATAAAAGTATTTAAATCATATTAGGGCACAATAGAATAGAACCACCAACCTCCTGTGAAGATAGGTATTCTTCCATTGAACTAGCATCTTTTAAAGAACTACATGAGGAGTTGTGACAGACGTTGAAATTGCATATATAGACATTGATTTAAAAAATGTTTGGCACATAAAGCCATAATCTTTGTTAATCATGCAACCCCTAATTTTGAATTAATAACAAATAACTTATCTATATCTCAAATAACTTATTAGAACCACAGGCCAGCAATGCATCACCTTGCTAGAATTATATTCTACATTAATAATTACATTTCTCATCCAATTTTTTGTTTTTTGTTTTTGTTACAAACAAGTCATTGGAAACACAAGGACTTTGATTTTTATATTTTTTTTAGTTTTGGACCATATATATAGCAAAAACAGATCCAGTAACTCAGTCCGAAATTGGCAGACAAAATAGATATAAAAAACTATTAATATAAAACCTAATCCCCACTTTGGACAAACAAAATGGATATACAAAACTATTAATATGGAACATAATCCCAACCTAATGATATGTTGTAGTAATATTAAGAATAAAAATTATTATGAACATAACAACCGCAAACAAAAAAGAGCCCAATAAATTTGTATGCCTCGGTAGTAATGAGATTTGCAATTATTATAAGCAAACCAACTACAAAACAAACAACCCTCACAGGGAGTGACCGAAATTATGAAGAAAGTGTGCACATAGTGTACTTATATAAAGAGTAAGTGTAATTGTCCATCTGCCCTTACCGTTAGTCAGTGTAAGGTTGGCCACTTGTTTTGCTGGCAAATGGTTTGTGGGTTTGCTTACATTCTACTACGAAAATACACATTACAGAGATCACTGGATATAAAAATAAGTGGTGTGAAGGTTAAATCCATAAATCCATTATCAAACACATTATGTAGAGTAAGGGCTTCGCTGACGAAAAGCTCATTTTATTTGATGTTGCTGCTTCGTTTTATTTGATTACAGTTACTTGCAAATTGCATTACAATCAACGCACACACATAAACAGAGATAAATGTCCCCACATAATTTCCCTAGCTGGTCATTGACAATTTGATTCGCAGATCTATGAAATACTGCTCGATTATGAAGCAATCCTACATCAAACTGAAACAGACAGACGGCCAACACAATCATTTGCCGCACAATAATACGAAAAGAAATAAATTAACAACTGCGATGGCAATAGTTTCAGAGGCCGATTTCCCGATCCTTCACGACAGCCCTTACTCCTCCTGCGGATCTCAGCATTTCCGCCTACCCATTGAAATTCCCACCCACCCACAGATATTAAAAGAACCAGGTTAGTAGAACAGATTTAAACAGATGCATAGGTCAGATAAAAATTAAACAAATAAATAGAAGAAAAGGGGCATGGAAGGAATTATTATATATACAATACCTGGTCAGATGTGATCTCAACGGCGAAGCCATCCACAATAACCCAAGAAAAATGCTTCTTATAAGTCCCTGCCTCCAGTGTTTTCTGCAGCACCATGTCATGCTTGTTGTTAACATAAACATCAATCTCGTTTGGTGAACTTCTGCATGCACAAATCAACTAGTAAGGCACCACCCCTTGAGAAACTCCCCACTGTAATTGAATCTTGAGAAGCTTTCTTCATATAAAGTGTAGCTAAATCTTGAGAAATTGCGCGGAGTTTGAGAGATAATATGGTGTTTTTGGGTAAGATGTATCAGTCCATATTGACTGTTTGGGTTGAGATGTTAACCACAGCTAAAGCAAAAATATCATTACATTTATGAAAGAAAGTGAGATATATCTTTCAGTCCTATGAAAGAAAGTGAGAAAGTGAGTCATTACTATAGGAATATTAGATAACAACATCTCCGTTGAGTATTTGAGTAGAGGTGATAACAACAACTCTAGGAAACATTTATCCTCTAACATTTTTAGAGGTAGTAAGTAAAAATGGAGAGTGAGATATGAGTAGGAATACCTGTCAGTCCTGAGACGCTCGTATTCTGAATCATAGCGCATCATCACCATGTAGACATTTTTATGTTCCATGGCTTTCGCTGGGCTGCTGGGCTCTGCTGTGTTGCCTGCTTTCGTCTGCTACTCTGCGCTGTGTGGAATCCTTGCGTGGCTATATATTATGATTAGTGTGGAAGAAGGATAGGTAAAGGGGGAAGGATCTCAGAGTGACAGGGTTGGCAGCTCCCGCTGGTGGTAGGAGACAATAATATGATCATAGTACTTGGATCCTACGATATTTTGCAGAAGGCCTTGACTAGTAGCGTGTGTGTACTTTGTCATCGCCCATGTATGAACATGACGTTAGGGTTGTATTGTCGAGGCATTACTTTGTTCTTTAAGAAAAAAACCCTTAAATTTGGAGATTTTCAAAACCTGAGGTGTGACCGAGGGTTCGAAATGTTTCGACTGAATTTTGTGTGTTCGCCTATGATTTTGGTCACAATATTTCAGAAACAAGTGCCTTTAGCTTTTAGATTTGCTCAGTTATAAGTTTCTGTTTAGATGGCTAATTGGCAATGGTTGATTATTATTAGTTTAGGATGAATTAATGTAAATTATAATATTTAATTTGAAAACTAAATATTTATTTTGGAAGATTATTAAATTAAATAATTTTTCCTTTAATATTTGGGTTTTGGGTTTTTAGATATTTGTGTGGTAGAATTTTATCATATAATTTTATGGAAAACTAATTCATTTTTTTTTTAAATATGAGTAAAATCAGGGTAGATTTAAACTCTAGATTTAGGGATCAAATTTCTTTGCATTCTAAAAGAGATTTGCATCTCAAGAGATATGAACCCTTTGGAAGCTTGGTAAATATGCAATTAACATGCATATAGATTGATTCAATTACTAGCATAGATTTATCTTAAGCAGAAATCTAAGATGAACAAAAAGTGTAGTGCTCTGACTATTTAACATGCAGTCTGGATCTGATTCTTCAACTTGTCATGATGATGAACCACACTCGTTGGTTTGAAACATGTCAACAAATGCATTCGAATGTGATTTACGCTAAAAATTCTTCTCAAAAAACCTGATATGGATCACAGAAGCTTAAATTCAATGAACAAAAAGTGATCAATTTTTTTTAGGTGCAAACTAACTGTTGCATCAAATGTACCCACTATCAAGCTCTAGCACACATATACATTATAAAGCTATATTCTCTTAATACAAAAAGATAAAAAAGAATCAAGGTGACCAAAGAGTTGGTAGGGACAAAAGTGTGCAATACTATGATGTTCTATGTTGAAAGCTGTGAAATCCACCAAGGCGGGAAAGAGCCAAGCATATGGAGGCAAAGTACCAAAACCAAAAGTGACACTGAAGCATGTACTACTATTCAGGAATTACCACTGACAACATTGGGTCTCCATTCGCTCAAGGGACATAGTTGAGAGGGGCAACAATGTTGAGCAGTGGAGTAATAATCACTGTAGAAGCATAAAAGATGTTTCCCGAGCCAGAGTCTGACTCCAACAAAAAATATTTTTCCACCTTTTGTATGCATACCCGAATATCATCCGAGCAGTATCAAATGCTTCTAAGAAGGCATATAGAATCCCCCTGCCCTACAAATTTCCTCTAATGATCCACTTGATTGTCATGGATGTCCAAACAGAGTAGGGAGTCAAGTTGTTGATAACCTACAACAAAATGTAGGAAGTGTAACTCTTTCTTTCGAAATTTACCAAGGTTAGGAATCAACTTGAGTTACAGATTTCTGACTTCCAAATTTGAAAAATAATCTTTGTCCCCAAATTTCCAAGATTCCATATTTTAAAATTCCTCCCAAACTTCCGAGGGTATTGTAACAAATAGAGGGGCCATAGAGGTCCATCAAAACATGCACCTAGAGCGAGAATTGGAAAATGAACTCGAACCTTCCCTATGACTTTATGTTCTTTAACAAGGAGGCATAGTTGCAAAGAGAACTGCACGAGAAAGAAAATAAAGATAAGCTTCAAAACTACCCTTAGGGCTATTGAATAGACTAAGGAGCATATTAAAAAAATATAGATATGACGGGCTTCGAAAGAGGATGATGTCATCAGCACAACTAAAATGCACAGAGCTAGGGACAAGCTCCGCCTTCTTAAAAAAACTCTGGATAGATGGACAAAAGGAATTAGAACTGATACTCTAGGAAGAACCAAGGCAACTTGCAATAGAGGGAGCACACCATAATAAACTGCGGTAGACAATAGACGCAAGTGAGAAGAAACATTGATACAACAGACAAGTACCTGTAACATGAGAGTAAGATGATAATCAATAATTAGGTGTGGACCAAGGGTTTCGCAACCTTCATTATACCAACACAAGGGAAAGTCATGTGTGAATTTGAAATGAAAACAAACCCATCCCAAATTACAAGGTAAAAAGTATGATAATCCCCCTTGTGACTCTGAGGAACTAGTGATGACTAAACCGCTAAAACCAAAACATAAAATGGCCACGGTACCAGACCCCACATACCAAAATTGAATAGTTGAAAGAAATACCTAGGAAATCAAGGCCTTGCAATGATAAGGAGGGGAGCATGACCATAAGTTCAAATACCAACCCAGAGGCTGCACCATGTAAGAAAAATATAAAAAAGATTGACTTGGAGTTTGTTGTAATTAAAGAGACTCCTTATTCTCAAGTTCTTCCCTAAATCAACCTTGGATGGAAAACCGTTGACGAAGAGAGGATGTCATACCTATCATGTAAAAATAAAATAAAATTAGAGTCCTTACGATGTTACAAGGTACTACATACCATTTCAATCGCCACCCTTCGCATCTCTTTCCTTTATAATCACATGAGGGAGCAAACTTGCATGCACTCGAAGGATTTTGACTCTGCCCAAAAAATGCTAAAGGTGGACAAGTGGGCTGTACGGATATATGTTAATATTAAGCATAATAAAATATTATATTGATAACTCACATTGGATATTTTATTTTTTATAACATTAAAATGTTTTCTTCAACACATTTTTTGATATATAGATATATATGAAGTTGATATCATGTGTTAAAATATTTTTGAAAAGTATAAGGTTTAAACATCTTACTTACATAATTCTTTTTACTTATAATTAATTTATATAAAATTATATTAGGTCATATGGACAATTAATTAAATATGCATAGTAGATTTGTTTTCTATTTTATTATAGCGGATATTGTTTTTCTATTTAGAGAATATGTATATATATATATATATATATATATATATATATATATATATATATATATATATATATATATATATATATATATATATATATATATATATATATATACACATATACATATACATATACATATACATATATATATACATATACATATATAGATATAGAGGGACAAACATACTTACACATCCCCTTCACACTAGGCTATAGAATGTGCCTCTCGACTCAACTAATTCTAATTAATTCTAATTGTTAATTTTATGTTTTCTATTTTTTATTTTTATTTTCAAGATTCATGTCATTTGACCAAGTTAAATTTTCTTATTAACAATTATAATAATTAATTGTTTTATTTTATTTTATTTTGACCTAGTGAAAATGTTAAACATTACATCTCTATCATACTAGGATGCAGAGTGCCTCTAGGTGTAAAAACTATGCGCTCTGTTTGGAATTTTCCATCCATGAATTTCATTGGAATTCTCAACCACTCACCACAATTAATAATCCCTAACTATTTTGTAATTATGTTTTTGAACAATTCTATAATTTTGGATTTTAAATGCATGATTGTTGGAGCTTTCATCATAATTTCACCTAACAATAATGTTTTCCAAAAGTTCATGTACATATCAATCCATCTTGGTGTAGTCATTGCTAACGTTCGTATGAATAACAATGACACCCTTGAATTGAGGATGGTCAAAGCTAGCATTATTAACTGTTGAATTTAGGTAGCTAATAGATGTTTGACTTCACAAATATGATTTTTTCACACTTCACAGTTATTCAAAAGTTCATGTACATATCAATGTATTATGTTCATGTATATATCCATCTATCTTAATAGATTAATTGTTAAGTTTGATATGAATAGCCATGACACTCTAGAATTGAGGAATGTGGAAGCTAACATTCTTAACTCACTACACTTTGTTGTGCCACTTCACACATTTCTTTGAGGGCCTTGTTTTGACCATGTGGAGAACTATAGAACATATTGGTCAGAAGTTAACTGAGAATTTTTCTTTAGGAATACAATTTATGAGAAATTCCACCACATCCATTTCATATTTTTAGCCTTTATATGATATCCATTTCCCTAACACCTCCAAATTCCTATTAATTATAACACAAAATGAACTTGGAAAACCCATGAAATGATACTGAGTTAATTTGACATAATGATCTTATATAGATTTTTTTTTGAAAATAATTTTTTTAACTTGAGTGACAATGACTAACTTGCCCTACAACAATTGTTTATACAATCATTGTAATAAAAGTAATGAGTCACATTATTTCGATGTTTTAAATATAACTAATAAATGTTTATTAACTTTATATAATATTTATTAAAAGTAGTTAATATAATATAAAAGTAATTTGGATATGTGTGAATTTATGTTAGACTCCATCACTCAAAAATTAAATTTCAGCACATCTTCCTAAATTTTGTGAAAAATTGATGCAAAACTTTGTCGAAAAGGGGAAAAAACTTAAAACATTTAAAGTTTACTAACTTAAAATCGAGTTGTCGTTAACACTACTTTTTGAAAACTTTTTTGATTTAATTTTTCTAAAATCCAGTAGGAATGCATTGAAATCACAACCTTGATGGGTAAAATATGGGCAATAGAAGTTCCTTAGGGGTTTTTCAGGGTGTTGAATCCATATATGCCGTAAAAAACCAATTTAAATAACAAAAATCAAGATTTCACCTCAAAGTCTTCTACCATATTCTAGCTAGAAAATCCACCAGAAACTTGAAGAAGTCACATTAAAGGAAACTCCATTTAAAATTGTCCTTAGATTCACTCTCTGTCATGAAACAATAATTAATAGATTAACATTATGTTGCTTCATTATTAAACATTAGGTCAAAGGCGCAACTGTTTTGACCTTTCCAATTTTCATTTTCCTTCTATCATAAATAATTCCTTTAAAAAAATATTTGGATTGCTTTTTTAAAGAATAATTAATTACTTAATTACGGAAATTATTTTGTTTCATTATTAAATGTATCCACGTAAATTTAAAATTGTCTATATTTTCAAATGGAAAACAAAATAATAACCAATTCAATAAGTGATCTCTCCATTTGAGTTCATTCTTTGAGATAAGTTGGCCGGCTATGAAAAGGCTTGAGGAGTACATGACCATTGAATAGAGCTTCCTCCCTCATCGTATCATTTGGAATGTCTCAAACTATTGTTAAATCATAAGTTATTGGTATATATTTCTTGTGGTTATTAGATATACTCTTGATGTTATAATGATAGGAAAAAGAAATGATCCTAGACCTTGGGGAGATTACTCCAATATAACACATGTTCAAAATTGTTAAAAAATGAAATAAAAAATAGGTTTTATAAAAAGATTTTGTTTATTTTAAAAGAAAATTACTTTATAAATCAAGCATACTATGTTGATTCATTATTAAATATCATTTCAAATTTAAAATTGCCCCCATTTTTAAAGGAAAAATTGAGATTTTGTGTCCAATTATAAACCTATCATTATTAATATTTTTTAAGGCATAGGTTAGCTAATAGAAGAATTGGATTTTTGGATTGAATCAAACAATACAATTTTTAGCAAGATTATGATTTCTTATTCCTTAAAATACACTTTTGAATACATAAATAGATTCAACACTTAGAAAACCCCTATGTCACTCATGTTTTCCAATTAAAAAGCTTAAAATTGTGATTTTCAAATATGTTTTGAACATAATTGACTACAAAAAATGCTCGAGAGAAGGTCATTTGATCATAATCTGAAGAGAGAGATCAAATCTCTTTTCACTCTAAAAGAGGATATTATGTATATTCATTATTAAATATATTTTTGAATTAAAATGATTCTTATCTTTTCCGAAGCAAAAAACCATAATTTCTTTCATCTGGAAAATGACAAAATTATATTTGTAGATGCATGCTAACCATACATTCTATAAAATAGTAAAATATATTGTATACGAGGTCGAGGGACCCATATTTTTTTTTATCTAAAACAAAAGCACAAAATATAGTAGCCATATAGAATTTCTGGTAATGAAAAGAGGACCAAAATAAAGTTTGTAGATGTTTACTTTATAATTTTGTAGGGAGCGTAAAGGCCCATCAACAACAATCAAAGATAGATTGGTAATTTATAATATGCCAAGAAAGAAACCACATTTTATAAAAAAATATGAACTTGTTGTCCATGTAAAAAGATGTTGTAATAGGTTGTGATAGAAATTATAGTTGGTCATGCCATTCGAATCTTCCATTACTTCCCATGTACTTGTTTCCATTAGCACACCCTCTTTTTATAGGTGATCAACTACCTCGTTCCTTTCCTTGTAAATATCTAAGGATATAAAGAAATTAAAATAATTTTTTAGCCTGATAGTTTCCTTCAAATGTGGTTTAAGAGTAATTTTCTTATAACATAAAAAATTGTATAGTCAATTTATAATAAGCTTTGAGCCACCAAAAACTTGAAATTGTGAGCATTCTATTTTCTAAAGCAAAGAGAAATATATTTTTATATGCCATAATTTTGGCCATATTGTTGGATGCTGGTCCAAAATACATGTTGACGTGGGACAAATGTGCATCAGAGGGTAAAAGGTTGAATTCCCCACGACTTTTATATACGATATTATTTGAAGTTCCGTGGAATAAATCCTAAGGAAGGGATAGATCAAAAATTTTTGCTAAAATAATTTTGGAAGATTATGTGGAATTTTCCTGAAGGAAATGTGCCAAAAAATGGAGAGCTTCCATGGTCAAATGATTTAGAATAGAGTGTGTGTCCTAGAAGATGTATTTTCTTCAATCCAGCTAGACTCCCTATATGATGAGGAGGGGAAAATATTTGGAGGATCGATAAGAAGGGGATCAGAGAGCCAACCCCTCCAAGTCCCTCTAAATCCTTTGCGTCCTAAGCCCTAGTATTACCCATGAAAATTTTTCATGCATTCCAAACTTTTTGAAAAGAGGGGAATTCATGAAGATGTGGATTGTAGATTCCTCCTCATTTTTCCATAGGAAACTTCAAGGTGTTTTCCGGAATAGTTTGAGGGGAAGGAACAAATAAAATCAAATCAATAGGAAGGGGTGGAGTCCTAATGAAAATTATATTCTAAGAATGTCCCATGTTTGAAACTTTTCTTTCATTAGATTCCATATAAAGAGTTTGGATTTTGTTAGGCGCTTATATTTCCAAAAAACCTTCCACCACAACTTGCTACCAGTATCCTTTCTAATAGCCAATAGCATAATGTAGCCCAACTTGGGAAAATACCAACCAAAGGGAGAGATACTTTACACAAGTTCATCTTATCTATCTATAAGTTGGATGTGTACAACTAATAAAGAATTCGAGAAATAATTCCATGAATCCATGAAATCCCCTTCCAAACCCAAGTCATTAGCAGAGAGACACACCTATATCGAAATTGTTGTTGTATAATGATTTGTGATGTGAATGAGTTCGAAGACATCTCATCTCACAAAAAATAAATTAGAGGGGGTGGGAGGATATGACCTTGACCACTACCCGACCAAGGATAAGACCCAATTCTTACCTTATCTCCCTTACCCAACCCAAGAACCTAGGGTGATTCTACCCAAAGCAATGTACTCCTGTTGTACCATGAAACAATTGTTGACCCAATACTGAAGATCCCATTTGATGTTCTCTTCCTATTAGATGGAATCCCTGCCCAACTTTCATCTTTGAAGCCTTGAAGCTTCACTCCCTCTACCCGTCTATACCATAAACCATAAGGAGTAGTGCCTCTAAGGTATCTCAACACATTTTTTGCTACCTTCTAATAAATCTTGTTCCAGTTAACCATTGCTTGACTAAGTTGGTTAACTGCATAACACATGTCCATTCACGTGTTCACCAAATACATGAGATGCATGTAAATAGTAGCCTCCATTCCTTCACCATAAGTAGCAACCTCCTTCCTCTAGTTACCTGCTAGGGGAGTCTCCCTGCATTTATTGCTCTCCATTTGAAACCTTCTGAGTATCTCTTTGGCATAATTTTCATAAGAAACAAAGATTTCCTTATCACTTTGGCATAATTCCATACCCAGAAAGTAGTGCATGAGCCTGAAGTCCTTCATTTCGAACTCTCTTGCAAGATCCTCTTTGCAAGACTTGATCAACTTATCATCACATGTATGAATCAAATCATTGATATATAAAACAATAATAAAAAATTTACCTACAACCACATTATGGTAAAGGTTCACATCTGCTTCACTTTTGGTGAAGCCCAACCCGGTGAAATAAATATGGATCCTAGTGTACCAAGCATGGGGTGCATATTTTAGTCCATGCATTGTTTGCTTGAGTCAACACACATGTGAATTTTTGTCAAAGTTATAAAATCCTTAAGGATTCTCAATATACACCTCTTCCTCAATCATTTCATTGATGAATGTTGTATTTACATCCATTTGATATATATTCCATCCCATCTGCACTGACAGTGCTAGAATGAATCTAACTAATGAGTACCTTGCAACAGGAGAAAAGTTCTCATCGTAATCAATCCCCTCCACTCGAGAAAAACCTCTTACCACAAACGTGGCCTTGTGTTTCTATACACTACCATCTACTACATTCTTTACCTTGTAAATCCATCTGGAACTCACCATTGACTTGTTTTTCGGTCTTGGGACAACATCCCAAAGATTGTTCCTGACAATGGAGTCATACTCCTCAACCATGGCATCAACCCAAACTCGTTATTGTATCGATTCCTTAAAATAGGATGGCTCAATATCTACACATCTTCTCATCAGAGCCATGTAGCTAGTGTACCTCTCCTGTATCCTCCTCTACCTACGTTGTGATGTGGGTGCTCCCACATTCTCTCTAGAATCATGCAATAACCTGTCAGCCTCCGTGGTGTGCTTTCTCCCATCTCTAGAATATTTTTCATGAGTGGGTGTCTCCAATACCTAATCCTCTACATGTGGCTACTCCACATCATCTCGAGGTTCCTCCTTACTTGATAGAAGCTTCTCATCTTCATGTAGTTGAAGCTCACTCTCAAGTAAACATCTCATGGTATTCTGTTCATCAAATTTTACACCTCTGCAAACCACTGTCATGTTGTTGGTTGGAAAGTACACCCAATAGTTGTGAGGTGCATTATTTCACCCCACAAATATCCCCAACTCAATTGTTGGCTCAAGCTTTTTCCATGCATCTTTGGTTACATTGATGTAGATTGTCGAACAAAAAATCCTGAATTGTCCCACATCTGGTTTAATCCTTGAAAATGACTCTTCTGGTGTACTCATCCCAATAATTCGATAGGGCTTTTGTTCTACAAATAAAAAATTCTTTTGCATGCTTCATAAAACAAAATGTAGTGGTAGGCCTTGATCATGTAGCATTTCTCGTGCTTCTCCTAGAATGCTTCAATTTTCACTTTCAACCACCACATTATGTTTTGGGCTATGAGGTGTTATCAACTTCCGTTCAATGCCTTTTGATGCACAAAATCTTTTCAACTCATTTGAGACATGCTCTCCACCATTATCACTCCTGAGTTCTTTAACATTCCTGCTAATATCCTTCTGAACCAATACTTTAAATTCAAAAAAATTGCAAAAGTATGATCTTTCTTCTTCATGAAAAAGATCCAACACTTATGAGAAAAATCATCAACAAATATAACATCATACGTGTCCTTGGTCATGGAGGTTGTCGAGAATGGTCCACACACATCTGAGTGAACTCAATCGAGGATTGTGTATGCATGACTACCTTTGTCATGAAAGGAAGCTTTGTTGTACTTTCCTAATGCACACCATTTAAATGTGTCTACCTGCCCTAGTCTAACCTTGGGAAGACCAGTAGAAATTAGCTACATGATCTTCAAATCACCATGATGCAAGTGACCCAACCTCTTGTTCCACAACTCACTGATGTCTTGGCTCTATACCTTCTCTGCTTTCGTGATCAAGGAAACACAATATTCTACATCCAACTCCTAGAGATTCTTCACTCGAACCCCTATCCTCTTCACCTGTCCTATGGATATGTCATGAAGGAATGCCTTTCCATTACTAAATGTCACATCATAGACTCTATCCTCCAAAATTGATAAAAATACTAAGTTCTTCATCAAACCAGGAACATACATAACATCTTGCAAAGTGAGGTGAGAACCTCACTCCCTCTAAAAGGTAACACTCCCGATCCCAATAGTGTTATACCTCCCATCATTACCCATCTCAATATGCATCTGGGGATCCTTCTCCTCTAAGTTACTGAAGAGATCTTTGTTACTAGTCATGTGGAAAGAAGTTCCACTATCTAGGTATGAAACACTACCCATCATCGATGACATGATGCAAGAGATGAGGGTAAAGTCGAGTTCAAATTGTGAGGCAAGAACCTCACCTACCACTCCTCTGAAGGGATTCTTACCGGCCTTATTGAGCAAACACTTTGGGGCAAAATGTCCCAGCTCGTGACATTGAAGCACTTGAATTTTGACATGTCCTTCTTCTTACCACCCTGACAAGAATTTGATTTCAAATGGGATGACTTCCACTTCCCTTTGTTTTCCTTACCTGCTAAGGAATAATTCTCCTCATCATCATGCTTTTATGAGGATCCCTCTCTAGTGTTATGCATAATCTCTTCCTATACCAAGTCAGACAATAACTGCTCCCACTATGGTAGCTTCTCCCTCCCATTAACAGAGTCCTGGTAACTATGCCAGCTCTTGTGATTTCTTAAAAGTGCTAGGCTAACTAGATCCTCTTTAGTAATAGCAATGCTCATCCTCACATTGAGTGAACTTGGTCAAGTACTTCGAAATTGAGTCGCCCTTCTCGATATTGATATTTCTGAGTTTGTCCTTCAGTGTGAACTTCCTATGGTCACAACTATTTTTAAGCAAGTCTATCAATGCCTTCCAGATTGCAAATGGAGTGTCCTTACCATAGGGATTTGAAACAATCTGATCTCTAACTCCTTCCAGGATAATCCTTCTTGCTTTTTCCGCACACATTCTCCATTCAATTAGATCTTTAGCATCAGATGTTGGAGGCTTCAGAATATCATGATCTATGAATTCCTTGAGGCCATTGTCTTCTAGCACTGCCTCCATCATGTCCTTCCAAGCTCTGTAATTTGATTTTGCGTCTAGGTCATACTCAAGAATCAAACCGTAGAATGAAATATTGTTGAATATGAAGTATGAAATTTCAAATTTTATTTCACCTACACAACAAGCTCAAATTATGCTCTTCTATACTATCTTCAACTCTGATACCATGTATATTTTTATTTTGGATTGAACAGCTTATGTGGTATGATAAAACACGAGACAAGAGTCTACTCTACTCTTCAGCGGAAACGAAAATTGATCGATGAAAACAATAAGTAGAAAATGAAGAATATCAATCACATAAAAAAAATATTTGTCTGGGGAAAGAAATTTCTCAAAACCCTCACTATCTATATTGCATTAGCCAGAAGATCTGAGAAAAAAATACAATGTTTTTTCAACCCAAAAAATTCCTGCACTAGTACAATCTAACTCTCTACCTCACAGACTAGCTCAAGCCAACACTTAGCCAAATATGATGCCTACCAAGCCCCCACTTCCTCATGCAATTCTTGAGAGAGTTAACCCATATTTAATTGGGAAATCCTCACTCCATAACTACATAATCCATCCATAGGCCCACAATTTATTGCATGCATCATCTGTACAACTCGAAAAATTATACAACTCATAGTACATTGTCCTTGAAATCTAATCTCAACTGGCTCTTCTTATTAACTGACATGCATGAGTTATTTATGAGTGAATCTTCAATTAACTGGTTTGTCACTAAGGATGCATTGGTACCCATCCCCACTATTAGACCTTGTACTAGTTTCTCCAACGGTTATAACTAGTTTAACTAACTATAACTCAGATAGACTGAGTTAATTAATTACAACTCAAAAGAACTCAACCTGGGCCCCTAAAATTTAGGGATCACTCTGCATGACTCTAGATAGACTTTCAACTTGAATTTACTGATCCAACTAAGACAACTTAACTTAGTTAACTATTACAAGGTGCTATAAGAATAGAATTTTGATTTAATTCACAGTTTAATTTTAGGACAAATTAAATTGGAATTTCTTGTCGCTATTTTTAGCATAATCATAGGCTACCAATATAAACATAAATAAAAACAAAACCCTAATATAAAGAGGAATCTTGTCCTCTGCCACCTCATGGCTTCTAAAGGTCTATAATATTCATTTACAATTTACAAAAATGAGAGGAAATCATGTCCTCCTTCCATGATCTCCACGTCACTCCTTTCAGAGGCTTCAGTGAGTAAGTCCCCTACATCATGCATGTTGTTGAAGATATTCATGATCTCCCAATTATGTGTTTTCATTACTACATATCGTTCATCTCCATCTTTGTGTTCTTTCTCCTCATGTTTCATTGAGCTTCGACTCATACTCAGTAGTGAGCTGTAACCTAGCCTCCACTGACACCTCAAAAATCTCTCTCCTTTGGCTTATTCTTTTCGCATCTTGGGTTCACCTCATTTGAAACCTCTCAAGTTTCCTTTGCTACTCTAATTTTTGCATGCTGCTCATCTCTCTTAACAATTTTACCCATAGTCACAACTATGGAATTGCCTCAACAACATCTACCCAACAATATATGGAAGTTGCTCTCCTTCATACTAAACCCAATCCTTTCCTGCTCTGATACCACATGATGAAATTTTTTTAAATCAGAGCCCTGAAGGTTTAATCTCCTAGACCTGTCCATTATGGGACCATGAAAATTTGAATTTTTGTTCAATAATCAACTTGTAACTTTGATTCCCCAAAAGTTCATTATGCCAACACTTGATAAAACAACACATGACCATTTTTCTTTTCTGGTTTGATCTTATCATCTCTTGATTTGTTACACAAGTTTGGAAATCAATGGCCACTATCCAACCACGAAATCTACACCCTCACTTGGATATTCCTTTGGGCCATGACTATAGACCTCCTAAGAATTGTCAATAACCCCCATCTCTCAAAGAGAACATAATGATCAAGACATGGCCACCACGACCATGAAAGTAGAGTTTTCATAATAAAAAAAAAGCAGATTCAAATAAAACAGAAGTTGCATATATTCAAACAAAGATTACATATACAACCTCTCAAGGCCTAAGGGCCTTCTCTTGGCCTAATTTTACATGGCTTCAGTTCCCTTGACATAATCATGTGCTTCCAATATAAATATAAATAAAAACAAAGCCCTAACAGAATGAAGAATCTCATCCTATACCACCTCACGCCTTTTAGAGGATTACAATATTCGTTTACAATTTAGAAAGATGACACGAAATTGTGTCGTCTTTCCATTATTGCTATGTTGCTCATTTTGAAGGCTTGAGATAATCATGTTTGATTTTGGGTTAGGGCGGGGGTGTTATATTCCCTTGCATCATACTCTTGCAATTGAAAATCTTCATGATACACCAATCATGCAATGCCAATGCTGCATCTCATTCATCTCCATCTCGGTATTTTTTCTCCTCGTGTATCATTGAGCTTCAGCTCGTACTCAATAGTGAGCTACAACTAATCTGCCTTTGACACCTCACCAAGCTCTCTCCTCTTTCTTACTATTTTGGCATCTCAAGTCCACCTCTTCTAGAAACTCCCAAGATTCCTCTACTCCTCTTGTTGTTGCACAATGCTCACCTTTTAACAATTTTACCCACAATCAAAACTGTGGAATTTCATCAACAAGTTTTATCCAACCATAATTGGAATTTGTTCTCGATCATCATGCGAGAAATATTTCCCTACTTTGATACCACTTGATGAAAAACATTTAAATCTCGCTCGTCAAGTTTCAATGTCCTATACTTGTGGGTTATGGGCCCATGAAAAAGCACCTTTCCATGTAGCAGTGAACCCTTAACTATGGTCCTTGTATGAATTCTTGATAATCCCATCTCTAAAAACAATATAGAAATTAGGACATGGCCAACACAACTATTTGAACACGGTTTGCATGAACAAAAGTAAACAAAATAGATTCAAATAAAGCATAGGCTACATATACGCAAAAAAATATTTCATATATGGCATCTCAATGCCTGAGGTCCTTCTCTTGGCCTAATTTTATATGGTATCATCTGGCTCAACATAAACGTAGGTTGCTAATATAACAAAAAGAACATTAATAGAATGAGGAATCTCGACTTTTGCCACCTCACACCTTGTAGAGGATTGCAATATTCATTTACAATTTACAAAAAGGAGAAGAAATCATATCCTTTTTTGAAGATCACCACGTTGCTCCTTTCAAAGGCTTCATGAAATCATATTTAATTTGGGGAGGTGTTATTCCCCTGCATCACTATCTCTTCTTTAAGGGCCCTTTTATAGATTTACAAATCCCTTATTTACAAATCAGATTTAGCCCCACTCATTTGTACGAATGGATAGCCCAACGTCCACTTCTAGTTACCTAATTTCAGGATATCATTTTTCAATCACTCGATACTCATCATTACCTGATGATGAGGAACATTTTGTAACCTCCATTAGAGAAAATGTTCTATTGTTTCCATCCCTACATATATCCGCAACATTTGTCTTCTTGGCGGTATTGAATTGTTCTTTTGATTCCATCCCTACATATATCTACATTACGTGTCTTCTTTGTGGTATTGAATTGTCCCTTTAAGTCTTCACAACCAAATATAACAATAATTGAATGGGTCGTAGTTCCACATCATCATGGCTGGGATTTTCAAGTTCTAGCTTATGTCCAATTCAGTGTCCTTAGATGTATATAGTTAGAAATGAGTATCCTTCATTATTTGTTTACTTTTATCTATGGTATAACACTATAACAATATCAAAAGAGAATCATACATTTCAAAGAAATTAAAAAAAAAACTTTTATATGGTTTACCATCAAATTTAAGTCATATTATATGTTATAATTTTTTTAAGTGTCTATAAATATTATATGTTATCAAAGAAAAGCTTAAGTTATGAAGAATTCTTTTGGAATTTATGTAAATAATAATTATTCCTAAAACCTTTATATATATATATATATATATTCAATAATTTTAACTACTTACTTTATATTTTTTAGAACATTATTATAATTTAACCAAGTTATATATATTTTTATTATCAATTTTTATGAAGTTATAAAATAAAGAGATACTCGAAACAATACAATCGTTCCCTAAAATTTAATCATTATAAGCTAGACAACAAAAAATATAAAATTTTCAACAACACTACAAATTACACATAATTAATTTATCATATATTTTAACAAAAAAACGTTATGAAAAATAAATTAAAATATAAATTTTCTAATAAAAAAATATATTTACCTAATCATGAAAGATTTGATTTATTCTATCATTTTATGGTATATGGGGTGTATAATAGATTGTGATGGAGTGTATGGTTAAAACACTCCTTAATGTAAAGGTCACTTATTCCAAACTCACTGAGCAAAAATCTAACCATATTAAAAAATAATATGACTCAAATAAAATACTAGCTTATTTCTCTAACAAATTTAATAATATGGAGGTTCACAAATAATTTTATCCATCCATTTTTATTTCTGTGATTGGTATACAACCCAGTTTTTTTTTGCTAAAGAAGTAGGCTTTGGCCCTAATGAATTATTCGGAAATAATAACCTATTGGATCCAGATTATAGAAATAGCATGTGCTATGTATTAGTCAGAGCAATGGAATTATTTTCCCACTCATCACAAAGTCAAACTAGCATTATTGTCTTGATAGCATTTCTCGAACCCACAATTGTAAGTTGTAAGCACAGACTCCATGAAGAAACTATCCACGAACACTACTTGTTATTAAAAAAATGAGAGTTTATGATTTGTAGAAGTTGATACCACTTGATCAAAAACATTTAAATATGTATCGTCAAGGTTCAATCTCCTAGACTTGTGGGTTATGGGACTTTTAGAATATGAAATGACTTATTTCCAGCCAGCTGATAAGCCAACAATACTATGAAGAAAAATACATATAAAAAAATAAAACAAATAAAACACGGTTACTGTGTCAGCTAAAAACTGCTACAAATCTCATATATTAATTGAACCATTAACTACATTCTTATATAGTAAAATTATTATTAAAATTTTTATCAATCAACTCTGAAATAAATCTACTAGCATTACAACTAATTTCTAGTACTACTACAACTAATTTCCAGCATTGACCACCCTAACGATTTGCTGCCTTAATTTTGCAAAGAACACAAAATCTGTTGACTAATTTGTCAACAATTTACATAACTAATCAAGCATTATTCCCAATAGTCCCCCTTAATGATTAATGAGGATTTAGTATCTTATCTCGTAGTGCCAAAAACTGATCTTTTGCAACTTCTTTGGTGAAGATATCTGCTAGTTGATGCTGAGTATTTATATGCTTCAATTCAATATCCTTCTTCTGCACCAAATCTCTAATGAAGTGATATTTAAGGTCAAAATGCTTTGTCCTGCTATGATGAACTAGATTCTTTGCTAACTTGATGGCACTTACATTATCACAATAAATCACTATAGGCTGAATTTTTTTTTCTCCAATTTCTTCGAAAATTTTTCTGAGCCAAAGAGCTTGTGTACTTGCTAAGGTAACTGCAACATACTTTGCTTCTGTGGATGAAAGGGCAACAATGTTTTGTTTTTTTGAGCTCCATGTAATCAAACCAAAACCAAAAGAGAGACAATTTCTAGATGTGGACTTACGGTCATCAAGACTACCTCCCCAATCTGAATCACTAAATCCAACAAGATTTAACTTTTCAGGAGAGTAGTAATGAATACCAAAATTTAGAGTTCCTTTCACATACCTTAAAATCCTATTTGTTTCCTTCATATGTATTTCATATGGATTTGTCATATACCTTGAAACAAGTAGACCTGAATATGTAATATTAGGCCTTGTGTGTGTTAGAAATATCAAGCTCCCCACAATATTTTTGTAAGTTTTCTCATCAACTAAATCAGCACCATCATCTCTACATAACACCACTCCATGAGCACTTGGATTAGGGGATGGATTAAAATCAAGCATATCAAATTTATTTAGCATATCCTAGGCATACTTTGTTTGACAAATGAAAATTTCATCCTTACTTTGATAAACCTCCATTCCTAGAAAATATTTTATGATGCCTAGATATTTCATCTCAAATTCACTCATCATAGCAACTTTGAATTTAACATTCATATTAGAACTACTACCCATATACATTACATCATCAACATACAAACTTATGATTAGAGTATCAATACCTTCTTGTTTGTAGTAAAGGGTAGGATCACTCTTACTACTCTGGAAGCCATTTTCCTGAAAGTATCCATCAATCCTTGCATACCACGCTCTTGGTGATTGCTTGAGGCCATACAAAGCCTTCCTCAACTTCTAGACATTATTCTCCTTTCCTTCCACTTCAAAACCTTTTGGCTACTCCACATATACTTCCTCTTCTAAGTACCCATTCAAGAAGGCACTTTTCACATCCATATGATGTATTCTCCACTTTTTGTGAGCTGCTAATGAAATCAACATTTTAATGGTCTCCTGTCTTGCTAGTGGTGCAAATGTCTCCTCATAATCAATTCCATACTTTTGTGTGAATCCTTTAGAAACTAGTCTTGCTTTGTGTCTTTCAACACTCCCATCACTGTTAAATTTAATCTTATAGACCCATTTGGTGCCAATTTTTTTCTTATCATGTGGAAGCTCTGTCAACTTCCAAGTTTCATTCCTTTGAATGGAATCCATCTCTTCTTGCATGGCTTGCATCCAAACTGGATTAGTATATACATCTTCAAAACATGATGGTTCAAATTCAGCCTTGGCTAATAAAGAAAAATTGACTATCTCACCTATTGGGATTTCTTCACATGCTTGATTTGCACTCCTCTGATAAATATCACTCAATCTTCTTACCTTCCTTGTAGAACTTGGAGAATAAGTTGAACTTGAACTTGATGTTGAAGAAATTGATGAAGGGCTGCTTGGTGGAGTTAAGCCACTAGTTATAGAAACATTAGTTGGCTACTCATGATCATTTTCAACAATTATATCATCATTCAAAACAGATTTTGTCTTCTCAACATGGCCTTTTTGACGACCATAGACTCCCCCCTCATCAAAAAATACATCTCTTGAGACAATAAGCTTGTTAGTTAGAGGATTATACAATTTATAAGCCTTGCTTGTCTCACTATACCCAGTAAAAATACATAACTAACTCTTTGCATCTAACTTTTTCTATTTTGATCAGGTACATGAACATAAGCCAAACAACAAAAAACTTTGAAATGATTAACATTAGGCCTTTTTCCATACGGTTGAGGATGTATACTGCTTTAGCAACTGCATCTCCCCAATAAGAGTTGCTCAATCCCTTAGTTTGTAGCATGCATCTTTCCATTTCAACCACAGTACGATTTTTTATTTCAGCCATGCCATTGTGTTGGGGTGTGTATGTTGTAGTATGCTCCCTCTTGATGCCATTCATATCACAATAACTCTCAAAAGATTTTGAGCAGAATTCTCCTCCACGGTTAGTCTGCAATCATTCGATCTTGCACTCTCTCTCATTTTCTACAAGGGCTTTGAACTTCTTGAATGTATACAGGGCTTCACTTTTGGCCTTCAAAAAATATACCCAACAATTTCATGAGTAATCATCAATAAAAGTGATGAAATATGATGACTTACCCAAACTCTTAGTGTGCATAGGACCACATATGTTTGAATGAACAAGCTGAAGTGGGTGATGAGCCCTCCATGTGGTTCCCTTTGGAAACCTTTCCCTTGCATTCTTTCCTTTATCACATCCTTCACAAACCTCCTTATGCCCTTCTACCTTGGGCAAACCAGAAACTAATGCATGTGAGGTTAGAAACTTCAAACTGTGAAAATTTAAATGCCCATACCTGAGATGCCATAACCAGCTTGAGTTCTCATAAGCCATATTTGCAAGATTGTTGTTATGTTCATCAAACCTCAAGAGAAACATCCTATTTCTTTTCATAGGCACAACAATGATTATCCTATTTCCCTTATTCTTATCATAGATAGTACATGTCTTATTTTCAAAGACTACTTTATAATTTTTCTCACATAGCTGCCCTACACTCAACAAATTATTCTTCAATTGTGGAGTATAATAAATGTCATGAATACTCTTTATACCTTCTTTTGTTTGGACCTCCATAGCTCCTTTGGCAGCAACCTCCAATGGTTTATCATCAGCAAGTTGGATCTTGGATTTGAAACTTCCATCCTTTGTTGAAAACAACTTCTCATTCCCTGTCATATGGTTATAGAATCCAGAATCTAGGTACCAAACATCTTTACTAGTATTTTCACCTTTGGCAAAAGTTAAAAATCAGTGATCTGGAGGATACTCACCACTTTCTTGAGCATAATTAGCATTTTTACCTTCTTTCAATCTACATTCTCTTTCAAAGTGGCCACACCTATTACAATAGTAACATTGAACATTTCTCTTATCAAATCTACCTGTACCTCTTCCTATGAAACTATCTCTTCCACTTGAGCCACCTCTTCCTCTACCTCTTGAATAATTTTGGCTTTGTCATTTACCTTAACCTTGATTGCTTTTGGTACTACTGCTACTTGCATCTTCATTCTTTGTAATTTGTAGTTTAGAGGAAAAAGCTTTCTCTACACCTTCAAAAGTGTCCTTCAATCTTTCTTCATGAGACATCAAAGATCCAACCAATTGATCAAATTGTAGTTTTGTCAAATCCTTACTTTCTTCCATGATTATTGCAACATGATTCCATCTATGTGTTGAAGATCTCAATACTTTTTAATTAAAACTTAATTACTTACAGTTTCTCCAAGTGTAGCCATTTTATTGACCACATCTTTGACTCTCACACAATAGTCACTACCACTTTAAGCTTCTTTCATCTTCAAATTCTTGAACTCTTGCTTCAATGTCTGAAGCTTGATCACCTTAACTTGATGACTGCCTTGGTAAGCTTCTTGTAGAGTCTCCCAAGCAGCTTTGGCATTTTTTGCCCCTAATATTCTTGGAAATAAGCTCTTATCAAGAGCTATCTAAATGTGAAACAAAGCTTCAGCATTCTTCTTCCTTGCTTCCTTTCTTGTTTTTCTTTCATTGAGTGTAAGGGCGTTCCAATCAGCTAGCTCCTCATATCCTAATTCAACTATCTCACACAAATCTTTTCCAATAAAAAAGGCTAGCATCTTAATACACCAATAATCATAATCGTTACCATCAAATTCTAGAACTAGCATCTAGTTAGAATTCGACATGTTTAACTTTGGTGAAAATCCAAGAATAAAAATTTAACACAAAACAATTTTACCTACTCTGATACCACTTGTAGAATATGAAATGACTTATTTCGAACCAGCTGATAAGACAACAATACTATGAATAAAAATACATATAAAACAAATGAAACACAGTTACTGTGTGAGCTAAAAACTGCTGCAAATCTCGTATATTAATTGAACCATTAACTACATTCTTATATAGTAAAAATATTACTAGAATGTTTATCAATCAACTCTGAAATAAATCCACTGGCATTACAACTAATTTCCAACACTACTACAACTAATTTCCGGCACTGACCACCCTAACAATTTGCTGCCTTAATTTTGCACATAACAAAAAATTTGCTGACTAATTTGTCTGCAATTTACATGACTAATGAAGCATTATTCCCAATAGTAAGCAAGACTCCATGAAGAAACTGTTCACAGACACTACTTGTTATTAAAAAAATGAGAGTTTATGATCTATAGAAGTTGATACCACTTGATGAAAAACATTTAAATATGTATTTTCAAGGTTCAATCTCCTACACTTGTGGGTTATGGGCCCATGAAAAAGCGCCTTTCTATGTAACAATGAACCCTTAGCTCCAATTTACCAAACTTTCACCATGACATCACTTGACAGAACAACATAGGACCATCGTTATTTTTAGTTCAGTCCACTCAACTCTTGATTAATCACACAGTTCTAGAAATCGATGGGTCAAAGCTATTATCTTGCAGTAAAATCTACACTCTATCTTGGATATTCATTTGGGTTGTGACTATGATCCTTGTATGAATTCTTGATAAACCCATCTCTAAAAAAAATTACACAATTTTTTTTTTCTACATATATGGCATCTCAAGGCATGAGGTCCTTCTCTTGGCCTAATTTTATATGGTATCAGCTGGGTCAACATAAACGTAGGTTGCTGATATTACAAAAAAAAAACATTAATAGAATGAGGAATCTTCTTTTCTGCCACCTCACACCTTCTAGAGGCTTGCAATATTCATTTAAAATTTACAAAAAGGAGAAGAAATCATATCCTTTTTTAAGGATCACCACGTTGCTCCTTTCAGAGGCTTCATGAAATCAGATTTGATTTTGGAGATGTTACTCCCCTGCATCACTATCTCTACTTTAAGGGCCTTTTTATAGATTTACAAATCCCTTATTGAATTCTACTTCAATTAATTTATCCTCCAACTAGATATCAGATTTATCCCCACTTATTTCTACAAATGGATAGCCCAACGTCCATTTATGGTTACCTAATTTCAAGATATCATTTTGCAATCATTCGATACTCATCATTATGTGAGGGTGAGACACATTTTGTAACCTCCATTAGAGAAAATGTTCTATTGTTTCCATCCCTACATATATCCGCAACATGTGTCTTCTTGGCGATACTGAATTGTTCTTTTGATTCCATCCCTACATATATCTACATTATGTGTCTCCTTTGTGGTATTGAATTGTCCTTTTTTTAAGTCTTGACTCTTCACAATGAAATATATCTATATTGAATGGGTCGTAGTTCCACATCATCATGGCTAGGATTTTCAAGTTCTAGCCTATGTCCAATTCAATGCCCTTAAATGTATATAGTTAGAAATGAGTGTCCTTCATTATTTGTTTACTTTTATCGATGGTATAAGATTATAACAATCTCAAAAGAGAATCATACATTTCAAAAAAAAAAAAAAATTAACTTCTATATGGTTTAGCATCAAATTTAAGTCATATTATATGTTATAATTTTTTTAAATGTTCATAAATATTATATGTTATCAAAGAAAAGCTTAAGTTATGAAGAATTCTTTTGGAATGTATTTAAATAATAATTATGCCTAAAACATATATATATATATATATTCAATAATTTTAACCACTTACTTTATATTTTTTTAAACATTATTATAATTTAACCCAATTATATATATTTTTATTATCAATTTTTATGAAGTTATAAAATGAAGAGATACTCAAAACAATATTATCGTTCTATAAAATTTAATCATTATAAACTATAAAACAAAAACTATAAAATTTTCAACAACGTGCTACAAATTATACATAATTAATTTATCATATATTTTAATAATAAAATGTTATCAAAAAAAATCAAAAGATAAATTCTCCAATAAAAAATATATTTACCTAATCATGAAAGATTTAATTTGTTTTATCAATTTATGGCATATGAGGTGTAGAATAGATTGTGATAGAGTATATGGTTAAAACACTCTTAATATAGAAGTCACTTGTTCCAAAATCAGTGAAGAAAAATCCAACCATATTAAAAACTAAGATAACCAAAACAAAATAGTAGTTTATTTCTCAAACAAATTTAATAATATTGAGATTCATAAATAATTTTATCCATCCCTTTTTACTTCTGTAATTGGTATAAATCCCAAAAAAAAAATTGCTGAAGTAGGTTTTGGCCCTAATGTTTTGTTCGGAAAGAATAACCTACTGGATCCAGATTATAGAAATATCATGTGCTAAGTATTAGTCGGAGCAATTGAATTATTTTCCCACACATCACAAAGTTAAACTAGCGTTTCTCAAACCCACAGTTGTACGTTGTAAGCACAGATTCCATGAAGAAACTGTCCACGGACACTACTTGTTATTATAAAAATGAGAGTTTATGATCTGTAGAAGTGTAAGGTTTGGCATTATTAGATTCTTTGAGGAAAATGTGCAGATACACTGCATGTTGTAGAATTAAGTGGCGTGAGAGCCGTGGTAAATAACTACACATGTCGATCAGCGTTCATTATTAGTCAACTTCAGTCTGTTCTTAGAAGTTTTGGACGGTACCTTGTGAGTTCGCTGCAGTATTATTGTTTCTCGGTAGATCGGTTTTGTAATCTGCCGGTTTTATAAATAAATCGACTCTTCACCATGCTTACTCGAAGAGTGAGCAGTACGATTCTATTCTTCTTGGATTTGGAGCCTCAAAATATAAAACGAAAAGTGGCGTGAGAATGGATTATGTCATGTAACTGCTTTTTAAAGCCATTCTGCTAATGTCATTTGTTTGCGTACGAGATTTGTCGATGGACAGAACGTTTGTCTCCTAAAACGACCTTTCAGTTGATTCAGCACTGACGAAAAGCTCATTTCATTTGAGTACCTTTACTTGCAAATGAAGTTACAAAGACAGCCTCATATAAAACTATAGAAATAGTCTATAACATTTATCACGTTCCGCAGCACTAAAATAGACAAAGAGGTAAGTGTCCCAGCACATAACTGTTAGCTGGTCACTGCCATTTTGATGGGAAGACATCCGAAATAATGATAATATCAAACAATCCTCGATTGAGCAGAAAGGAGAAACCAAAACCTCGCTACGTCAATACTCGCCACAATATTACGAAAATAAACAAAGTAATTAATGGGATTATGCAATGCCCCGTAATCGATTCAGAAGCCAATTTCCCTACCCTTCAAATCAACCGTTAAAAAGTCGCCACCAATTGTAAGCATCAACAATGGACTCTGTTGCACAGTAATCTCCTGGAAGACTGTAATATTTAGACCAACCTATTACTCTCATGTCTTCCGCATTAAACACTATAAGTCCTCATCCACTCATAAGTTACCATTATACCTTTAAATCATCAGTTACAGTTATACCTTTATTTCTTTTGAAGACAGGAAGATTTTCTTTTTTGGCTCGGTCGTTTCTTTAGGAATTTTCTTCCTTTTCATTACATATAGAAAGAGTCCGAGATTAATGGTTTCCTACTGGAATGTCAGGGAAGAAAACACTTAGTAGAATGTCATGAAAGAAAACACTTAGTTGAAAGTAAAAAAGATTAATAATAATATTGTTGCAAGTTTAATAACGATTTCAATTATGGTGAACATTCCAGTAATGATTTTTTTCATCAAAGCCATCCCATGCCTTTCAATAGAAAGTCCCTAAGTCTTCATAAATTCTTCTAATCATAATGTCGTCAGACTTTCTCCTAAATTAGAAGCATAATAGCTATGGCTTCACACAAGCTTGTCCATCAAAGTGAAATTAGAAGCATGATAGCTATGGCTTCACACAAGCTTGTCCATCAAAATGAAAGGGAAAACATTTGAATGCTAGAATGAAGAACGTTCAGGAAAATAGAATACACCCAATTGGAATAGGATGGTGTAACAATGATTTTTTTTTTTTTAAATTTACATAAGAAATATGTGACTTTCTTAAAAAGTATTGTAAAAAAGAAATATGATAGAAAACATAAAAATATATAAAAAAAAAAAACTGGTACTTCAAAAAAGAAAAAGAAAATAAAATTTTAATAAATTTTGTGTATAAATGATACATAGAAAAATATTCTATAATAATCTTCATATTTACCAGTGATTTATAAAAATAATAAATAAATTTAATAATTTGAATATTAACTCGTACCTAAATGAATTTAAGAATGATATATATATATATAATAAAATTTAAAAAATTAATATATACTTATTTTCATGCTGTGATTAATCCTAAAGATCATCTAATTATATACATATTTTCATAAATTTTCAAATCAAAAGATCAAATATATCTATTTAATATATAATTCAACAATAAACTTAAAATTAAATTATTATTATTACCCAATTCTCACTTTCATCTCAAGATTCGAATTCGTCATCTAACATTTTTGTAGAAATACCCTGCGCAAAAATATCATTTTCCGGTAAGTAAAGACATTGTACGGCTGTTCTTATGTTGTCACTGTCGAGTTTCATAATACAGAAATTATAAACAAAGTGTGCACAGAGTGTACTTGATATAAAGAGTAAGTGTAATTACATGCCCTTGCCGTTATTCAGTGTCAGGTTGGCTACTTGTTTTGCTGGCTAGTGGTTTGTGGGTTTTCTTACATTCTACTAAGAAAATACACATTACGGAGAAAATACACGTCGCTGAAAGCTATAAAAATAAGTCGTGTGAAAGCTGTGGCAAGAAGGCACACATGTAGCTGAGCCTTTACTGTTATCCATCTTTAAGTCTGCTATTAGATCGTAGGTTTGGTTGCAACAATATTTTTAAGCAAACATATTCTGGAACGTATGGGCTTGGCTGGAAAAGCTCATTTTATTTGATATTGTTAATTTTTTAAAGTTAATGATTATAGCATTATAATATATTTTATAATATATAGGGGGTTTAAAATAATATTTGAGATAATTTTTTATTAAATTATTTTTAAGTTGGTGTCTCAAATTATTGATTTAAAAAAAAATTTCACAATATTTTTGTTAAATTGTCTTAACATGAGACAAAAAAATACTTGTCTGTTATCTTAAATATTGTCTTTAAGCTTGTGTCTCAAATTATTGTCTTAAAAAATAGCCTCTATAAAAGCAATATATAACACAAACATTATTGTCTCACAGAAAACAAATTCATTTTCGTTTCTCAAGAGATAATAGTTTAGATCAAAGATATATTGTCTTCATAGTGACAATATGTCTTAAATGTTATAGACAATAAAATATTATATTTAAAGACAATAGAATATTTAGAGACAATATAAAATAATGGATAAAAAAAGTAGCTCACTAATGAAATAAATTAATATAAAAGTATTTAAATCATATTAGGGCACAATAGAATAGAACCACCAACCTCGTGTCAAGATAGATATTCTTCCATTGAACTAGCATCTTTTAAAGAACTATGTGAGGACTTGTGACAGACCTTGAAATTGCATATATAGACATTGATTTAAAAAATGTTTTGGCACATAAAACCATAATCTTTGTTAATCATGCAACCCCTAATTCTGAATTAATAACAAATAACATATCTATATCTCAAATAACTTATTAAAACCACGGGCCAGAAATGCATCACCTTGCTAAAATTATATTCTACATTAATAATTACATTTCTGATCCAATTTTTTGTTTTTTTGTTACAAACAAGTCATTGGAAACACAGGGACTTTGATTTTTATATTTTTTAGTTTTGGACCATATATATAGCAAAAACAGATCCAGTAACTCAGTCCAAAATTGACAGACAAAATAGATATAGAAAACTATTAATATAAAACATAATCCCCACTTTTGACAAACAAAATGGATATACAAAGCTATTAATATGGAACATAATCCCAACCTAATGATATGCTGTAGTAATATTAAGAATAAAGATTATTATGAACATAACAACCGCAAACAAAAAAGAGCCCAATAAATTTGTATAACACGGTAGTAATGAGATTTGCAATTATTATAAGCAAACCAACTACAAAACAAACAACCCTCACAGGGAGTGACCGAAATTATGAAGAAAGTGTGCACATAGTGTACTTATATAAAGAGTAAGTGTAATTGTCCATCTGCCCTTACCGTTAGTCAGTGTAAGGTTGGCCACTTGTTTTGCTGGCAAGTGGTTTGTGGGTTTGCTTACATTCTACTACGAAAATACACATTACAGAGATCACTGGATATAAAAATAAGTGGTGCGAAAGCTAAATCCATAAATCCATTATCAAACACATTATGTAGAGTAAGGGCTTCGCTGACGAAAAGTCATTTTATTTGATGTTGCTGCTTCGTTTTATTTCATTACAGTTACTTGCAAATTGCATTACAATCAACGCACACACATAAACACAGATAAATGTCCCTACATAATTTCCCTAGCTGGTCATTGACAATTTGATGCGCAGATCTATGAAATACTGCTCGATTATGAAGCAATCCTACATCAAACTGAAACAGACAGACGGCCAACACAATTATTTGCCGCACAATAAAACGAAAAGAAATAAATTAACAACTGCGATGGCAATAGTTTCAGAGGCCGATTTCCCGATCCTTCACGACAGCCCTTACTCCTCCTGCGGATCTCAGCATTTCCGCCTACCCATTGAAATTCCCACCCACCCACAGATATTAAAAGAACCAGGTTAGTAGAACAGATTTAAACAGATGCATAGGTCAGACAAAAATTAAACAAATAAATAGAAGAAAAGGGGCATGGAAGGAATTATTATATATACAGTACCTGGTCAGATGTGATCTCAACGGCGAAGCCATCCACAATAACCCAAGAAAAATGCTTCTTATAAGTCCCTGCCTCCAGTGTTTTCTGCAGCACCAAGTCATGCTTGTTGTTAACATAAACATCAATCTCGTTTGGTGAACTTCTGCATGCACAAATCAACTAGTAAGGCACCACCCCTTGAGAAACTCCCCACTGTAATGGAATCTTGAGAAGCTTTCTTCATATATAGTGTAGCTAAATCTTGAGAAATTGCGCGGAGTTTGAGAGATAATATGGTGTTTTTGGGTAAGATGTATCAGTCCATATTGACTGTTTGGGTCGAGATGTTAACCACAGCTAAAGCAAAAATATCATTACATTTATGAAAGAAAGTGAGATATATCTTTCAGTCCCATGAAAGAAAGTGAGAAAGTGAGTCATTACTATAGGAATATTAGATAACAACATCTCCGTTGAGTATTTGAGTAGAGGTGATAACAACACCTCTGGGAAACATTTATCCTCTAACATTTTTAGAGATAGTAAGTAAAAATGGAGAGTGAGATATGAGTAGGAATACCTGTCAGTCCTGAGACGCTCGTATTCTGAATCATATCGCATCATCACCATGTAGACATTTTTATGTTCCATGGCCTTCGCTGGGCTGCTGGGCTCTGCTGTGTTGCTTGCTTTCGTCTGCTACTCTGCGCTGTGTGGAATCCTTGCGTGGCTATATATTATGATTAGTGTGGAAGAAGGATAGGTAAAGGGGGAAGGATCTCAGAGTGACAGGGTTGGCAGCTCCCGCTGGTGGTAGGAGACAATAATATGATCATAGTACTTGGATCCTACGATATTTTGCAGAAGGCCTTGACTAGTAGCGTGTGTGTACTTTGTCATCGCCCATGTATGAACATGACGTTAGGGTTGTATTGTCGAGGCATTACTTTGTTCTTTAAGAAAAAACCCTTAATTTTGGAGATTTTCAAAACCTGAGGTGTGACCGAGGGTTCGAAAGGTTTCAACTGAATTTTGTGTGTTCGCCTATGATTTTGGTCACAATATTTCAGAAACAAGTGCTTTTAGCTTTTAGATTTGCTCAGTTATAAGTTTATGTTTAGATGGCTAATTGGCAATGGTTGATTATTATTAGTTTAGGATGAATTAATGTAAATTATAATATTTAATTTGAAAACTAAATATTTATTTTGGAAGATTATTAAATTAAATAATTTTTCCTTTAATATTTGGGTTTTTAGATATTTGTGTGGTAGTATTTTATCATATAATTTTATGGAAAACTAATTCATTTTTTTTTTAAATATGAGTAAAATCAAGGTAGATTTAAACTCTAGATTTAGGGATCAAAATTCTTTGCATTCTAAAAGAGATTTGCATCTCAAGAGATATGAACCCTTTGGAAGCTTGGTAAATATGGAATTAACATGCATATACATTGATTCAATTACTAGCATAGATTTATCTTAAGCAGAAATCTAAGATGAACAAAAAGTGTTGTGCTCTGACTATTTAACATGCAGTCTCGATCTGATTCTTCAACTTGTCATGATGATGAACCACACTCGTTGGTTTGAAACGTGTCAACAAATGCATTTGAATGTGATTTACGCTAAAAATTCTTCTCAAAAAACCTGATATGGATCACAGAAGCTTAAATTCAACGAACAAAAAGTGATCAAATTTTTTTAGGTGCAAACTAACTATTGCATCAAATGTACCCACTATCAAGCTTTAGCACACATATACATTATAAAGCTATATTCTCTTAATACAAAAAGATAAAAAAGAATCAAAGTGACCGAAGAGTTGGTAGGGACAAAAGTGTGCAATACTATGATGTTCTATGTTGAAAGTTGTGAAATCCACCAAGGCGGGAAAGAACCAAGCATATGGAGGCAAAGTACCAAAACCAAAAGTGACAGTGAAGCATGTACTACTATTCAGGAATTACCACTGACAACATTGGGTCTCCATTCGCTCAAGGGACATAGTTGAGAGGGGCAGCAATGTTGAGCAGTGGAGTAATAATCACCGTAGGATCATAAAAGATGTTTCCCGAGCCAGAGTCTGACTCCAACAAAAAATATATTTCCACCTTTTGTACGCATACCCGAATATCATCCGAGCAGTATCAAATGCTTCTAAGAAGGCATATAGAATCCTCCTGCCCTACAAATTTCCTCTAATGATCCACTTGTTTGTCATGGATGTCCAAACAGGGTAGGGAGTCAAGTTGTCGATAACCTACAACAAAATGTAGGAAGTGCAACTCTTTCTTTCGAAATTTACCAAGGTTAGGAATTAACTTGAGTTACAGATTTCTGACTTCCAAATTTGAAAAATAATCTTTGTCCCCAAATTTCCAAGATTCCAGATTTTAAAACTCCTCCCAAACTTCCAAGGGTATTGTATCAAATAGAGGGGCCATAGAGGTCCATCAAAACATGCACCTAGAGCGAGAATTGGACAATGAACTCGAACCTTCCCTATGACTTTATGTTCTTTAACAAGGAGGCATAGCTGCAAAGAGAACTGCACGAGAAAGAAAATAAAGATAAGCTTCAAAACTACCCTTAAGGCTATTGAATAGACTAAGGAGCATATTCAAAAAATATAGATATGACGAGCTTCGAAAGAGGATGATGTCATCACCACAACCCAAAATGCACAGAGCTAGGGACAAGCTCCGCCTTCTTAAAAAAACTCTGGATAGATGGACAAAAGGAATTAGAATCGATACTCTAGGAAGAACCAAGGCAACTTGCAATAGAGGGAGCACACCATAATAAACTGCGGTAGACAATAGATGGAAGTGAGAAGAAACATTGATACAACACACAAGTACTTGTAAGAGGAGAGTAAGATGATAATCAATAATTAGGTGTGGACCAGGGGTTTTGCAACCTTCATTATACCAAGACAAGGGAAAGTCTTGTGTGAATTTGAAATGAAAACAAACCCATCCCAAATTACAAGGTAAAAATTATGATAATCCCCCTTGTGACTCTGAGGAACTAGTGATGACTAAACCGCTAAAACCAAAACATAAAATGGCCACGGTACCAGACCCCACATACCAAAATTGAATAGTTGAAAGAAATACCTAGGAAATCAAGGCCTTGCAATGATAAGGAGGGGAGCATGACCATAAGTTCAAATACCAACCCAGAGGCTGCACCATGTAAGAAAAATATAAAAAACATTGACTTGGAGTTTTTTGTAATTAAAGAGACTCCTTATTCTCAAGCTCTTCCCTAAATCAACCTTGGATGGAAAATAGTTGACGCAGAGAGGATGTCATACCTATCATGTAAAAATAAAATAAAATTAGAGTCCTTACGATGTTAGAAGGTACTACATACCATTTCAATCACCACCCTTCGCATCTCTTCCCTTTATAATCACATGAGGGAGCAAACTTGCATGCACTGGAAGGATTTTTACTCTGCCCAAAAAATGGTAAAGGTGGACAAGTGGGCTGTACGGATATATGTCAATATTAATCATATTAAAATATTTTATTGATAACTCACATTGGATATTTTATTTTTTATAACATTAAAATGTTTTCTTCAACACATTTTTTGATATATAGATATATATGAAGTTGATATCATGTGTTAAAATATTTTTGAAAAGTACAAGGTTTAAACATCTTACTCACATAATTATTTTTACTTATAATTAATTTATATAAAATTATATTAGGTCATATGGACAACTAATTAAATATGCATAGTAGATTTGCTTTCTATTTTATTGTAGCGGATATTGTTTTTCTATTTAGAGTATATATATATATATATATATATATATATATATATATATATATATATATATATATATATATATATATATATATATATATATATAGAGGGACAAACATACTTACACATCCCCTTCACACTAGGCTATAGAATGAGCCTCTCGACTCAACTAATTCTAATTAATTCTAATTGTTAATTTTATGTTTTCTATTTTTTACTTTTATTTTCAAGTTTCACGTCATTTGACCAAGTTAAATTTTCTTATTAACAATTATAATAATCAATTGTTTTATTTTATTTTATTTTGACCTAGTGAAAATGTTAAACATTACATCTCTATCATACTAGGATGCAGAGTTCCTCTAGGTGTAAAAACTATGCGCTCTGTTTGGAATTTTCCATCCATGAATTTCATTGGAATTCTCAACCACTGACCAAAATTTAATAATCCCTAACTATTTTGTAATTATGTTTTTGAACAATTCTATAATTTTGGATTTTAAATGCATGATTGTTGGAGCTTTCATCATAATTTCGCCTAACAATAATGTTTTCCAAAAGTTCATGTACATATCAATCCATCTTGGTGTAGTCATTGCTAACGTTCGTATGAATAACAATGACACACTTGAGTTGAGGATGGTCAAAGCTAGCATTATTAACTCTTGAATTTAGGTAGCTAATAGATGTTTGACTTCACAAATATGATTTTTTCACACTTCACGGTTATTCAAAAGTTCATGTACATATCAATGTATTATGTTCATGTACATATCCATCTATCTTAATAGATTAATTGTTAAGTTTGATATGAATAGCCATGACACTCTAGAATTGAGGAATGTGGAAGCTAACATTCTTAACTCACTACACTTTGTTGTGCCACTTCACACATTTCTTTGAGGGCCTTGTTTTGACCATGTGGAGAACTATACAACATATTGGTCGGAAGTTAACTGAGAATTTTTCTTTAGAAATACAATCTATGAGAAATTCCAGCACATCCATTTCATATTTTTAGCCTTTATATGATATCCATTTCCCTAACTCCTCCAAATTCCTATTAATTATAACACAAAATAAACTTGGAAAACCCATTAAATGATTCTCAGTTAATTTGACATAATGATATTATATAGATTTTTTTTTGAAAATAATTTTTTTAACTTGAGTGACAATGACTAACTTGCCCTACAACAATTGTTTATACAATCATTGTAATAAAAGTAATGAGTCACATTATTTTGATGTTTTAAATATAACTAATAAATGTTTATTAACTTTATATAATATTTATTAAAAGTAGTTAATATAATATAAAAGTAATTTGGATATGTGTGAATTTATGTTAGACTCCATAACTCAAAACTAAAATTCCAACACATCTTCCTAAATTTTGTGAAAAATTGATGCAAAAATTTGTCGAAAAGGGGAAAAAACTTAAAACATTTAAAGTTTTCTAACTTAAAATCGAGTTTTCTTTAACACTACTTTTTGAAAACTTTTTTGATTTAATTTTTCTAAAATCTAGTAGGAATTCATTGAAATCACAACCTTGATGGGTAAAATATGGGCAATAGAAGTGCCTTAGGGTTTTTCAGGGTGTTGAATCCATATATGCCGTAAAAAACCAATTTAAATAACAAAAATCAAGATTTCACCTCAAAGTCTTCTACCATATTCTAGCTAGAAAATCCACCAGAAACTTCAAGAAGTCACATTAAAGGAAACTCCATTTAAAATTGTCCTTAGATTCACTCTCTGTCATGAAACAATAATTAATAGATTAACATTATGTTGCTTCATTATTAAACATTAGGTCAAAGGCGCAACTGTGTTGACCTTTCCAATTTTCATTTGCCTTCTATCATAAATAATTCCTTTTAAAAAATATTTGGATTGCTTTTTTAAAGAATAATTAATTACTTAATTACGGAAATTACTTTGTTTCATTATTAAATGTATCCATGTAAATTTAAAATTTTCTATATTTTCAAATGGAAAACAAAATAATAACCAATTCAATAAGTGATCTCTCCATTTGAGTTCATTCTTTGAGATAAGTTGGCCGGCTATGAAAAGGCTTGAGGAGTACATGACCATTGAATAGAGCTTCCTCCCTCATCGTATCATTTGGAATGTCTCAAACTATTGTTAAATCATAAGTTATTGGTATATATTTCTTGTGGTTATTAGATGTACTCTTGATGTTATAATAATAGGAAAAAGAAATGATCCTAGACCTTGGGGAGATTACTCCAATATAACACATGTTCAAAATTGTTAAAAAATGAAATAAAAAATAGGTTTTATAAAATATTTTGTTTGTTTTAAAAGAAAATTAATTTATAAATCAAGCATATTATGTTGATTCATTATTAAATATCATTTCAAATTTAAAATTGCCCCCATTTTTAAAGGAAAAATTGAGATTTTGTGTCCAATTATAAACCTATCATTATTAATATTTTTTAAGGCATAGGTTAGCTAATAGAAGAATTGGATTTTTGGATTGAATCAAACAATACAATTTTTAGCAAGATTATGATTTCTTATTCCTTAAAATACACTTTTGAATACATAAATAGATTCAACACTTAGAAAACCCCTATGTCACTCATGTTTTCCAATTAAAAAACTTAAAATTGTGATCTTCAAATATGTTTTGAACATAATTGACTACAAAAAATGCTCGAGAGAAGGTCATTTGATCATAATCTGAAGAGAGAGATCAAATCTCTTTTCACTCTAAAAGCGGATATTATGTATATTCATTATTAAATATATTTTTAATTAAAATGATTCTTATCTTTTTCGAAGCAAAAAACAATAATTTCTTTCATTTGGAAAATGACAAAATTATATTTGTAGATGCATGCTAACCATACATTCTATAAAATAGTAAAATATATTGTATACGAGGTCGAGGGACCCATATTTTTTTTTATCTAAAACAAAAGCACAAAATATAGTAGCCATATAAAATTTCTGGTAATGAAAAGAGGACCAGAATAAAGTTTGTAGATGTTTACTTTATAATCTTGTAGGGAGCGTAAAGGCCCATCAACAACAATCAAAGATAGATTGGTAATTTGTAATATGCCAAGAAAGAAACCACATTTTATAAAAAAATATGAACTTGTTGTCCATGTAAAAGGATGTTGTAATGGGTTGTGATAGAAATTATAGTTGGTCATGCCATTCGAATGTTCCGTTACTTCCCATGTACTTGTTTCCATTAGCAAACCCTCTTTTTATAGGTGATCAACTACCTCATTCCTTTCCTTGTAAATATCTAAGGATATGAAGAAATTAAAATCATTTTTTAGCCTGATAGTTTCCTTCAAATGTGGTTTAAGAGTAATGTTCTTATAACATAAAAAATTGTATAGTCAATTTATAATAAGCTTTGAGCCACCAAAAACTTGAAATTGTGAGCATTCTATTTTCTAAAGCAAAGAGAAATATATTTTTATATGCCATAATTTTTGCCATAATGTTGGATGCTGGTCCAAAATACATGTTGACCTGGGACAAATGTGCATCAGAGGGGAAAAGGTTGAATTCCCCACGACTTTTAAATACCATATTATTTGAAGTTCCGTGGAATAAATCCTAAGGAAGGGATAGATCAAAAATTTTCGCTAAAATAATTTTGGAAGGTTATGTGGATTTTTCCTCAGGGAAATGTGCCAAAAAAAGGAGAGCTTCCATGGTCAAATGATTTAGAATAGAGTGTGTGTCCTAGAAGATGTATTTTCTTCAATCCAGCTAGACTCCCTATATGATGAGGAGGGGAAAATATTTGGAGGATCGATAAGAAGGGGATCAGAGAGCCAACCCCTCCAAGTCCCTCTAAATCCTTTGCATCCTAAGCCCTAGTATTACCCAGGAACATTTTTCATGCATTCCAAACTTTTTGAAAAAAGGGGAATTCATTAAGATGTGGATTGTAGATTCCTCCTCATTTTTCCATAGGAAACTTCAAGGTGTTTTCCGGAATAGTTTGAGGGGAAGGAACAAATAAAATAAAATCAATATGAAGGGGTGGAGTCCTAATGAAAAATATCTTCTGAAGAATGTCCCATGTTTGAAACTTTTCTTTCATCAGATTCCATATAAAGAGTTTGGATTTTTTTAGGCACTTATATTTCCAAAAAACCTTCCACCGCAACTTGCTACCAGTATCCTTTCTAATAGCCAATAGCATAATGTAGCCCAACTTGGGAAAATACCAACCAAAGGGAGAGATACTTTACACAAGTTCATCTTATCTATCTATAAGTTGGATGTGTACAACTAATAAAGAATTCAAGAAATAATTCCATGAATCCATGAAATCCCCTTCCAAACCCATGTCATTAGCAGAGAGACACCCCTATATCGAAATTGTTGTTGTATAATGATTTGTTATGTGAATGAGATCGAAGACATCTCATCTCACAAAAAAATAAATTAGAGGGGGTGGGAGGATATGACCTTGACCACTACCCGACCAAGGATAAGACCGAATTCTTACCTTATCTCCCTTACCCAACCCAAGAACCTAGGGTGATTCTACCCAAAGCAATGTACTCCTGTTGTACCATGAAACAATTTTTGACCCAATACTGAAGATCCCATTTGATGTTCTCTTCCTATTAGATGGAATCCCTGCCCAATTTTCATCTTTGAAGCTTTGAAGCTTCACTCCCTCTACCCGTCTATACCATAAACCATATGGAGTAGTGCCTCTAAGGTATCTCAACACATTTGTTGCTACCTTCTAATACATCTTGTTCCAGTTAACCATTGCTTGACTAAGTTGGTTAACTGCATAACACATGTCCATTCACGTGTTCACCAAATACACGAGATGCATGTAAATAGTAGCCTCCATTACTTCACCATAAGTAGCAACCTCCTTCCTCTAGTTACCTGCTAGGGGAGTCTCCCTGCATTTATTGCTCTCCATTTGAAACCTTCTGAGTATCTCTTTGGCATACTTTTCATAAGAAACAAAAATTTCCTTATCACTTTGGCATACTTCCATACCCAGAAAGTAGTGCATGAGCCTGAAGTCCTTCATTTCGAACTCTCTTGTAGGATCCTCTTTGCAAGACTTGATCAACTTATCATCACATGTATGAATCAAATCATTGATATATAAAACAATAATAAAAAATTTACCTACAACCACAATATGGTAAAGGTTCACATCTGCTTCACTTTTGGTGAAGCCCAACCCGGTGAAATAAATATGGATCCTAGTGTACCAAGCACAGGGTGCATATTTTAGTCCATGCATTGTTTGCTTGAGTCAACACACATGTGACTTTCTGTCAAAGTTATAAAATCCTTAAGGATTCTCAATATACACCTCTTCCTCAATTATTTCATTGATGAATGTTGTATTTACATCCATTTGATATATCTTCCATCCCATCTGCACTGACAGTGATAGAATGGATCTAACTAATGAGTACCTTGCAACAGGAGAAAAGTTCTCATCGTAATCAATCCCCTCCACCTGAGAAAAACCTCTCACCACAAACCTAGCCTTGTGTTTCTATACACTACCATCTACTACATTCTTTACCTTGTAAATCCATCTGGAACTCACCATTGACTTGTTTGTCGGTCTTGGGACAACATCCCAAACATTGTTCCTGACAATGGAGTCATACTCCTCAACCATGGCATCAACCCAAACTCGTTATTGTATCGATTCCTTAAAATAGGATGGCTCAATATCTACACATCTGCTCATCAGAGCCATGTAGCTAGTGTACCTCTCCTGTAACCTCCTCTACCTACGTTGTGATGTGGGTGCTCCCACATTCTCTCTAGAATCATGAAATAACCTGTCAGCCTCTATGGTGTGCTTTCTCCCATCTCTAGAATAGTTTTCATGAGTGGGTGTCCAATCCCTAATCCGCTGCATGTGGCTGCTCCACATCATCCCAAGGTTCCTCCTTACTTGATAGAAGCTTCTCATCTTCATGTAGCTGAAGCTCGCTCTCAAGTAAACATCTCATGGTATTCTGTTCATCAAATTTTACACCTCTGCAAACCACTGTCATGCTGTTGCTTGGAAAGTACACCCAATAGTTGTGAGGTGTATTATTTCACCCCACAAATATCCCCAACTCAATTGTTGGCTCAATCTTTTTCCATGCATCTTTGGTTACATCGATGTAGATTGTTGAACAAAAAATCCGGAATTGTCCCACATCTGGTTTAATCCTTGAAAATGACTCTTCTAGTTTACTCATCCCAATAATTCGATAGGGCTTTTGTTCTACAAATAAAAAATTCTTTTGCATGCTTCATAAAACAAAATGTAGTGGTAGGCCTTGATCATGTAGCATTTCTCGTGCTTCTCCTACAATGCTTCAATTTTCACTTTCAACCACCACATTATGTTGTGGGCTATGAGGTGTTATCAACTTCCGTCGAATGCCTTTTGATGCACAGAATCTTTTCAACTCATTTGAGACATGCTCTCCACCGTTATCACTCCTGAGTTCTTTAACATTCCTGCTAATATCCTTCTCAACCAATACTTTAAATTCACAAAAATTTGCAAATGTATGATCTTTCTTCTTCATGAAGAAGATCCAACACTTATGAGAAAAATCATCAACAAATATAACATCATACATGTCCTTGGTCATGGAGGTTGTCGAGAATGGTCCACACACATTTGAGTGAACTCGATTGAGGATTGTGTATGCATGACTACATTTGTCATGAAAGGAAGCTTTGTTGTACTTTCCTAATGCACACCATTTAAATGTGTCTACCTTCCCTAGTCTAACCTTGGGAAGACCAATAGAAATTAGCTACATGATCTTCAAATCACCATGATGCAAGTGACCCAACCTCTTGTTCCACAACTCACTGATGTCTTGGCTTTATACCTTCTCTGCTTTCGTGATCAAGGAAACACAATATTCTACATCCAACTCATAGAGATTCTTCACTCGAACCTCTATCCTCTTCACCTGTCCTATGGATATGTCATGAAGGAACACCTTTCCATTACTAAATGTCACATCATAAACTCTATCCTCTAACATTGAAACACATACCAAACTCTTCATCAAACCAAGAACATACATAACATCTCGCAAAGTGAGGGGAGAACCTCACTCCCTCTAAAAGGTAACACTATCAATCCCAATTGTGCTATACCTCCCATCATCACCCATCTCGATATGCATATGGAGGTCCTTCTCCTCTAAGTTACTGAAGAGCTCTTTGTTACTAGTCATGTGGAAGGAAGTTCTACTATCCAGGTACAAAACACTACCCATCATCTATGATACGATACAAGAGATGTGGGTAAAGCCAGTTCAAATTGGGAGGCAAGAGCATCAACTACCACTCCTCCGAAGGGATTCTTACCAGCCTTCTTTAGCAGACACTTTGTGGAAAAATGTCCCAACTCATGACATTGAAGCACATGAATTTTGACATGCTCTTCTTCTTACCACCCTGACAAGAATTGAATTTGGAATGGGATGGCTTCCCCTTCCCTTTGTTTTCCTTACCTACTAAGGAACAATTCTCCTCATCATCATGCTTTTATGAGGATCCCTCTCTAGTGTTATGCATAATATCTTCCTATATTAAGTCGGACAATAACTGCTCCAACTCTGGTAGCTTCTCCCTCCCATTAACAGAGTCTTGGTAATTGTGCCAGCTCTTGGGAATTCCTAAAAGTGCTAGGTTCACTAGATCCTCTTTAGAAATAATAATCTCGACACTTACAATCTCATCCCAAAATTGAGTGAACTTGGTCAAGTACTTAGAAATTGAGTCGCCCTTCTCCATCTTGATATTTCTGAGTTTTTCCTTCAGTGTGAACTTCCTATGGTCGCTGCTATTTTTAAGCAGGTCTATCAATGCCTTCCACATTGCAAATGGAGTGTCCTTACCATGGAGATTCTAGACAATATGATCTCTAACTCCTTCTAGGATAATCCTTCTCACTTTTGCCACACACATTCTCCATTCAGTTAGATCTTTAGCATCAAATGTTGGAGGCTTCAGAATATCATGATCTATGAATTCCTTCAGAACATTCTCTTCCAACATTACCTCCATCCTGTCCTTCCAAGATATGTAATTCGATTTGGCGACTAGGCCATACTCAAGTCTCAAACCGTAGAATGACATATTGTTGAATATGAAGTAAGAAATCGCAAATTTGATTACACTTGCACAACAAGCTCAAATTATACTCTTCTATACTATCTTCAAGTCTGATACCATGTATATTTTTATTGTAGATTCAACAACTTATGTGGTATGCTAAAACACAATACAAGAATCTACTCTACTTTTCAGCGGAAATGAAAATTGATCGATGAAAACAATAAGAAAAAATGAAGAAGATCAATCACATAAAAGAAATTTCTCTAGGGAAAGAAATTTCTCAAAACGCTGACTATCTATATTGCGTTAGCGAAAATATCTAAGAAGAAAATACAATGTTTTTTCAACCCAAAAAATTCTTGCACTAGTACAATCTAACTCTCTGCCTCACAAGCCAGTTCAAGCCAACAGTTAGCCAAATATGATGTCTATCAAGCCCCTCCTTCCTCATGAAATTCCTGAGAGAATTAGCACGTATTTAATTGGGAAATCCTCACTCCATAACTACAAAATCCATCCATAGGCCCAGAATTGATTTCATACATCATCTGTACAACTTGGAAAATTATACAAGTCATACTACATTGTCCCTGAAATATAATCTCAATTGGGTCTTCTTATGAAGTGACATGCATGAGTTATTTATGAGTGAATATCTAGTTAAATAGTGTGGCACTAAGGATGCATTGGTGCCCATCCCCACTATCAGACCTCCTACTAGTTCCTCCAATGGTTAGAACTAGTTTAATTGACTATAACTCAGTTAGACTGAGTTAATTAATTACAATTCAAAAGAACTCAACCTGGGCCCCTAAAATTTAGGGTTCACTATGCATGACTGTTAGGCGCCTATACTACTAGTGTAACCCCTTATTGTTATTAGTATAACCCACTTATTATATTGATGTACCCATGTAGTGCCCATATTGTTACTATTGTGCCCCATAGAAGCCCACTATTATTATTATTGTGCCCTTACATTATTATTGTTATGTCGGCTCTGATTATGTTATAACCCCTTAGACTCCTATATATAGAAAGGAGGTCTTTTCATTTGTATCATCGAAGAATTGTTCATTTATGTAATGTAAAGGAGGTTGCCCCCTCGAAGAGGCTGAATTCTAAGGTGTTGATCTATCTTTTATATCTTTTCTTGAGCTGGTTTCATAACATTTGGTATCAAAGCTTTGGATTCTAGGGTTTCGCTGCTCCAAACAAGTCATCGTGGCATTTTCGCTATAACTTTTTTCTGTGACGTTTCAGAAGTTGCAAAAAAAAACCAATTTGAGAAGAAATCGCGCTGAACCTTGGTTCCAAATTTCAGATCTTTTCGCGCGATATTTGCGGAGATATGATCTGAGGAAGTTGGTCTTTTTGCAGACTCCTGAATTACATTCCAAACAGGTGACTTGGGGAAAATCATCATAACTTTCTTTCTGAGCATCGGATCGAAATTTCGCAAGAATCTACAGAAAGAGGACGGACTGTAGTTTTCTTTTATATATTTTTCAGAGTCAAATCTTGAAACAGTGACACGTGGCACTTCATACAAGTTCGCTCTACTGAACTAGTCTACAATCAGGTCACCGCGGGAGATTGTGCATAACTCTTTCTTGGAGAATCCAATTTGGATCAGAGTAGTGGCATTCGAAAGAGGACATAGAAGGATCCTACAAGTTGCAATTTCAGAACTTAAAGATCCAAAAGTGCAGAGTTACAGTCGTTTCAAGGTCGAGCTCCTAAAATCAAGAAAAAGCAAGATGAGGAAGTTTGATGGCAAGGATCCGGCAAATTGGATACTTCAAATGGAGCAATATTTTGATCTACATGGTGTAAAACTGTTACGAAAGGTATGTATTGCATCTTCATATTTAGAACCAGATCAATTTTTATGGTACGAAGGGCTTTGTTCTCGTAAACAACTTGTTACGTGGTCAATTTTCACGGAGGAAATGATAGCACATTATGAGGATACAAAGAGCAACACCTTCTTTAGAGAAACACCACAACCATTGGAAAGAGTAAAAGGGTTTTGTGACATAGTGGAAAGCAAAATTATGGAAACCAGGAAGCGTACCCCTCACAACTATAAAGACGGAAGTGTTGTTTCTCCTAGCCTTCCACAACCTACAAGGGTTACACCACAACAATTGGAATAAAAAAGAGAAAATGGGCTTTGTTACAATTGTGATAGCAAATGCACTAAAGGTCATAAGTGTGTTGAGAAGAAATTATTTTACATAGAATATAAAGAGGAGGAAGAAAAGGATCAAGAAACATCAAAATAAGAAGATATACGCCAGGACCCTACCCCAGAGAAAGAAGAAATGAATCAGACCATATCTTGTAAAGCATTGGCAAGAATTACCACTCCTCAAACTCTCAAGATAGAAGGACATATCAAGAAGAAAAAGGTGCAAGAAGTGAAATATCACATTGAGAAAGAAGAAATGAATCCAACCATATCTTGTAATTCATTGTTCGAAATTACCACTCCTCAAACTATCAAGATAGAAGGACATATCAAGAAGAAAAATGTTCAAGAAGTGAAAGATCACATCGAGCATCAAGAAATGAATCCGACCATATCTTGTAAAGGACTGGAAGAAATTACCACTCCTCAAAATATAGAAGGACATATCAAGAAGAAAAAGGTTCAAGCAGAGAAAGATTACATTGAGCATCAACAACAACTTCTCCAACTTTTAAAGGATAATGCCACTTCGGTGCAAAATCAAACGAAACAACAGGTAGATCAACATCGTAGTGAAAAATGTTTTGATGTAGGTGGTTGGGTATTTTTACTACTACATCTCAAGCAAGCTATTTATGAGAAGGAAATGTTGGCATTACTACATGCACTTAAAAAATGGCAACCTTACCGAATGGGAAGACTCTTCAAGGATGAGGATGTGGAAGCATTGTTTTGTGCTATTTATATTATCCAACCAGATTGGATAAAGGAAGCAAGGGATGAATGGAAGAAGGACGAAGAAGTATGGCCACTTATTCAAAAGTTGCAAAAGATCCCAATTCAAGCAATATTGCCAGAAATTGAAGAGGAAGGAAAAATCATATTGGAACCTGGAGCAGTCACAGAAACAAGAACCCGACAGCTATGAAATCGATCAATTTCAGAGTACCTCATCAAGTGGAAGAACTTACCCGCTGAATATTCCACATGGGAGGACAATAATTTTATACAGAAGCATCAAGAACTACTCAAGCGTTGAGGACAATGCTTTTTGACGGAGAGGGGCATGTTAGGCGCCTATACTACTAGTGTAACCCCTCATTGTTATTAGTATAACCCACTTATTATATTGATGTACCCATGTAGTGCCCATATTGTTACTATTGTGCCCCATAGAAGCCCACTATTGTTATTATTGTGCCCTTACATTATTATTGTTATGTCGGCTCTGATTATGTTATAAACCCTTAGACTCCTATATATAGAAAGGAGGTCTTTTCATTTGTATCATCGGAGAATTGTTCATTTATGTAATGTAAAGGAGGTTGACCCCTCGAAGAGGCTGAATGCTAAGGCGTTGATCTATCTTTTCTTGAGCTGGTTTCATAACAATGACTCTAGATAGACTTTCAAATCTAATTTAATGATCTAGTTAAGTCAACTTAATTTAGTTAACTATTACAAGGTGCTATAGGAGTATAATTTTGATTTAATTAACAATTTAATTTATGACAAATTAAATTGGAATTTCTTGTCGTTATTTTTAACACAATCATAGGCTACCAATATAAACATAAATAAAAACAAAACCATAATATAAGGAGAAACCTTATCCTCTACCACCTCATGACTTCTAAAGGTCTATAATATTCATTTAAAATTTACAAAAATGAGAGGAAATCATGTCCTCCTTCCATGATTGCCACGTCACTCCTTTCAGAGGCTTCAGTGAGTAAGGCCCTTACATGATGCATGTTGTTGAAAATATTCATGATCTCCCAATTATGTTTTTTCATTACTGCATATCATTCATCTCCATCTTTGTGTTCTTTCTCCTCATGTTTCGTTGAGTTTCAACTTGTACTCACTGGTGAGCTGTAACCTAGCCTCCACTGACACCTCACAAATCTATCTTTTTTGACTTATTCTTTTTCTCATCTTGGATTCATCTCATCTGAAACCGCTCAAGTTTCCTCTGCTACTCTAGTTGTTGCATGCTGCTCACCCCTCTTAACAGTTTTACCCACAGTCACAACTATGGAATTGCCTCAACAACATCTGCCCAAGAGTATATGGAAGTTGTTCTCCTTCATACTACATCCAATCCTTTACTGCTCTGATACTAGTTGATGAAAATTGTTTAAATCAGACCCTTCAAGGTTCAATCTCTTGGACCTTTCCTTTATGGGACCATGAAAATTTGAATTTTTTATCAGTAATCAACTTGTAACTATGATTCCCCAAAATTTCACTATGCCAACACTTGATAAAACAACACAAGACCATTTTTCTTGTCTAGTTTGATCTTATCATCTCTTGATTTGTTACACAAGTCTGGAAATTGATGGTCGCTATCCAACCACGAAATCTACACCTTCACTAGGATATTCCTTTGGGCCATGACTATAGACCTCTTAAGAATCCTCAATAACCCCCATCTCTCAAAGAGAACATAATAATCATGACATGGCCACCACAACTATGAAAATAGTGTGCATAAAAAAAAATAGATTCAAATAAAACACAAGATGCATATATTCAAACAAAGGTTACATATACAACCTCTCAAGGCCTAAGGGCCTTCTCTTGGCCTAATTTTACATGGTGTGAGTTGCCCTGAAATAATCACATGCTTCCAATATAAATAGAAATAAAAAAAAGCCCTAACAGAACGAAGAATCTCATCCTATACCACCTCATGCCTTTTAGAGGATTACAATATTCGTTTACAATTTAGAAAGATGAGACGAAATTGTGTCCTCTTTCCATGATTGCTCTGTTGCTCATTATGAAGGCTTGGGGAAATCATATTTGATTTTGGGTGGGGGTAGGGGGAGTTATATTCCCTTGCATTATACTCTTGTAGTTGAACATCTTCATGATACACCAATCATGTGATCCCAATGCTGCATCTCGTTCATCTCCATCTCAGTCTTCTTTCTCCTCATGTATTGTTGAGCTTCAGCTCGTATCAATAATGAGCTGCAACTAAGCCTTCATTGACACCTCACCAAGCTATCTCCTCTTTCTTATTCCATTACTCCTCTTGTTGTTGCACAATGCTCACCTTTTAAAAAATTTACCCACAATCAAAACTGTGGAATTTCCTTAACAAGTTTTATCCTACAGTAGTTGGAATTTGTTCTCAATCATCATGCGAGAAATATTTCCCTACTTTGATACCAATTGATGAAAAACATTTAAATCTCACTCTTCAAGTTTCAATCTCCTAGACTTGTGTGTTATTATCCCATGAAAAAACTCCTTTCTATGTAGCAGTGAACCCTTAACTCTAATTTACCAAACTTTCACCATGTCATCACTTGAAATAAAAACATAGGACCAACGTTATTTTTAGTTCAGTCCACTCAGCTCTTGATTAATCACACAATTCCAGAAATCAATGGGCCAAAGCTATTATCTTACAGAAAATCTACACTCTCTCTTGGATATTCGTTTGGGTTTTGACTATGGTCCTTGTATGAATTCTTGATAACCCCCATCTCTAAAAACAATATAGCAATTAGGACATGGCCAACACAACTATTTGAACATGGTTTGCATGAACAAAAGTAAACAACATAGATTCAAATAAAACATAGGCTACATATACACAAAAGAAAGATTACAGATATGGCATCTCAAGGCCTGAGGTCCTTCTCTTGGCCTACTTTTATATGGTATCAGATGGCTCAACATAAACGTAGGTTGCTAATATAACAAAAAAAACATTAATAGAATGAGGAATCTCGTCTTCTGCCACCTCACACCTTCTAGAGGCTTGCAATATTCATTTACAAATTACAAAAATGAGAAGAAATCATATCCTTTTTTCAAGATTACCACGTTGCTCCTTTGAGAGGCCTCATGAAATTAGATTTGATTTGGGGAGGTGTTATTCCCCTGCATCACTATCTCTGCTTTAAGGGCCTTTTTGTTGATTTATAAATCCCTTATTGAATTCTACTTCAATTTATTTATCTTCCAACTAGATATTAGGTTTATCCCAACTCATTTGTACAAATGGATAGCCCAACGTCCATTTCTGGTTACCTAATTTCAAGATATCATTTTTCAATCATTTGATACTCATCATTATCTGATGATGAGGCATATTTTGTTACCTCCATTAGAGAAAATGTTCTATTGTTTCCATCTCTATATATATCCGCAACAATTTTCTTCTTAGCAGTACTGAATTGTTCTTTTGATTCCATCCCTACATATATCTACATTGTGTGTCTTCTTTGTGATATTGAATTGTCCGTTTAAGTCTTCACAACCAAATATAACTATAAATGAATGGGTCATAGTTCCACATCATCGTGGCTAGGATTTTCAAATTCTAGCTTATGTCCAATTCAGTGTCCTTAGATGTATTCAGTTAGAAATGAGTGTCCTTCATTATTTGTTTACTTTTATCTATGGTATAATACTATAACAATATCAAAAGAGAATCATACATTTCAAAAAATAAAAAATAAAAACTTTTATATAGTCTAGCATCAAATTTACGTCATATTATATGTTATAATTTTTTTAAGTGTTCATAAATATTATATGTTTTCAAAGAAAAACTTAAGTTATGAAGAATTGTTTTGGAATTTATGTAAATAATAATTATGCCTAAGACCTTTATACATATATTCAATAATTTTAACTAAATACTTTATATTTTTTTAAACATTATTATAATTTAACCAAATTATATATATTTTTATTATCAATTTTTATGAAGTTATAAAATAAAGAGATACTCAAAACAATACAATCTTTCCATAAAATTTAATCATTATAAGCCACACAACAAAAAAATATAAAATTTTCAATAACACTACAAATTATACATAATTAATTTATCATATATTTTAATAAAAGAATGCTATGAAAAATAAATTAAAATATAAATTCTCCCATAAAAAATATATTTACCTAATCATGAAAAGTTTGATTTATTCTATTATAGTTTGATTTATTCTATCATTTTATGGCATTTATTCTATCATTTTATGGCATATCCGGTGGCATATCGGTGTAGAATAGATTGTAATGAGGTGTATGATTAAAACACTCTTTACAAATGTAAAGATCACTTATTCCAAACTCAATCAGCAAAAATCTAACGATATTAAAAACGAATATGACTAAAATAAAATAGTAGTTTATTTCTCAAACGAATTTAATAATATGGAGGTTCACAAATAATTTTATCCATCGCTTTTTATTTCTGTAATTGGTATAAAACCCAAAAAAAAATTGCCGACGAAGTAGGTTTTGGCCCTAATGTTTTATTCGGAAAGAATAACCTACTGGATCCAGATTATAGAAATACCATGTGCTAATTATTAGTCGGAGCAATTGAATTATTTTCCCGCACATCACAAAGTTAAACTAGCGTTTCTCAAACCCACAGTTGTACGTTGTAAGCATAGACTCCATGAAGCAACTGTCCACGGACACTACTTGTGATTAAGAAAATGAGAGTTTATGATCTGTTGAAGTGTAAGGTTTGGCATTATTAGATTCTGTGAGGGAAATGTGCAGATACACTGCATGTTATAGAATTAAGTGGCGTGAAAGCCGTGGTAGATAAGTCTGTTCTTAGAATTTTTGGACGGTACCTTCTGAGTTCGCTGCAGTATTATTGTTTCTGGGTAGAAAGGTTTTGCAATTGCCGGTTTCATAAATAAATTGATTCTTCACTATGCTTACTCGAAGAGTGAGTGGTACGATACTATTCTTCTTCGATTTGGAGCCTCAAAATATAAAAGGAATAGTGGCGTGAGAATGGATTATGTCATGTAACTGCTTTTTAAATCCATTCTGCTAACGTCATTTGTTTACGTACGAGATTTGTCGATGGACAGAACGTTTGTCTCCTAAAACGATCTTTCAGCAGATTCAGAAATGATGAAAAACTCATTTCGTTTGAGTACCTTTACTTGCAAATCATGTTACAAAGACAACCTCATATAAAACTATAGAAATAGTCTATAACATTTATCACGTTCCGCACCACTAAAATAGACAGAGATAAGTGTCCCAGCACGTAACTGTTAGCTGGTCATTGCCATTTTGATGGGAAGGTATCCGAAATAATGATAATATCAAACAATCCTCGATTGAGCAGAAAGGAGAAACCAAAAACTCCCTACGTCAATACTCGCCACAATATTAATGAGATTATGCAATGCCCGGTAATCGATTCAAAAGACAATTTCCCTACTCTTCTCAACCACCATTATTTATGTGTAGTTGGAGGCAGGTCTTTCAAATCAACCGTTAAAAAGTCCCCACCAACTGTAAGCATCAACAATGGACTCTGTTGCACAGTAATCTCCTAGAAGACTGTAATATTTAGACCAACCTATTACTCTCATGTCTTCCGCATTAAACACTATAAGTCCTCATCCAATCATCACTTACCATCGTACCATTATTTGTTTTGAAGACAGGAAGATTTTCTTTTTCGGCTCGGTCGTTTCTTTAGGATTTTTCTTCCTTTTCATTACATATAGAAAGAGTCCGAGATTAATGGTTTCCTACTGGAATGTCAGGGAAAAAAACACTTAGTAGAATGTCATGAAAGAAAACACTTAGTTGAAAGTAAAAAAGATTAATAATAATATTGTTGCAAGTTTAATAATGGTTTCAATTATGGTGGACATTCCAGTAATGATCCCATGCCTTTCAATAGAAAGCCCCTCAATCTTCATAAATTCTTCTAATGATAATCTCGTCAGACTTTCTTCTAAATTAGAAGCATAATAGCTATGGCTTCACACAAGCTTGTGTATCAAAATGAAAGGGAAACATTTGAATGCTAGATGAAGAATGTTCAGGAAAATAGAATACACCCAATTGGAATAGGATGGTGTAACAATGAACTTTTTTAAAAAATTTACATAAAGAAATACGTGACTTTCTTAAAAAGTATTGAAAAAAGGAAATATGATCAATTTAAAAAAGAAGAATAGTATTACTTCAAACAAGATTTGAAATTTTAATAAATAGTGTGTATAAATGATATATAGAAAAATATTCTATAATAATCTTCATATTTACCACTTATTTATAAAATAATAAATAGATTTAATAGTTTTGAATATTAATTTGTAATTTTATTTATTTATTTTTCGATCATATTACTTAAATGAATAAAAATAATATATATATATATAGATTCAAAAAAAATTATTATATAATAAAATTTAAAAAATTAATATATACTTATTTTCATGCCGTGATTAATCCTAAAGATCATCTCATTATATACACATTTTCATAAATTTTCAAATCATAGCATCAAATATACCTATTTAATATATAATTCAACAATCAACTTAAGATTAAATTATTATTATTAACGAAGTTCTCACTTTCATCTCAAGATTCGAATTCGTCATCTAACATTTTTGTAGAAATACCCTGCGCCAAAATATCATTTTCTGGTAAGTAAAGACGTTGTACGGTTGTTCTTATGTTGTCACTGTCAAGTTCCATAAACCTGCAGTAAGTACAGAAATTATAAACAAAGTGTGCACAGAGTGTACTTGATATAAAGAGTAAGTGTAATTACATCTACCCTTGCCGTTATTAAGTGTCAGGTTGGCTACTTGTTTTGCTGGCTAGTGGTTGGCGGGTTTTCTTACATTCTACTAAGAAAATACACATTACAGAGATCACTCGATATAAAAAATAAATGGTAAAGCTATGGCAAGAAGGCACACATGTCACTGAGGGTTTGTAGGTTTGGCTGCAACGATATTTTTAAGCAAACATATTCTGCAACGTATGGGCTTGGCTGGAAAAGCTCATTTTATTTGATACTGTTAATTTTTAATTTTTTAAAGTCAATGATTATAGCATTATAATATATAAGGGGTTTTAAAATAATATTTGAGATAATTTTTGGTTAAATTATTTTAATTTGAGATAAAAAAATTTGTCTAATGTCTTAAATATTGTTTTTAGGCTGGTGTCTCAAATTATTGTCTTAAAAAATTGTCTTAACACTCTACATAAGTATTTTGAGACAATTTTTTGTTAAATTATCTTAACATGAGACAAAAAATACTTGTCTATTGTCTTTAATATTTTTTTTAAGCTTGTGTTTCAAATTATTGTCTTAAAAAATTGCCTCTATAAAAGCAATATATAACACAAACGTTATTGTCTCACAGAAGACAAAATTCATTTTTGTTTCCCAAAAGATAATAGTTCAAATCAAAGATATATTGTCTTCATAGAGACAATATGTCTTGAACGTTATAGACAATAACATATTATATTTAAAGACAATACAATAGCGCTTTTATTTTTTTAAAGACAATATAAAATAATGGATCCAAAAAAATATCTCACTATTGAAATAAATTAATATAAAAGTATTTAAATCATATTAGGTCAAGGATTCTTCCATTGAGTTAGCATCTTTCAACAAACTATGTGAGGAATTGTGACAGAGCTTGAAATTGCATATATAGACATTGATTTTTAAAAATGTTTGACACATAACTACATAATCTTTGTTAATCATGCAACCCCTATTTTTAAATTAATAAAAAATAACTTATCTTTATCTCAAATAACTTATGAGAACCACAGGCCAGCAATGCATCACCCTGCTAGACTTATTTTCCACATTAATAATTACATTTCTGATCAATTTTTTTTTTTGTATTTCAAACGAGTGATTGGAAACCCATAGACTTTGATTTTTATATTTGCTAGTTTTGGACCATTTATATAGCAAAAACAGATCCAGTCACTCAGTCCAAAATTGGCAGACAAAATGGATATAGAAAACTATTAATATAAAACATAATCCCAACCTTTGGCAAACAAAATGGATATAAAACACTATTAATATAGAACATAATCCCAACGTAATGATATGTTGCAGTAATATTAAGAATCAAAATTATTATGAACATAACAACGGCAAACAAAAAAGGGCCCAATAAATTTGTATGCCACGGTAGTAGTGAGATTTGCAATTATTATAAGCAAACCAACTACCAAACAAACAAACCTCACAAGGAGTGAGCGAAATTAGGAAGAAAATGTGCGGATAGTGTACTTGATATAAAGAGTAAGTGTAAGTGTAATTGTCCATCTGCCCTTACCGTTGGTCAGTGTAAGGTTGGCCATTTGTTTTGCTGGCAAGTGGTTTGTGGGTTTGCTTACATACTAAGAATATACACATTACAGAGATCACTGGATATAAAAATAAGTGGTGTGAAAGCTAAATCCATAAATCCGTTGTCAAACACATTATGTAGAGTAAGGGCTTCGCTGACGAAAAGCTCATTTTATTTGATGTTGGTGCTTCTTTTTATTTGATTACAGTTACTTGCAAATTGCATTACAATCAACACATGCACATAAACAGAGATAAGTGTCCAATTTCTCTAGCTGGTCATTGACAATTTGATTCGCAGATCTATGAAATACTGCTAGATTATCAAGCAATCCTACATCAAACTGAAACAGACAGACGGCCAACACAATTATTTGCCGCACAATAATACGAGAAGAAATAAATTAACAACTGCGATGGTGCAAAGGCCGGCAATAGTTTCAGAGGCCGATTTCCCGATCCTTCACGACAGCCCTTACTCCTCCTGCGGATCTCAGCACTTCCGCTTACCCATAGAACAGGTAAGATAAAAATTAAACAAATAAATAGAAGAAAAGGGGCATGGAAGGAATTGTTATATATATACAGTACCTGCTCAGATGTGATCTCAATGGCGAAGCCATCCACAATAACCCAAGAAAAATGCTTTTTATAAGTCCCTGCCTCCAGTGTTTTCTGCAGTACCATGTCATGCTTGTTGTTAACATAAACATCAATCTCGTTTGGTGAATTTCTGCATGCACAAATCAACTAGTATGGCACCACCCCTTGAGAAACTCCCCACTGTAATTGAATCTTGAGAAGCTTTCTTCATATATAGTGTAGCTAAATCTTGAGAGATTGCGCGGAGTCGGAGAGATAATATGGTGTTTTTGGGTAAGATGTATCAGTCCATATTGACTGTTTGAGATGAGATGTTAACCACAGCTAAAGCAAAAATATCATTACATTTATGAAAGAAAGTACTTGGATCCTACGATATTTTGCAAAAGGCCTTGACTAGTATCCTACGATATTTTGCAAAAGGCCTTGACTAGTAGGGTAAGTATACTTTGTCATAGCCCATGAATGAATATGACGTTAGGGTTGTAATGTCGAAGCATTACTTTGTTCTTTAAGCAAAAAAAAAACCTTAATTTTGGAGAGTTTGAAAAACTGAGGTGTGACCGATGGTTCGAAAGGTTTCAACTGAATTTTATGTTCGCCTATGATTTTGGTCACAATATCTCAGAAACAGGTATTTTTAGCTTTTAGATTTGCTCAGTTATACGTTACCGTTTACATGGCTAATTGGCAATGGTGGATTATTATTAGTTTAGGATGGATTCATATAGATTATAATTTTTAATTTGAAAACTAAATACTTATTTTTCAAGATTATTAAATTAAATAATTTTTACCATAATTTTTCTTTCAATATTTTGGTTTTTGGATATTTGTGTGGTAATATTTTATCACAATTTTATGGAAAACTAATCAATTTTTATTTTTGAAAATATAAGTAAAATCATCCTAGATTCGAACTCTAGATTTAGGGATCAAATTTCTTTGCATTCTAAAAGAGATTTTCATCTCAAGAGATATGAACCCTTTGGAAGCTTGGTAGACATGGAATTAACATGGATATACCTTGATCCAATTACTAGCGTACATGTATCTTAAGCAGAAATCTAAGATGAACAAAAAGTGATCAAATTTTTTTAGGTGCAAACTAACTATTGCATCAAATGTACCCACTATCAAGCTCTAGCACACATATACATTATAAAGCTATATTCTCTTAATACAAAAAGATAAAAAAGAACCAAGGTGATCGAAGAGCTAGCAGGGACAAAAGTGTGCAACTACTCTGATGTTCTATGCTGATAGTTGTGAAATCCACCACGGCGGGAGAGAGCCAAGAATATGGAGAAAAAATACCAAAACAAAAAGTGACAGGGAAGCATGTATTACTATTCAGGAATGACCACTCGCAACATTGGGTCTCCGTTCGCTAAAGGGACATAGTTGAGAGGGGTAGCAATGTTGAGCAGTGGAGTAATAATCACCGCAAGAGCATAAAAGACGATTCTCGAGACACAATCTCACTCCAACAAAAAATATATTTCCACCTTTTGTACGCATACTCGAATATCATCCAAGCAGTATCAAATGCTTTTGAGAAGGCATATAGAATCTTCCTGCCCTACAAATATCCAATAATGATCCACTTGTTTGTCATGGATAACCAAACATAGTAGGGAGTCGAGTTGTTGATAACCTGCAACACAATGTAGGAAGTGCAACTTTTTATTTCGAAATTTACCAAGGTTAGGAATCGACTTGAGTTAGAGATTTCTGACTTCCAAATTTGAAAAATAATCTTTGTCCCCAAATTTCTAAGATTCCAGATTTTAAAATTCCTTTCGAACTTCCGAGGGTATTATATCAAATAAAGATGCCATAGACGTCCATTAAAAAATGTGTCTAGAGTGAGAATTGGACCATGAACTGGAACATCCCCTATGACTTTCCATTCTCTAACAAGGTGGCATAGTTGCAAAGAGAATTGCCCGAGAAAGGAAATAAAGATAAGCTTCAAAACTACCATTAGGGCTCTTGACTAAACTAAGGAGCATATTCAAAAAATATAGATATGACGGGCTTCGAAAGAGGATGATTTCATCACCACAACCCACAATACATAGAGCTAGGGACAAGTCCCACCTTCTTAAAAAACCTCTGGATAGACGGAAAAAAGGAATTAGAATTGATACTCTAGAAAGAACCAAGGCAACTTGTGATAAAGGGAGCACACCATAATAAACTGCGGTAGAAAATAGAGGGAAGTAAGAAGTAACATTGATACAGTAGACAAGTACCTGTAACAAGAGAGTAAGACGATAATCAATAATTAGGTGTGGACCAAGGGTTTTGCAACCTTCATTATACCAACACTAGGGAAAGTCATGTGTGAACTTGAAATGAAAACAAACCCATACCAAATTACAACGTAGAAAGTATGATAATCCCCCTTCTGACTCTGAGGAACTAGTGATGATTAAACCACTAAAACCAAAACAAAAAATTGCTAAGGTACCAGATCCCACACACCAAAACCGAATAGTTGAAAGAAATACCTAGGAAATCAAGGCCCTGCAATGATAAGGAGGGGATCATGACCACAAGTTCAAAGACCGACCTAGAGGTTGCATTGCATAAGGAAAATATAAAAACATTGACTTGGATTTTGTTGTAATTAAAAAGACTCCTTAGTCACAAGTTCTTCCCTAAATCAACCTTGGATAGAAAATGGTTGACGCAGAGATGATTTCATACCTATCATGTCAAAATTAAATTAAATTAGAGGCCTTACGATGTTACAAGGTGCTACATACCATTTCCATCGCCACCCTTTACATCCCTTCCCTTTATAATCACATGAGGGAGCGAACCCGCATGCACTCAAAGGACTTTTATTCTGCCCAAAAAAGGTTAAAGGAGGAAAAGTGGGATATACGGATATATGTCATTATTAATTCATATTAAAATATTTTACTCATAACTCACATTGGATATTTTATTTTTTATAACATTAAAATATTTTCTTCAATATATTTTTCGATATATAGATATATATGAAGTTGATATCATGTGTTAAAATATTTCTGAAAAGTATAAGGTTTAAACATTTTACGCACATATTTCCTTTTACTTATAATTAATTTATATAAAAGTATATTCGGTCATATGGACAACTAATTAAATATGCATAGGAGATTTGTTTTCTATTTTATTATAGTGGATATTGTTTTTCTATTTAGAGAATATTTCATTTTTATTTTAAGAGGGAAAAACATACTTAGATATCGTCTTCACACTAGGCTATAGAATGAGCCTCTCGACTCAACTAATTCTAATTAATTCTAATTATTAATTTTATTTTTTATGTTTTCTATTCTTTATTTTTATTTTCAAGTTTCATGTAATGTGACGAAGTTAAATTTTCTTATTAACAATTATAATCATTAATTATTTTATTTTATTTTATTTTGACCTAATGAAAATGTTAAACATTACAACACCTCTATCATACTAGGATGCAAAGCGGCTCTAGGTGTAAAAACTATAGGCTCTGTTAACTATGAGCTCTGTTTGGAATTTTTCATCCATGAATTTCATTGGAATTCTCAACCATTGACCACAATTTAATAATCCCTAACTATTTTGTAATTATGTTTTTGAACAATAATATAATTTTGGATTTTAAATGCATGATTGTTGGAGCTTTCATCATAATTTCGACTAACAATAATGTTTTCGAAAAGTTCATGTACATATCAATCCATCTTAGTGTAGTAATTGCTAACGTTCATATGAATAACAATGACACCCTTTAATTGAGGATGGTCAAAGCTAACATTATTCACTATTGAATTTAGGTAGCTAATAGATGTTTGACTTCACAAATATGATTTTTTCACACTTCAAAATTATGCAAAAGTTCATGTACATATCAATGTATTATGTTCATGTACATATCAATCTATCTTAATAGAGTAATTTTTAAGGTTGATATGAATAACCATGACACTCTAGAATTGAGGAAGGTGAAAGCTAACATTATTAACTCCATACACTTTGTTCTGCTGCTTCACACATGTCTTTGAGGGCCTTGTTTTGACCATGCAGAGGACTATACAACATATAGGTTGGAAGTTGACTGAGAATTTTTATTTAGGAATACAAATCTATGAGAAATGATACCACATCCATTTCATATTTTTAGCCTTTATATGATATCCATTTCCCTAACTCCTCCAAATTCCTATTAATTATAACACAAGATGAACTTCGGCAAAACCATTAAATGATTCTGAGTTAATTTGGACATAATGATCTTATATAGAAATTTTTTTGGAATATAATTTTTAACTTGAGTGACAATGACTAACTTTCCCTACAACATTTTTTTATACAACCATTATAATAAAAGTAACGAGTCACATTATTTCGATGTTTTAAATATAACTAATAAATGTTTACTAACGCTATATAATATTTATTAAACTAACTAATATAATATAAACATTATTTGGATATGTGTGAATTTATCTTAGACTCCATAACTCAAACCTAAAATTCTAACACATCTTCCTAAATTTTGCAAAAAATTGATGCAAAACTTTGTTGAAAAGGGGAAAAATACTTAAAACATTTAAATTTTTCTAATTTAAAATCGAGTTGTCTTAATGTGACTCTTTGAAAACATTTCCAATTTAATTTTTCTAAAATCCAGTAGGAATTCGTTGAAATCAGAAGCTTGATGGGTAAAAACTCTGCAATTGAAGTGCCTTAGGGCTTTTTAGGGTGTGAAACAACAATGGGGAAAGGGGGTGACCTTGCCTAAGTCCCCTTTGAACATGAAAGAATGGGGAAGTCGAGCCATTGATAAGTGTAGTGAAAGATATAGCATGGATGCAACTCATAACCCATTCAATGAATTATGGACTGAATTGGGTCAATAGAAGCTTGAGATAAATCCAGTTGACATAATCATAAGCTTTTGAAAGGTAATCCTCATGGCATCTCCTTTTAGATTGTGTAAACCATCCTTCACAACTCCTATCATCTCATGAATTTTTCTCCCTTCAAGAAAAGTGAATCTCTTGGGAGATGGACCTTGAGAGAATGGGTTTAGCTGTTAAAGATATCATTTTTGCCACCAAATTGTAAATGACATTGAAAAGAGAGATAATATGGAAATCCTCCAGAGAAGAAGGATGATAAAACTTTGTAATGAGAGCAATGAAGGTTTGATTGAAGGATGGAAACATATACCTTTCCATCCTTGATTCCTCAACCACCCTAGGAGATCAGTTTCAATGATGTCATAAACCTTGAGGAATAATTATACAACCATGCAGTACTTGGATTTTGTCTTTCTAAAAACTATATAAAACCATTTTGAGTTCATCTTTTGTGATTTCCTTCATGATTTACATATTCTCTTCTTCCTTCATAAGCTTATGAAACATTTTCACTACTCTATTCACTTATGCCAATGAGGGTTTAACAGGGGCTCAAAAGAGATGTTCAAAGTGGCTCTTTGCAAGGGTTGTAGGACCTTCTAAATGTGAAACTATCACTCCATCAGGGCCTTGGAGTTTGGAAATCATATTATTCTTTTTTCTTTGCTTGGCATAGTCCTGCAAAAACTTGGTACTTTCATCACCACTAGCCAACCATATTACTCTACTTATTAGCCTCCATTCCTTCATGAAAACATATAGAAGCTCTTTTTTCTTTACTTCTAGATTCTTAAGAGCCTCATTCAATTCCAAGGATGAGAAACCTTCCTCTAGATCATTAGTGACAACCTGCAACTGATTTTCAATTTCCACCAATTCCATCTCCATTGTTTTCTTCTTCTTTGACACTGATTCCTCTATTTTTAATTTAATTAGCTTAATATTAGCCTCGAATTGGCTAGTTGCAAAGGAGCCAAAGTGAGGGTCCAGTGATATGGGACCAAGGCTAGGAACTCCTCCGTTGAATGGCGTTGTCATTGATTCCAATTCCATCCTTGAATTATTTTAATATTGCCTATGGATTGCATCGATTAGAAGCTCCATTTATCAAGAATCCCGATAAGGATAATCTGGTCATGATACCCTATGTTTGATGAAGAATTCAGATGATAAAATCATTGTCTTTCCTCTGAAGACATTCATCAAACGATTCTCCTTGTCATGTTGATTCCAAGAATATACAACATGCCTTGTGGTTCATCTCGATTTGGGAGATATGCTCGATCAAAGATTGATTCCTTCTTCATGTGGTAAAAGTGCCCAACGTGAGATGATGTTTAAACTCATCATTGGTTTAAAAATTTATCAACTGATGAGGCCATGAAGGAATTTGATTGAATGCATAAAAAGGGGGTTATCCTACTCTTGACAAAACGAGATTAAATAAAGGAAAAATTCCAATTAAAGATGGACTAAAATAACGTGGGGATTTTGGCTCCAATGTTCAAATTTGAAATTAAAAAGTTTCCATGCAAAATTTCAGGTCGACGCCTATCCTAATGGCCTCTATGTTAGGTATAACTAAGGCAGTTTATCCCTCTAAATACATCATCTAATATATGCGCATAAGGGAAATTATCTCTTCATCCTTGTGGAGAAATGTTATATATGAAGAGGAGGCATGTGTTCTTAATTATTCTTTGTTTTGTGTATTCGCTGGGCTAAGTTTAAGGTCATTCCACCTCCATTAAGATTTGGTGCAACACAATGTTGGCAGGTGATTTTACTTGTTTTTCAATTAAGTGATTCGCTAGGATTCTTGAACTTATCTGGCCTTCTTTGGGGAAAATCAATGACACCTTTTGAAGTCAGATAGAAGGACCGATTTTCAAAGAATTTTTGCAACCTATTTGAATTATCTGAAGCGGTTTTGAGGGCACGTTCGTACACCTGGTGCGTAGAACATCAGTCTCAAATTAGGGAATTTTTTATCCAAGGAAATGATATTATGGACTATTGTTTCATCCCTGCAGTACAACACCTCTTCGCATGCAATTTTGGGCAAATCTGCACACATTCTAGAGCTAGTTCACGTCAAATATATGGCATGATCTGAATATACAATCCTAGGCATGTTGGCAGATCTATTTCACCCTCTCAAGGAATATATCACTGGCATACATACCACACAATTGACATATGAATTATGGCTGCTAATTTGATTAATATTGTGTTATTCATATCACGTTAAAAAATTACACACCCATCCTTATCCTTTTTTGAGTTTCGGAGAAAGGATATAGTCCCGTCTTTGTCTGAGTTTCATAGGTACATGCAAGTTTCAGAATTGTATGCTTATCTTAGACGAAGTTCTAGAGAGGTTTTACGGTCCTATATTTGGGACAAGCTTCAGAGATTGCATTCTTTCCATATTCTAGTTGAGGATTTAATCCAAGGTTACAAAATTGAGGTCACATACTTGATAACGGTTCAAAAACTCGAGCTTGCGATATCTTGTGGACTATGGGAAGAAAATATACCCCTGCATTGAGACTTTATGAGATATCCAATAGAGACTAACTGCATATGAGTACTGTGGCATGAGTTAGTGGGGGCAACGTGTATTATTGAGGTAGCACTCAACCATAGAGGTTTCACGGATTTAAAAATGTGAATAAACTTAGCGACTCACTTGTAAAGGTTGACTAACCACAACTCATATACTTGAAATATATATATATAGATATAGATAGAGTTCATCGTAGGCTTTCCTATATCGACCCCAGGTGGATGGGGCACCGTTGACCTTTTTTATTTTTTAAATGAATCGCCTACATTTATTCTCACGGGAATATTCGTTTGAGTCGCAGATCGATGACTCAGGCACGAGAGAGCGAGAAGGGTTGTCGTTTTGTATGCTTCATTTACCCGTCCTCGTGGAGGATCCATATCGCCGCTGGTTACATGGCTTTGAGGATACCTAAAGGCGTTTCAATGATGGTGCAAATATGACCATGTAATCTAAAACTCCGTGCCATGCCTTGGATCCACTACTGGTTTTATGATACGCTGTTGGTTTTATGATACGCTGTTTGAAATTGAAACACCATTTTCCTACTTGTTGGATTGCATTGTACTAGGTATTGGCTTGGATTGTGATCGTTGTTCGTGTACGCACAACATGCTGAGCATATGTCCCACGCTTCTATTATAAAAAATGTATGACATGCCCGACATGATCACCCTGGCTTGGTTCCTCAGGGCCAGACCATGGATCCTCGCGGAGTCCAGGAACATTTTAAGGACTTCTTTCAATACATTTTCGAGGAGCTCAGCAAGTTGAGGAAGACCGAAAACCTAAATAATTGTGATAACCTTGTAGATCACATGGTCATAAACGTTTACGTCTAGTTTAGAGAAGAAGAACAAGCGGTGGCTACTTTGAACGCCTTGCAAGGTAGGTTTTATTACGTTCGGCCGAATATTGTTGAATTTTCCCCTGTTACGGAATTTTTCCAAGCTACATGTAGGCAGTTTAAAGAAAATAACTGCAACAGAGGGGGTTATTGCAATTCCACTCGTGCACATTCAAATGCATGGAAATCGACAACATGGTGTTAGTTATAGGATGACGCAACGGTGCAAAAATTAGGTTCGGCAAAGATTATGTAATATGCGTTTATGCTAAATTAAAAAAATCACACTACCAGACCTTCGTACAACGTACACGAGATTAGTCAAACCAAAATCGATATATTAAAGGATCCTGTAATTATCGGCGATTCCTATTTCCAATCCCATAGGAAATTTATTGCGCCTGACATGCGCCCGAGATAGCCATATATAACACGCCAGTATTTTTTTTATCTGTACCCATCACCACCGGGGTGTTATATATGGCTATCTCGGGCGCGTGTCAGGGCGCAATAAATTTCCTATGGGATTGGAAATAGGAATCGCCGTAATTATCCATACTGATATTGAAGGAGTGTTACACGTATATATTTGTTTGAGGTTTGAATTCATTAAATTTTGTTTTTGCGTCATCGTTCTCACGGAATTTGCTTGAATTGGTTCTCACATTGGCATTTTGTGTTTCGTTTGAACCTATGTTCCATTCACCTTTGTTTTATTTGTGAAATTGTTTACGATACTCATTCGAATGCTTTCCTTTGTTCACTGGTCATGGTCATAGTTCATGGTGTTCCCCTTGATATCAAAACACATTTTATAATTGTGATATTATGTCCGTTCATAAATGTAAGTCTGAAAATCATAAACTAATTAATTTAACCACTATGAAACTTAACACAACTTAAATATTGTGAGAGATTTTTTAGCGAAAATCACATGGAGTACCATTTGTCGACGCGTTTCGAACCAATTAGTGTGGTACTCCATGTGATTTTCGCTGAAAATTCTCTCACAATCTTGATATGGACCACAGAAGCCTGAACTCTTTAACAACTTAAATATATTAACCACCGTGAAACGTAACATGATAACTTAAATATATTTGTAACGTGCCTTTCTTAAGTCCTTTATATACATGCTTTATGTTTATTCTTATAATATATACAACATTGCTATATATTATATATAATTACAAATTGTTTATAATATATTGTTGTAGAATACAACACCTTCCAAAATTTTGGTTTGCACTTAAATTTTGGAGCTCTTCTTGGTTTTTCCTTGAGGGTTGCAGACCCTGGAGCTTGTTCTATGAGCTCCTTCAAAGTCTCTCCACCCATTCTACTTGCTTGACCAATTGTAGTCTTTTGGCATGTTTGATTTCTTTATCATGCTTGCTGTTCTTTTCTAGTGATTTCAAGGGTTTTTCTTTGTGTGTTTAAGTTATCCTAGCTATGTAAACATTGGTCGCACTTATGCACAAAGTTTTAAGCATTGTCACACAAGTGTCATCACAGTCATCCTAAGGTCTATCTCAAGTGTAACACTCATCACTTTGAGTGTAGAAAATATCATAGAGGATAATACCTTGTCTTGTTGTTCCAATGGTCTATGCTATCGTGTCGTAAAAGTATGCCAAGTGTGTGATCACAGTATGAAGTTCCTCACACATTCACTTGCCTCACACACTTAGTCATTTTCCTGAAAATCATTATGACTAGACAACTCTCTTTCATTGGACCTCGACTAACATACACACTACCTAGTCTCAGCCCTCAGTGATGTCTCCTAGAACTGCACAGTGCACAGTCACTATCCACCAAGGAAGTTACATTGCGCAATTCCAGAGCTTAGCAACCTGCCTTCCACCCCAGAATTGCACAAAAGTTGCCTCAAGATTGTCCTGAACTTCGCATTTCGCAAGATCAATCATCAAACCTCCTCCCTACATGCTGGAACCCCACAATGCATAGAAACCCAAGCCCGCCTTGCTTCCCATAACTACGCAGAGGTGTCCCTCAATGTTGTCCCTTAATCAAGACTAACTAATCCCAAAACTGCGCAGATATGTCCTTTCTGTCTCCTCTATTGCCTAATCTTGCCTTCCCTTATAAAACTACATAGACCTGACTCCTAAGGTCCCACCTTGTAGCTGCCACTAATAATCTCAAATTCACAATCCTGCCTCCCAGTGGCCTCTTTGAATTTTTTTCTCGGTAGTGAAGACTATCCTCAGGAGTTATTTATCCAAGCCTAAGCTTCACTCTGCACAGTCTTAGTGACCAGACTCCCTCCCTGTCACCTAGAACTATGCAATGCACAATTACTGGGCCCTCTTTCCGATATTTTCATCTGTCCTAGGCCAAATCCATGGATAAAAATGCATCATCTTAGACTAGGGGTTTTGGATTTGATGTCATCCCATCATGGTTGAATTGCAGGAACATGTACACTGTAAGATCATGGAAAGATGATGAAGCAGATGAACAAGGAGCGAACATGCTACAAGACTCACTTGCATCTTGATGGACAAAATAAGCTCATCAAGAAAAAGTAAATAGAACAAATGCATGCAACCTCCTTTCAAGACCAAAGATCATTGAAGACCCTGCATCATCAAGCCATGCAGAGGAGAAAGTAAATTACATCCAAGAACACATCTATCACTCAACAGCAACAGCAACTTGACATTGCCACCATAGTAAGCGAGTCCATGTCAGCAGTGTCGTGTCAAGTTGTGTCATGAGGTTTCAAAGGCCATGCACTATTATGGGCCATATATGTTGTAAATAAAATGTATTGTAATGTGAAAGTCCAATAGACACACATGAATATGAAGATTCATGTCAGTTGAAAATTCATAAGAAGTGGAACAGTCATGAGAGTAGTCCAAGAGTCACGAGGGTCAAGCATCGCCCTTTTTTATATATACCCCACTCATTGTATGAGCAAGGAATTTTCACCTTGGCACCTCCCATGAATCATAGAGAGTTTTTAGTCAGTTCTTTGAGGAGCGAGGAATGGATCCAATGGCCTAGTATTGGGGCTAGTGATGTATGATGTAAATATGTGTCTTGGAACTTTTTCTTAATACAAAGCTTGTTCAGGCCAGCACCTTTCCATGCATGACTTGTAGATTTTTGTAAGACTAGTCTTTGAGCATTTTTAATTCATGTTTGTTTCACATGTACTAAGATAGTTGAACTATTTCGGTTGTTTTAGTACTTACCTTGTTGCGAATGTGTTGTATCCATTATCATTGTTGTCTCATCCTTGTGGACTACTCTGTAGGATACTAGACAAATGTTCCTCCCTTACTGGTTATAACGACCGTCACATCCATTTTGGACTACTCTGTTGGATGGTGGACGAGTCTTCCCTTGCACTTTATTTTAATGTCTTCTGCATCCACTGTGGACTATTTTGTTGGATGTTAGACAGACCTTTCTAGTTTGCATGTGTCTCTTCTTGGGTGGTACTATTACCTCTCACTTAGAGGTTCACTTTATTTCCCCCCTTTGTAGTAAGAGAACCCAAACACAATTATATTGTGTACTCACCAGGAACACGCACCTCGATTTTTTAATATACCAGTGTAACACTCTCGTGTGTTGAACAATAAGAGTCAAGGAAAATCTCTAAGTAAATGGAAACTGAGCCATCATACCAGATGAGACTTCTACACCAAAAAACGTGAGGTCTAATTGGGACTTCATATCGGGGATATCCCTAAATGTTGTGAGATCCAATACCATCAACATTTTTGGCTCTAGAAGGAGGGCCACCAGTTGTTTATGGCTAATTGTCCCACCAACCCCACTCACCCATTTTCCGGTCAAGGCAGTAGCATTCACTCCCTCTCCCCTACTCATAAGTCTGAAGTTGGTAATTTCTCACCTCCCAATCCCGAACATGAAATCTCGTACCATCAAATCTAGGTTTTCTGTCCCATCACCCGTTAATTTGTAAAATATGTTGGATTGATTCCAAGAGTGTAAACCGTTCCATACTCTTGAAAGAATCAAAAGACTATGCCCATAGGAGTAGTAGTCACATCTATTGAGGAAGAGATCATTGCCACTCTTGAGGAGCTGCAAGAAGTTGTGGAGAAAGAAGAGGAACCCCCACTTTTTCGAAAGGAAGAAGAGGAAAACCTCTTACTCTTGGGTTAAGGGTCTGACAGAGGAGGTAAAAGGGAAGGAAATGAAGGAGGAGGGGATTCAGAAGAAGAACCAACAGATTCAAAAGAGGAATCATCAAAAGAGGAAGAGCAAGAGGAGGATAATGAAGAAGAAAACATTGTAAGCCAACATCTGTATTGGATGAATCAGGGCCCATCAGCACTTCTGCGTGTCCTACAAAAGATGCCGAGACACGTGGACAACCTCTTAATGAAATATGACACTGATAAGGTAGTGAAGGCAGAAGATCACTTAGACATGTTTTACCTACATCTGCAGACACTCAAGGTACATTATGATGATGTTGCGTGTAAATTGTTTCCATGTACCTTGGATGACAGAGCAGGTGTATCATAACATGACCTTTCTCCAAACTCCATCCAGAAATGGGGGGTGTTCAAGAGGATCTTTCTTGAAATGTTTGCTAAAGACAAGACCTCTACCATATTACTGAAGGAGTTGGGTAGTCTCAAGATGGAGCAGAAAGAAAAGGTGAAAGATTTGAATTAGAGGTTCAATCGTATTCTGAACAAGTTCTCAAATGACACCAAACCTCACAACTCCATCTCTATAGACTACTACACTTTTGCACTATTGACCAATATTGTGTAGTTCATCAAACAAGCTGCGAAACCATCACTAATAGAAAATTATGAAGAGGCCATTGTAGTGGAGAAAGACCTATCTGCTATTGGAGTCATTGTGGATGAGAAATCAACTAAGGACTCCAAAGACACTAGTAAGAAGTCCCAAACCTCTATGCAAAACGTTAAGGAAAAGGAAGCAAATGATATTGAGGTACTTACTCGTCTCATTAAGTCCCCGACCACCAAAGTGGCAGAACTTAAACAGAGGACAAATGAGACCATTGTGAGTGGTAGGATTTCTAGGTTCCCACCGAAGAAGAACATAGCTTCAAGCAACAATAATAGCCAACCGGCCAATCTGCATAGAGTTCCAACCTGGTTATAATCCATGACAAGTTAGCAACATATTCATACTGCACATTTCACCATGAACATATTTCAGAAAGAACATGCCCGAAATGGAACTGTGAAATGAGCAGCATGGCTATGCAGTTATCCCACAACCTCATGGTTAATGAGCAGGATGAGTTTGAAAATGACGAAGAAGAAACTGCTACACTTGAAAAAGCTCTAGGCACTGGGCATGTAGTAAACATGTATCATTATCCTCTTACATTCTGGAAGACCATCACTGAGAAGGAGCCTCAGAGTAACGATCCGACCCTGAAGAACAACAACCAATATAATTTGAGAATTCAAGGAGGGCCCATTTTGTTTTAGATACCACGAGATAAAATAAGACAAGATATTATAAGGAAAGTAGGTCTGCTGGTCACCTCAACATAGAAAACTTAGAGCAAATCCGGGAAGACAACTTCAGTGAAAAGTGTTTCCACGAGTAGCAAAGAAAAAACCATCCTGCTAGAAACCATGCATTCAGTTCTACCCCTGAAAAGGCCATTGCTGTGGAGAAAGACCTGCGTGCTATCGGAGTCATTGTGGATGAAGAATCCACTAAGGACTCCAAAGACACTAGTAAGAAGTCCCAAACCTTTGTGAGAAAGGTTAGGGAAAAGGAAGCAAGTGATATTGAGATACTTACTCATCTCATCAAGTCCCTAACCACCAAAGTGGAAGAAGTTAAATAGAGGACAAACAAGATCATTGTGAGTAGCAGGTCTTCCAGGTACCCACTGAAGAAGAACATAGCTTGAAGCAACGACAGTAGCCAACCGACCAAATCTGCACAAAGTTCCGACCTGGTTCTGAACCTAGACATTTCAACATGAACATCTTTTGGAAATAGCATGCCCGGAATGGAACCGTGGAATGAGTAGCATGGCTACGCAATTATCCAACAACCTCACGGTTAATAAGAAAGTTGATTTTAACAATGAAGAAGAAGAAGCTGCTACCTAATGAAGCTCTAGGTACTGGGCATGTGGTAAACATGTATCAGTATGCTCTTGCATCCAAGAAGACCACCACTAAGAAGGAGCCTCAGAGTGATAGTCTGACCCCGAAGAAAAACAACCGATATAACTTGAGAAGTCAAGGGGGGCCCACTGTGTTTTAGATACATGGGATAAAATAAGACAACATATTATAAGGATAGTAGGTCCGCTGGTCAACTCAACATAGAACACTCAGAGCAAATCTGGGAAGAAAACTTCAGTGAAAAGTGTTTCCACGAGTAGCAAAGACAAAGCCATCGTGCCATAAACCATGCATTCAGTTCTATCGCCGAATACCTCAGAGAGTCTTCCTGCTTTAGACTATAACATTGTAGAATGCATGAAGAAGACTCATGCAAAAATCTCTCTGTATGAACTTACAAAAATCACGGGTCAGCAGGACATTGTTATGTGAGGACTTGTGGAAACCTCTACCAATCAAGCCACCTCTTTGCATAAGGGATTTAGTAAGTCTCCTGATGCTCTCGCATCTGTGCTTAATGTGCTCTGCATGCAGGAGGTGAAATCATTATACCCACCATTCTTGTTATCATTTTAGATCTTTAGCTTCAATGTTCACAACTACTTGGTTGATTATGGTGCATCGGTTAATGTCATGCCAATCTCCATCGCCAAGAAGATCAATGCTTAATGTAGTAAGACTACTGCATAGATCATCCAAGTGGACAGAACTTGTGTGCCATCAATTGGTGAACTCAAGGATGTGATCATCCAGTTAACATCTGATGAGTGAGTTCATCAATGCATCAATATTGTAGTTGTGGACATCCTAAAAGAATACTGGGTACTGCTTGGCAGAGACTAGTCAAGAAAGCTGCAAGGATACTTTGTTACCGACTAATCACAATATGGCTTTTGTATAAGGGAAAGAGCAAGAAAATACAAGTATTTTCATAGAGGTACATGAAGCAGAACATGACTCCCTTGAATGGAGAAAATGAGCCGTTGGCTTTCACAAAGCTTATTTTTGGCAATTGCTTTCTGGAGACACAGTTGGGGTGCTATCTTGTACAACCATCCCCTACCCCACCAAACACATAGTTGGGTCTCCTTCCATGCCTAAATGGAGAAAACGAATCTTGTATAGTAGTTTGTAATAGTAGTAGTAGTCACAACATTAGTACTAGTGTGCTAAGCGGTCCCTGTACAAACGATATGTAGACCATGTAGTTTGACGGATCTAAAATGCAAGAGGGCCTTGAAGATGGTTGCGTTCTAATAGACTTGCTATAGGGGAAACATATGCTCTCTATTTTCTTGGAGTTCGAGTGCATGAATAACACCGTAGAGTATGAATCGCTCGTTTTGGGCTTACAGAAAAACATTGACCTCAAGGTTGTTGTTCTGAAAGTGGCAAGTGACTTTGAAATCATGGTGCGTCATGTACGAAATTCTATACATTATTTGTCACCGCATCTTAAGAGTTACTAGCAAGAGGTATGGTGAGTCATTTCTAATTTCCAAAATTTCAATATTATTTCAATGCTAAGAGTATGTAATACAGTTGCAGATGCCTTAAAAAATGCAGCTGCTAGGATGTCACTGGTGAGGGATAGATTTTCTGTTGATATTTGTATAAACCATTTGTCCCAGCTAAAATCACTAATTTACATGTTTTTGATGATGATCAATAGATACTGCCTTCCATGGATAACCCTGATGTCTTCAAGGACAAAGCAATAGACGAGGATGAACACGAACAGTCTTTGCAAGACGCAACCATTACAATCAAAGGAAACCTCATCCCCAAGGGTGTGGTATCACTTAAAAAGTTGTTTGTATCACTTGATAACCATTTTTAGGGGCCTGTGAATGCCAAGACCCATAGCTCTACGTTGTTTCACGGACAAATCAATCTGGGAATGGAAAAAGATCTGAATTTTGTGAATCTTGGTACATGTTCTATGTCAAAAGAGTGACAAGATTTTATCCACCTTTTCAAATAGTACGGTGATGTATTCGCATGGACACACGATTATCTTAAGACATATTACACATGAATAATCCAACACGTCATACTGATCAAGGAAGGGTTCAATCCTTTTCAACAGAAGCTGAGGAAAGTTCATCCACCGCTTGAGCTCCTCATACAAAAATAACTGACCAAGTTGCTGGATGCTCAGTTCATCTATAAAGTATGACATTCAACATGGGTGTCCAACTTATCCCTGTCAGGAAGAAGTCCAAGGACATATGCGTATCTGTAGATTTCTGTAATCTTAATTGCACCTCGAACAAGGATAACTACCCAGTGTCATCCATGGGGCATATATTGCAGACAATATCTAGAGCAGAGATGTTTTCTTTTCTTGACAAATTTTCATGATACAACCAGGTTTTAGTAGTAGAGCGTGGCAGACTCAAAATTACCTTCTGTACTAAGTGGGGTACGTTCACATTTCACATAATGTTGTTTGGGTTAGATAACGAAGGTGCAAAATTTCAGCACGCAATGGACATCACCTTCCATGGGCTTATCGGACATAGCATAGTAATCTACCTCGATGATGTAACAGTCTTCTCAAGACAACGGTGTGACCACTTGCACCATCTCAAGAATATTTTCGAGCGATGTTAGAAATACAAGATATCCTTGAATTCTAAGAAGAGAATCTTCGCAGTGTCTGAGGTAACCTGCTGGGACACATCATTGCCAAAAGTGGGATCAAGTTAGATCCGAATAGAGTTCAAACGATCTTTTCAGATTCCCTATCTCATGAACAAGATATCCATGTAGTATTTCTTGGGGAATATCAACTTCCTCAGAAAGTTCATCTTTGATTATGCTCAGATTGTTAAACCCATACATGAGATGACCAATAAGGATGTAGTCTATAGTTGTGGAGAGATGTAAAAGGACGCATTTTCCCATATAAATAAGTCAATAGCAGAGGCACAAGTACTATACAACCCAAACTTCAGCAAATTTTTCTTTCTATACACCTTTTCTTCCGACACTTCACTCACTACGATGCTCACTCAGAAGAATGAGTTGAACAATGAGAGACCCATCTCCTTCATGAGTGCAAGCTTGCAAGGACCCGAACTCAATTATCCTACTGTGGACAAACAATCTTATCTAGTGTATAAGGTGTCGAAGCATTTCGAACCCTACCTATTAAAAGACCACTGCATTATCTTTGTGCCACACCCAATAGTTAGATCACTGCTTGTTCAACAAAAGTTGGGTGAAAGAAGGGAAAATTGGATGACCAGATTACAGGAGTATGATCTTGACATAAAATCAGTTCATACCATCAAGTGTCACGGTATTTGAAAACTAGCAGCGGGAACAACTCATTTGTAAGACGAAGAAGAAGAGCTCGTAGGTTGGGAGAAAGAAATATAGATGTACAATGTTGAGCAAGCCTCTCCCACTTCACATGGAAACTCTTGGCAAGTAGAGGTGTGTCAGTACATTGAGCATGGCATCGTGCCCTCTCATTTTTCTATGTGGTGGAAGAGGGAACTTCGACTTGAATATTTATCATACCAACTGGTGCATGGGGTGCTATACAAAAATCAGCATAATCGACTATTTCTCAGGTGTCTAGGGGCACTGGATCCAGAAAAGGATTTACGTGATATCCATGATGTACTAGTCGGGGGACACTTCATGGGTAACACCACAACGCACATGGTTATTCACACTGGTTTTTACTAGCCTACATTATTCAAGGATGCACATGCTTATGCCCGTAGGTGTCCAGTCTGTCAAAGGTGCAACGACAAAAATTAAAAGTCAACAGCCCCATTGCAACCTCTTGTAGTGGAAGAACCATTCCAACAGTGGGGCTTGGACATCAATGGGGAAATTTTCCTACATTCATCAAAGTAGCACCGTTATATTATGACTGCTACAGATTATTTCACACAATGGATAGAGGTAGTTTCATTGAAACAAGTGAATGATCAGGAAGTCATTAGCTTCCTACAACAGAATATCATTTCTAGGTTCGACATTCCTATGTCACTTGTTTTTTACAATGAAACATAATTTTCTTCCTTTATGCTTTATGACTTTGCATTGGAAAATGATATTATTTTGAAATATTCTACTAATTACTATCCACAGGGAGATGGTCTTGCTGAATCCACAAACAAGAACCTCATTCACATCATTAAAAGGACCATTTTCTCTAAGCAGTGAAAATGGAACTCTACTCTGCTGAATGCTTTATGGGCTGACTAAGTCAAACCTAAGCCTTCTATGAATACTTCCTCTTACTTCTTGGTATATGGAAAGGAAGCCATCCTCCCGCCGAACATTTACTTTCCTACTCTCTAGTTTTCCCATGAATCCCAAGGAAAATCGAGTTTTTTAGTGTAACGTAGGATGGACACATTACGCAAGCTATAGGAATAAAAGTTGAAAGTAGAAGAAACATTTTCACTCCACCATAACTGTATCAAGAGATGGTTAGATAGAAAGTTTGCAGGGAATACTAAATTCAATGTGGGCGATTTAGTCTTGAAATAGGACAAAGCCCATGAGGGCAAAGACAAGAACCCTAAGTTTCAATCCATGTACATTGGTCCTTATCCTATCCACAAGAAGCTTGGCTAACGCACATATCATCTCCAATCACTTGACCGGTGTTGGGTGTTAAAAGGTGCCTTTTAAAACTCCTAATTACCTCATATTAATTATCAAGCCTAGGCAAGTCCTCTTATTTCAAGAGTGTACACAATATGTGCGAGCTATAAATCCAGATAGTAATGTTTCTTGAAATGTAGTATAGATCTTTGATACAAAAGTAAATGGATGCATCTAATAAAATCAAATTGCAATTATTAAAGGAAATATGACATCTAAGTTTCAAAACTCAATCATCTACTGAAATCATAATCAAATCTCACACAAGCAATTCAATTAACAATAGCATCAACTGAGAGCATAGTAGTAATAACTCATATCTTCCTAGCTGATTCAATCTAAATCATGCTCAATCTCTATGAAGCAATCCAGATGGAAATGATATCAATCTGAGAGTTCAATAGCAATAACCAAACTCTTTACAGTTGACTAAATCAATCCGAATAATTATCTAAGTAACTTAATATGCAATGTATGTAAACAGAATCAAACGACAGTGTTGTAAATCATATAAAGCAAAGATATTCCTTCAATACAGGAAAGCAGTAAAAACACATAAGATGGGAAAATTAACAAATAAATCAAACTTGCAGAAATTAGAAAGATATAATACAAAGAAGCAACTTAATCCACCAGAGGTCGGGCCATTAGCCACCAGCGAATGCTACTAAGCTACTTCAGATAACGCGAATGAACAACAACCTCAAATTCTATATTAATCATTGAACTTGAGTGAAATTACAATATGATCATGTTATCTTGACAACACAAGTCTGTAATTTAAAATTAAAGTTTGAAATAACAAGGATTGATCCCCCTCTTTGATCTTTGTTCTCATTTAAATACACAGAGAGCAGAGAGAAGTTACAATAGATATAATTACAAAATGATTCCCATAACAAAATTGGATTGTTCACAAAAAATCTATCCACAAGATCATATATGAAATATCTTTTCATCAGATTCAATAGGAACAGGTCGAATTTGGTATTTGCAACTAAGATAATTTGGAAACCAGCCACAACAGCGAGTCAGAGAAAAACATCCTCAGAGAACCTTCTGTTTCTCTTAATATGGAACAAATTTGGGAAAACCGAACGTTACAAAACTAATTTGGTCCGTTTTGAACGAAACTCATGTTTCAGATTTTCCAGATTCTTCTCCATTTGCTTGAAATGTCCAATGCAAAACTGTCACTTCTTATTCTAGCGAATTTCTGAGTTGGAATATTTAATGATGAGCTAGAGATCAAATCTGTAATCTGGAAAATATTTTGGAGGCTAAAATGGTGAGTGATGTTACAACAATTTTATTAATAAGCCATCATTGATAAAATAATGCATAATAATCATCAATTTATGAAAAATAAAGGAGAAGAAATAATATTTGTCCATAAGAGCATAAATAACTATAAAATGGAATTATATGATAAATCATGGTAAATAACGTGATAAAGAATGGTAGAAATGGATGAAATAGGTGTTAGAGTGATAATAATAATAACAAACTATTGGCCCGCCATACTCCCAAACTGAATATATTGCATGTACTCATGCAACCCAGAGACTCTATATTAACCAAGCAATAATACAAAAATTATTCATCCCAACTCATGAAATGGATGGAACAAATGAATTCTTCCTCAAATAATGAATATTCAATTTTAGCAATTTTGATGAAGGCATAACAATTTTTACATTGACATTTAACTATATGTATATGAAGTTGTAGCAAAATATGATATAGGTAACAACAAACTCCATTAACCATTTTCTCAAAAACTACAAACTAGATTTTGCTGAAATTTTGTAAGTAGATTTCTACTATATTAATGCTTTTATGATCCAAAAATCAAATCCTTTTGATGCAGGGATGATGACATATAAGCAAAATGGTTGTAGTTGACAGTGCATGATATCTGAAATTTGACAAACTAATTTAACTTGAAATTTTCTGTGTTTGTATATTTTAATGGTACCTCTTTGTTATTCAAAAATCAAAAGAATTCAGTTCATAATTTTAAAGATATATGCCAGTCAATTTCTACACTTTATAAAAATAAAATTGTATGCCTTAAATGAGAAGGAAAGTAGAAAACATCCGTCATGTGTAGCAATTCCTCCCCCAAACTGAAGAATTAGCATGCCCTCATGCAATGCTAGAAAACAAATTGAGGTGGTTGCTATCATCTGTTGAAATCTATGCTTGGTGTTAAACAACATGGAATAAGGGAGGTGTTGAGAAGGAATGAGAAGATTAATGGATAAAAAAGAATATGAATGGCATGGTCATAATAAATAAATAAATGAAAGGCACACTTCCCCAAACTGAAAGAATCTATGTCTTTGAAAAATGGGAAGTGGTAAAGATGTGAAATGAATGATGGTAAATAATGCTCAATGGATTTTCATAAAATTCTCTTAAATTCGTAATAAATCAGAAAATTATGCTATTTTACCTCAAGTTTTACCTCCGAAAAGAAAAATGTGGAATGACATGTATGGATTGGAACTTGTTGAAGTTGATGTAGGCTGAGAAGATACTAAAAGTGATGAAAAAGGTGGAATCCAAGCAAGCACATCATGTCTGAATAATTGTTCGCATTCGTGAGTTTCTCGAGCCTCTTCTATTAGTTGCAACAGTGTGGTCGTGTTGCGAATAGAATTTCACCCATACTTGTTGTTCTCTTGTAAACAATTCACTATTCGGCATGCAATTTTCCTAAATCCATTGTGTTAGTTTTGAATAACAATAGATAAGATGCATCCAAGAATTTCAATCAAAAAAACTTTTGTATAAATGAAATACTAATGTTTTGTCAAATCATCAAGTTATGGCAGAGTTTAGTAATTATATCGCATGATATCCCATAATGCATACATTCCCCCCTCCAATTGAAAAATGGATTCCATGACCATAAAGCATATGAAAGGTGTTGTGCTGATGGCAAGGCAAGGGAATGAACAATATGATAGTAAATAAAGCAGAGTACACATATCAATGATAGGACGGCGAGAGGTATGGTTATAATGAGAGTAGAGTGTGTAAACATAGTTATGAATAAGAGATAGGACACTTTGGATTGATGATAAGTTATGCGAAAAAGAAAAAGGATAGCAATATGGAAAAAAGATGCTTTGCTGATGGTATTCTAGCTAAAAATGATGTGATTGGTCAGAAAAAAATTTCTCGTGTAAAGGTTCAAAACAGTAAAAAATTAAGGAAAAAAATTTCCGATAAAAAGAGGAATAAGAAAAGGGTATTATAGTAATAATTGATGATAAGATATAACATCAATACCATAAGCAGGGCCTCCACTGTGAGCAGACATCCATAGCCTCGACAGGGTTGCTTTTTAACTCGTATAAGCTAGGATCCTCAATTTATAAATGGAGAGTTCCAGTGTTGTTCTACAGAAGAGATCAGTGTGATGGCATTGTAACCAGACAACCACACTACCATTAAATGGGATGTAGCAAAAGTGATTAGGCCAGCTCGTGATGAGACCTCCTGTTCCAAGGATATTTTGGCTATCCAATGGATCATAACCCTCGTGTGGTGGCCATAGTGGGACTATGACTTTGCTACATCCTTTTGAACATGGTAGGATGGCTCTTAATGAGACCCCCTATCCTCTATCTGTAGGCAAAATTTTGCTATTATTACACACTTTTATAATAAATAGAGGGAGTCTCAGTACTCCTTAAGAGTAGGGATGGTGGAAGAAGTTGAACATGTCAATAGAAAAAAAAATATACCTATAATCTCATTTATTACAGACAAAGAAGATTATAATGAGGAACAATGGAACCAACATGGTGTTAGGATGATCAATTAGTATCATGTACAACAGAAAACAATGTAGTAAAGTAGTATATAAATAATTGTGTCCCTTTTGAAAAGAATCTATCATCAAGGAATTGTCTTGTTAAAGATCATAACATGAATGATATTAACTCGCTTCAATATAATCCATAATTCTTGTCCTCATAAAGGTAGTGTACTTCATGCCATGCAAGGGAATCAGTAAAATGTAATTGAGATGAACTAGGAATAATCCCACAAGAGGAAGGAAGGGTTGTTCTCGAAAATACTGCCAAAGTGTTGTTCCCTTGAAGGAACAACAAAAAACACTCGAAAAATTGTTGTTCCCTTGAAGGAACAACAAAAACAGTTGAAAAAGTGTTGTTCCCTTGAAGGAACAACAAAAACACTTGAAAAAGTGTTGTTCCCTTGAAGGAACAACAAAAACACTCGAAAGAGTGTTGTTCCTTGTAGGGAACAACAAAGGAAATGCACACCAAAAAGTGTTTTTCCCTAGAGGGAACAAAAAAAATTCATACGAAAAGTCTTGTTCCCTGTAGGAAACAACAAAAAATACATGTGAAAAAGTGTTGTTTCCTATAGGGAACAACAAAAAAATGCACATGAAAAAGTGTTGTTCCCTGTAGGGAACAACAGTTGTTCCCTACAGTGGTTCCCTGCAGGGAACAACAAAAAAATGCACATGAAAAATTGTTCTTCCCTATAGGGAACAACAAAAAAATGCACACGAAAAGTGTTTTTCCCTATAGGAAACAGCAAAAAAATGCACATAAAAAAGTGTTGTTCCTTGTAGGGAACAACAAAAAAATGCATGCGAAAAAGTGTTGTTCCCTATAGGGAACAGCAAAAAAATGCACACGAAAAGGGAACAACAAAAAAATGCACATGAAAAAGTGTTGTTTCCTATAGGGAATAGCAAAAAAAATGCACACGAAAAAGTGTTGTTCCCTGTAGGGAACAACAAAAAAATGCACGCGAAAAAGTGTTGTTCCCTATAGGGAACAACAAAAAAATGCACATGAAAAAGTGTTGTTCCCTATAGAGAACAACAGCTGTTCCCTGTAGGGAACAACAAAAAAATGCACGTGAAAAAGTGTTGTTCCCTATAAGAAACAACAAAAAAGTGTTGTTCCCTATAGGGAACATCAGCTGTTCCCTGCAGGGAACAACAAAAATAATGCACACAAAAAACGTGTTGTTCCCTATAGTGAACAACAAAAAATATACACAAAAAAGTGTTGTTCCTTATAGGGAACAACAGTTGTTCCTTATAGGGAACAACAATTGTTCCCTATAGGGAACAGCAAAAAAGTGCACGCAAAAAAAGTGTTGTTCCTTATAGGGTGGGCAAATTTTGCAGTTCAACACTGTAAACATGTTGTACTGGTTTATTATGGTGAGGGTGTGGAATGAGTTGATGAGGAAATTGTGTAGGGCACGAAGCATTTTGTTGATGTGGTTGATTGGGTTGTGTGGATGGTTTTGATGGGCAAGCAAGATTTTGTGGAAGAGCTGGTGGAGAATATGGAGGATGTGTTTGTCTTACAAGATGAGGGAAAGTAGTCATGCAATCATAAGATGAACCATGCCAGACTTGTAGACAAGATTTGTGGTGGTTATATTGCGATGGACATGGCTTCCCTAACACATGATTATTCCATAATGGATTATGCAAGTAAGAGAATGGAGATGAAGTGTTTTGAACCATACCTGTAGGTCATGATTTCCATGGTTTTGACCTTGTTGCAGCTTCCTCATCTCTTTGATGTGCTACTTCCATCCTAGATAAGGAAGAACAACTATCTAGGGGATGCTCCTTTCGGTAATGAGGGAAAAAAACTTCTTCAATTTCTTAATTTTTTTGAACCTGCAAAACATTTAATTTTCAATTTAGAGAGCTAATAAAATCAACTTTAAAATTTTCAAATAAACATTGATTTCAGCTCTTATGTCTCCTATTCTTGTAGCAGATTTGGAAAAGAAAAAAGAAAATTCTCTAGAATTCTTACCAACCTTGGAGATTCCTCTTGAATACCTTATGCACAATTCACAAACATCATCATATGACAACTGAAAAACATGACCTTTTCCTATCATATTTAAGAGTTCTAAAAATTCATCTTTGATTCCTTTGAGTAGAAGTGTTTTGAAGATCTATTTTTCCAAATACTTATGCTTTTATTTTTGAAGTTTGTATCGAAATCGCTCCACATAGTCCTCCAAGATTTCATCTTCCCCTTGTATCATACCGAAAATATCTTCATTGGATGTGTTGTAGTGTTGGTACTTCTTCAAGAATATATTCTTCATGTCCTCCCATGTTTGGATGCAGTTCCCATCTAGGCTCATGAACCATCGGAGAGCTGCTCCTTTTAATGTAAGAGGAAGCACTTTCAACCTTTGAACATTAGTACAATAATCATATCCTCTACAAAGTATTTTGAACTCAAATAAGAATGTATATGGGTCTTCATTTTCTAAACCATGAAAATTTGGTAGAGAAGATGGGGGAATTATGTGCATTTGTGTCACTCCTCCTAGATCTTTAATAGGAAATTCAAAAGTTGCAATGTGAGCCATTTCTTACCATAATAGAAGATTTTTTTCATGTGTTTCTTTGAGACTCCTCCTTCAAATGTTCCTTTCAATTGGTTAGTGAAATGGGTGGTGCTTACATCACCAATTGAGTGGAATTATGAGATTTTTTTCAAAAATTATACCTCTAAATTTCCTACGCAATTTGGCCGAAAAGCGGGCGGAGGAGAAAGCATTTTACTTGCTCATTACACAGGTTCTTATTTCCATTTTTAATACCCAATTCTTTCACAACAGACAAACATCAAACACCTGCTTCAACTTCTATGCAATTGTGCTGAAAGGCAAGCGGAGGAGCAAGCACTTTACGTACTCGTTACATAGGTTCTTACCTTCCATTTTTAATACCCAATTCTTTCCCAGTAGCAAATCTCAAACATACATCACTCTCTTTGAAATGGCAACACTCTCCCCGGAAATGGTGCCAAAATGTTGGGTGTTAAAAGGTGTCTTTTAAAACTCCTAATTACTTCACATTAATTATCAACCTCGGCAAGTCCTCTTATTTCAAGAGTGTGCACACGATGTGCGAGCTATAAATCCAGATAGTAATGTTTCTTAAAATGTAGTATAGATCTTTGATACAAGAGAAAACAGATCCATCTAATAAACTCAAATTGCAATTATTAAAGGAAATGTGACATCTAAGCTTCAAAACTCAATCCTCTACTAAAATCGTAATCAAATCTCACACAAGCAATTCAATTAACAATAGCATCCGCTGAGAGCATAGTAGCAATAACTCATATCTTCCTAGCTGATTCAATCTAAATCATGCTCAATCTCTACGAATCAATCCAATGGAAATAATATCAATCTGAGAGTTCAATAGCAATAACCAAACTCTTTATAGTTGATTAAATCAATCCGAATAATTATCTAAGTAACTTAATCTGCAATGAATGTAAACGAAATCAAATGACATTGTTGTAAATCATATAAATCAAAGATATTCCTTCAATACAGGAAAACAATAAAAAGCGGATAAGATGGGCCAATTAAAAAATTAATCAAACTTGCAGAAATAAAAAATATATGATACACAGAAGCAGCTTAATCCACAAGAGGTCGGGCCCTTAGTTGCTAGCGAACGCCTCTAAGCTAATTCAGATAAGGCGAATGAACAACAACCTCAAATTATATATTAATCATTTAACTTGAGTGACACTACAATATGATCTCATTCTCTTGACAACACAAGTCTGTAATTGAAGATTTCAGTTTGAAATAACAAGGATTGATCCCCCTCTTTGATCTCTATTCTCATTTAAATGCACATAGAGCAGAGAGAAGTTACAACAGATATGATTACAAAATGATCCTCATAACAACACAACAAATTGATCAACAAGATCATATCTGAAATATCTTTTCATCAACCTTCAATAGGAATAGGTCAAATTTGGTATTTGCAACTAAGATAATTTGGAAACCGGCCGCAATAGCGAATCTGAGAAAAATATATTTAGAAAACCTTCCATTTCTCTTAATACGGACCAAATTTGGGAAAACTTCTCATTGCAAAACTAATTCGTTCCGTTTTAAACAAAACCCTTGTTTCGGATTTTCCAGATTCTTCTCCATTTTCTTGAAACGTCTAATGCAAAACTACCATTTCTTATTCTATCGAATTTCTAAGTTGGAATATTTAATGATGAGATAGAGATCAAATCTATAATCTGGAAAATATCTTGGAGGCTAAAATGGTGAGTGATGTTACAAAAACTTTATTAATAAACCACCATTGATAAAATCATGCATAATAATCATCAATTTATGAAAAAATAAAGGAGAAGAAATAATATTTATCCATAAGAGCATAAATAATTATAAAATGGAATTATATGATAAATCATGATAAATGACGTGATAAAGAATGGTAGAAATGGATGAAATAGGCATTAAGGAGTGATAATAATAATGACAAACTAGCAGCCCAACAACGGGAAGATTGACTCTCTCCCTGTGAATACCCAATACTTGAAATGTTTTTTTCAATGAGATCTAGGGCTGCGCCCTGCACTATGTACATAATCATTTGATTGGTGGTTGTTTTCTTTTATTTTTCTTTTCTATTGTTTCTGTAGGTTTTAGCCTTCTATAGAAATTACCTACATAAGAATTCTAAAAACAAAAAACAAACAATGGCGAGAGAATAAAACTTCAAACAAATATATATAGAGATTTTCCCCTAGATCCCAAAAGAGGGACTACCAAGTTGATTTTTGATTATGTTGCTTTAAATGTTAAAATAAATCTATATGGATATTAAAGCATCCATAAACCCCAATCTATTAACCCTGGATTACAAAAAAACCATAGTTCCCTTGATCGGATCTACAAAATACCATGGACAGAAAACCATCATGCCCAAAACCATGTGCGAAATCCATGCACAAAACCATAGTGAGGTTCACCCACCTAATATAGGGTCCAATTCTATTTTTTCTTGTAAAGAATATAACACAACCCAAAAATTTGTTTTAGTAAATAAGTGTTGCACCTTACTACGTTCTAGCTTTTGAATGTGTATGTGGTTGAAGTTCAAAGAGCCTTGTGACACTATAGCCCTTGGTCAGTCCTATCCCTATCTTCTTTGTGTTTGGTTGTAACTTTTTGCCAATGAAGTCTCGATAAAAAATATGATCCATTTGTAAGGAGAGCCTTCGTAAAACCATGAATCTGTGTCCAAGCTGGGAAACCTCACGCCTACACTGAGTTTGCGACTTTGGTGTTTTCAATATTATCCAACTAGTAGAAACAAAGAAGGGGAAATCTAAACAAGAAAACCTAAATAAGAGGTCTTTAAATGATTCTCTGAATGAAAAACCTCTCCTTCTCTAAATAAGTCAGGATCCCTCTTCTGTCCCAAAAATAAATAAGTGCATATGCATAGTTCTCTTTTAAAAATAACAAACGCGAAAGAAGAGAAAGGCTTCCTACATAGAGAGGTGAAGCAAGAAATTCCACTGTGGTATTGTCCAAGCTCATTGGTAGTGAAGCAATGTTTTTGTTCCTACATTACTCTACCAGAGTACTATCTAGTTCTATTGGCATCGAAGAAACACCAAAGATGAAAAACTATACTCTGCAAATCTTAAACTAGCGAGCTAAACTACCCTTCCTAATTCAAAACATGGTGATCTATATGAATCTTATGTTGTGTTCAACTGACAAGGCATAATGTAAACCTTGTATGCCCATGGGGTAATTTCAGAAACTAAAGTGATCTGCACAATGAATTAAAACTCCCCAAAGGACCAAGGCCTTGCACTAAAAATGAACCAAGACAAAGAAGCTGGTATTCGACTAGTATGTTGCCAAATGTTATAGCAGTTGCAACACCCTCCAAAATTTTGGCTTGCACTCAAATTTTAGAGCCTTCCTTGGTTTTTCCTTGATGGTTCTAGAAAATAGAGCTCATTTCATGAGCTCATTCCATGTCTTTCCACCCCTTCTGATTTCTTGATCAACTGTTGTCTTTTGGCATGTTTAATTTCTTTATCATACCTATGGCCATTTTCTGGTGTTTTTGAAGGTTTTTCTTTGTGTGTTTGAGTTTTCATAGCTATGTAAACATCAGTCACACTCACACAAAAAATTTTAAGCACTATCGCACACGTATCATCACGGTTGTCCTAAGGTCTATCTCAAGTGTCACACTCGTCTCTTTTGGGTCTAGATACTCTCATAGAGGGTAATGCTTTGTCTTATTGTTCTGGTGATCTATTTCATCATGTCGTCGAAGTATGTGAAGTGTGTGATCACAATGTCAAGTTCCTCACAAGTTCACTTACCTCATACAAAACCACTTTCCTGAAAATCCTTCTGACTGGACAACTCTCTTTCACCGGATCCTAACTCAGCTGCACACCATGCAGTCTCAGCTCTTAGTGATGCTACTCTGCTACCTGGAACTCCGTAGTACACAGTCACTATCCCCTAGGGCAGTTACACTGCTCAGTTCTAGAGGTGAGCACCTGAATTGCACAAAAGTTGCCTCAAGCCTATCCTAAACTATGCATTTCACAAGATGATTCATAAAGCCTCCTCCCTTCCTACTGGAGCCCCACAAAGCACAGAGACCCAAGCCTTCGTTTCCTCCCATAATTTCGTAGAAGTGTCCATCAATGTCCTCCCTTTTTCGGGACTCATTGATCCCAAAACTGCGTAGATATGTCTTATCTGGATCCTCTACTACCCAGTCCTACCTTCCCTCAGAAAACTGCACAGACCTTCCTCCCGGGGTCCCACCTTGCAGCTGCCACTAATAATCTCAATTGCGTAATCCTACCTCCCTGTGTCCTCTACGCAATTTTTCCCGGTAGTGAAGACTGTGCTCAAGAGTTCCTCAACCAATTGTGAGTTGTGCTCTGTGGAGTCTCAATGACTACTCTCGCTCTCTATCACTTGAAAATGCGCAATTCATAGTTATTGGGTCGTCTTTGCCATCTTGTCATATGTTCTAGGACCAATACATGAATAACAATGCATCATCTTAGACTAGGGGTTTTGGATTTTATGTCATTCCATCATGAGTGAATTGCAAGAATAGTAACACTGTTAGATCATGGCGAGACGATGAAGTAGATGAAGAAGGATAGAACATGCTAGGAGCCTCACTTGTAGTTGGATGGAAAAAAGAAGCTCATCAAGAAAAAGAAAAGGGAACACATGCATGAAACTGCCTTTCAAGACCAAGTATCATTCAAGACCCTGCATCATCAAGCCATGCAGAGGAGGAAAGAAATCACATCCAAGAACACATCTATCATTCAATAGCAACAACAACTTGACATTTCCACCACAGCAAGTGAGTCCACATCAATAGTGTCATGTGAAGTTATGTCATCATTTGTCAAAGGCCACATCACTATTATGGGCCATAACTGTTGTAAATGAAATGTAACATAAAGTGAAAGTCCAATGAACACACATGAATATGAAGAGTCATGTTAGGTGAAAATTCATTGCAAGTTGAACAATCATGAGGGTAGTCCAAGAGTCACAAGGGTCAAGCATCACCCTTGGTTATATATACTCCCCTCAATGTATGAGCAAGGTATTTTCACCTTGGCTGCTCCCACGAAGCATAGAGAGTTTTCTATCACTTCTTTGAGGAGTGAGAAGTGGCTCCAATGTCCCACTACCAGGGCTAGTGATGTTTGATGTAAACATGTCTTGGAGATTTTTCTTAATACAGAAGCCTTTTACGGCTAGCATGTTTCCATGCATGACTTGTAGATTTTTATAATACTATTCTTTTATCATTTGTAATTCATTTTTGTTTCACATGTATTAAGATAGTTGAACTATTTTGGTTTTTTTTGTACTTACCTTTTTGGGAATGTGTTGTATTGGTTATCGTTGTTATCTCATGCTTGTGGACTACTCTATACGATAGTAGACAAACCTTCCTCTCTTATTGGTTATAATGACAATCACATCCATTGTGGACTGCTCTGTTGGATGGTGGATGGATTTTCCCTTGTACTTTGGTTTTAATGGCTATCACAACCGTTGTGGACTATTCTGCTTGATGTTGGACAAACATTTCTAGTTTGCTTGTGTCTCTTCCTAGGTGGTACTATTACCACTCACTTAGAGGCTCACTTTATTTCCCCCTTTTGTAGTAAGATATCCCAGACATAGTTACGTTGTGCACTCACCACGCACACTCACCTCACTTTTTGAAGATACTAGTGTAACACTCTCATGTGATGAACAACAAGAGACGAGGAAGATCTCTAAGTAAATGGAAATTGGGCCATCATACTCTATGGGACTCCTACACCAAATGGTGTGAAATCTAATTGGGACTTCATGTCGGGGAGATCCCATGAATGTTAGCGGAGCCAACACTATCATATATATATATATATATATATATATATATATATATATATATATATATATATATATAGTAATGTTCCTTTATGTATATTTTATAATATTTATAATTTAAAATAACATAATGGTCAATGTGGCATACAATACATAAGAAAAAAAGATTTTATTTATATTTATCAAAAGTTACATATAATGTTTACAAGTTGTCTTTCATGTTTTTTTATTTATTTAATGGAATGCCATGTGAAGTTAAAGCAAGACCAAGACCAAGATAACTCGACGAAGGAATACATTGAAACAAGGAGACAAAATAATAAAATTTTCAAATCAATAGCGATACACGAGAAAATTTTATTCATAGAAAAACTTGTCAAAAACGTTGGGAATCCTATATGGTGGAAATCCACTTTAAACAAGATCATAAGATCCATCAAATTACTAAAATCTCCACCAAAAATAGCTAAGTTTCTCATTATTATTTTTATGACCAACTAATATGCCCAAGAAAATATTTGTTAGAGATTACAAATGACTTGATTTAATATAATTTTATTCTTAACATGCTTCAAATTTTAGCAACAAAGGCTGCAAGCTAGGTGCAACCACACTATTGCAACAAATTCTTTAACTACTTAGCACACCCAAAGATGCACTATAATTGAAAATTTCATAAGAGAACTCTCCATTGTTGAAAATATAGAAGTGTTCATATTACATTTACTAAATATATAATTAATAAATGTATTTTTAATTGGAATTTAACAATATAATTTTGGTGAAATTGTAATTTTTTATTATTTAGAATTTGTTTTTAAATGTATAAATAAATTTACGAGGTTAAAAATTATTTAAAACACTTAAATTTGGAAAATTCCACAGCTTAAATTTACAATTTTAAAAATTATTTGAACAAACTTTAACCAAATCCAACAAAACAAAACACTACTTAGAATATGTATGTTAAGATAGCTTTACCATGTGTAAGAGTACATTTATATTTTCTGAGATCTTTACCAATTGCAGGACTATATTTGGATTGAATATTAACACTAGCATGCAATGTTTTAAATGTTTGATTTTCGTTATTGGTAATTAGGAAATATTTTGGTATTTTATAGTGTTATTTTTCAATTATTAATCCAAATAGATATGTTGTAAATAATGCATTATTTTAATTATCAATAAAAAATTTCTCTAAATAAATTGAGATTAAGAGTAGGAAAATTTTATTCCTTGAGTTTATAAAATCAATCCCTTGGGTTTATTAATATAAGGGTTCATATTACTACAATTTAATATTATTTTCTTAGGTTTATAATCCCTTGGGTTTTTAGTATTAATTCCTAGGGTTTAATATTCCCTTGGCTTTGTAATACCAATCATAGTCAACCATGGTCCAATGTCACATTGTGACAGAGATTCTCTCGATTTGAAAATAAATCATGGTCAACCATGGTCCAATGTCACATTGTGACAAGGATTGTCTCAATATGAAAATCAACCATGGTGAACCATGTTTATTTTAGTGTTTATAATATTTATCTTAGGGTTCATATACCTTGGATTTATAATCATGGTCAACCATGGTCCAATGTCACATTGTGATAAATATTTTCTCAATATGACAATCAACGATGGTCCAACATCACATTTTGACTAAGATTGTCTTCAAATGAAAATAAATCATGGTCAATCATAATAAACCATGGTCCAATGTCACATTATGACAAGAATTGTCTCAATATGGAAATCAACCATGGTAAACCATGATTATTTTAGGGTTTATATTATTTATCTTATGGTTTATATACCTTGGTTTTATAATTTTCATCCCTTGGGTTTATTATCTCCTAAGGTTTATAATATCAATCCCATGGGTTTATTAATCTAAGGGTTCATATTCCTAGGGTTTAGTATTATTCCCTTATGTTTATAATCACTTGAGTTTTAGTATTAATCCCTTGGGTTTATTAATCCCTTGGGTAATATCAAGCATGATCAATCATGGTGAACCATTGTCTAACATCGCATTGTGACAAAGATTATATCAATATGAAAATCAATCATTGTCTCAACTATGGTCCAACGTCGCATTATGACAAAGATTGTCTCAATATGATATTCATTGTCAACCATGGGCAACCATGGTCAATCATGGTAAACCTTGGTCAACCATGGTCTAAAGTCACATTATGAAAAATATTGTGTCACTATGAAAATTAGTCATTGTCTCAATTATGGTCCAACATCACATTATGGCAAATATTGTCTCAGTATGATAATCATGGTCAACCATGGTCCAACATCGCATTGTGACAAAGATTGTCTCAATATGAAAATCAATCATTGTCTCAACCATTGCCCAACATCGTATTATGATAAATATTGTCTCAGTATGATAATCATGGTAAACCTTGGTCAACCATGGTCAAACATCGTAGTGTGGCAAAGATAGTCTTCATATGAAAATCAACCGTGGTTAAGCATGGTAAACCATAGTCCATCATCAGATTGTAACAATGATTGTCTCAATATGTAATTAAGCCATGGTCAACCATAGTCAACCATGTTTATATTAGTGTTTATATACCTTGGATTTATAATATTAGTCCGTTCAGTTTAATATTATCCAATCATGGTCAACCATGGTCCAATGTCGCATTGTGACAAAGATTGTATCAATATGAAAATTAGTTATTGTCTCAACTATGGTCCAACATCGTATTATGAAAAAGGTTGTCTCAATACCATAGTCATGGTCAACCATGGTCAATCATTGTCAACCTTGGTCAACCTTGGTCCAACGTTGCATTGTGACAAAAATTGTCTTAATATGAAAATCAATCATTGTCTCAACCATGGTCCAACATCATATTATGAAAAATATTTTCTCAATATGATAATCATGGTCAACCATGGTCAATCATGGTCAACATTGGTCAACCATGGTCATCCACAGTTAATCGTGGTAAACCATGGTCGAACGTCACATTGTGAGAAAGATTGTCATGATATGAAAATCAACCATTGTTAAGCATGGTCAACCATGGTCCAACATCACATTGTAACAAGGATTGTCTCAATATGAAAATCGACCATAGTCAACCATTTTTATTTTAGGGTTTTAATATTTATCTTAGGTTTTATATACCTTGGGTTTATAATTTTGATCCCTTGGGTTAATAATATCAATTCTTTGTATTTTGATATCACAGACTAAGAGGGTGAAATTCACGAGGAGCATGAGTGGTTCACTTTCTATGGTCTCCACAGCTCTGCCTTGACACCCCTGCTTATGTACTACCAAACGAAACCCTACAAATGAACCTCTGGCACACTGCTGAGGAGGAAATGAACGATATGGTAGGGGGGAGATATCCCCTCCGATAGGAACATTGTCGCAGGAGAATCAAGTTAGCATGGAGAAACTAGCAGCAACGGAGGACGAGGTAAGGGAATACTAGTCTTGTGAGCTAACTAGTAAGCAGGTTTGGGAGGAAAATGCCTACCAAGAGCTACAAAAAAACCAAGATTCATTATTCTGAATAACAAATTGGGGGAATATTGAAAATACATGAAGGAGCATGCCCTAATATGTAAGTTCATCAGGGCATGGCTGACCAAGAAAGAGTTGATTAAATGTATCCAGCAAAGATAGAAACCGAAAACCCACATTGATCTCAATCTTGGGGCAAAGGGATTTTTCATAGTGATCTTCTCATATCTGGAAGAAAAAGTTAGGGTTTTTCAAGATGGGTCTTATGTTCTCAACAATGAATGACTCTTCATTAGGTACTGGGAAGAATGCTACAACCTAGATCAAGAGAAACTCCTGGCTGCCCCAATCTGGGTTCGACTATTTGGCCTACCAATGGACTTCTAGGATCTATAGATCTTGGAAGGAATCAGGAACTCTATTGACACCGTTGTAGCTTGGGCATGGGGCATGTCCCTAGGATTCACCCTTCGGGTGATCTGGAAGGAGTGAAACCATATAATCTTTAAGAAGAAAGAAACTACATAGGAGAAATTATGGAATGGTATAGTCCAGAATATAAGGGAAACAATTCTTGTTGAGACATGGCACCAAGAGGACTCGCAAGTGCCTCCTTAAGAAGCTCGCATCCTCCAAAAAATCAATTTAGCTCCAAAATGATTGCTATTATGGCATGGAAGATAAGTAGGGTAGGTACAACCTCTAGGTCCCATTTCACCCCCACAGAAGATAGCTTCATGAAACTTAACTTTGATGGGGCTTCCAAAGGGAACCCAGCTAGGAGGTCTCTTCCGGGACCCCCAGGCTGACACTCGGCTTACTTATGCTAAAAGTTGTGGGATAGCCAGTAAAAATGAGGCATAGTTTGCTACAGTGCGACAGGGTCTCCTAATAGCTATCAGAATGGGATATTGAAACCTAGACGTGGAAGGAGATTCAAGCCTGGTCATAAATACGGTGGAAAAAATAAACAATGGAACTAAGTGGGATAAACTTAGTCAAAGATGGAGGATAGAAAGAATCAATCAAGAGAGGCAAAATTATCCGCAAATTTGAATACATTCAGGTTAGACATGTCAGGATGGAAGGAAACAAAGGGGCTAACTTCCTGACTAACTAGGGGTGCAATCATCAACAGGTAAGGCTAGAAAAAAGTGGTCAGTCCGACATTGGGATGAAACCTTCAAACCCCTGGAGGTAATACTAACTCAGGACTCTAGACATAGCTGAGAAAGTAGATTAAAAGAAACTCATGTACCCGATCAGGATGCGAGCTGCCAGTTGGGACAACCTGGGTGGAGTCATGTATTGTACTGGGGCACTTAATATTGTCGTCCCCCACATGATCAAGGCAGGGGGTGTGGTGACCCTTAGCATGAATGCATGCTGGGGAAGTGGGCAAGGTGGCAGGACTGGAGGCAAGGCAGGGTATATTGGCAGGAGAGGTAATTCGACGTGCAACATTAGAAAGAAAGATTGTGGTGAAGGGTGGCATTACAGTGCAGTGGGAGGACACCAGAATAGGGAGAACTAAGGCCGATGATGGATGTCTGTAGACTTTGGGTATGTAATTCAGCTTTGCTTCAACATTGAAATTATATTTTGGTTGGGGTTTTGCTGGGGTGAAAGGAGGGGAACTAGTAAGACAATTTGGGGAATATAAAACTATTGCTGGCAATGGGGAAGGAAATTATTTTCCATTTCTTGGTTTTGTGTCTGTACCTTCTATCAAATGGGTAAAACCCATGACTGTTGCGGGAAATCACTTGCGGTTGGGTTGGGAAGCTCTGCTCTCTCTAAATAAGGTTGGGGGGAATCTTGATAGTGGCACTGAAATGCATGAGGGGTAGAGGCTCGCAGAGAGGGGTAGGGGGAAGCAGCTGGTAGGGGGCTTGGGGTGCAGCCATGCCCATGGCTCACAAAGAAATCACTGGGGTAGCTAGAAACCTTACTAGATTGATGGCAAGGCTAGAAATCCTGAGTGGGAACCCAGTCGGGGGGAACTGAGGGGCAAAGCCACTTACCCTTGGGCCGAGGGGGCAAGGAATTTGAATTATCGCAAGCATGTTGCTAGAATCAAGGAGGGTCTGTGGGCTCAACTTGGGCCAAGGACGGATGACCTGCTTGCTAACACTAGTAAGGGGGAAGGGAATAAAGGAGGTTCAAGGGGCATGAGACAAGGGCCTCCCCTCTAGGTTTCCTCAGTTTTCTAGAAAGCAGGTCATGGCTCGTGTTGTGATAGGTCATGGGCATGGGAGGAGAGGCCTGACACTTAGAAAAGATAAGGGGTTAAGCATGCCCAAACCACACAAGGGCGAGAAATCAGTAGAAAACCTCATCACCGAAGCAGCGCAGGCTTACCGAGAGGAGACGGATGCTGGAATCCAAATATTGTTGGAAGAATGGGAAGAGGAAGTGAAATGAGGAAGCAATACGGAGGAAGAGATGGATAACTAGAGGACTCTTGTCCCAGATCCGGGTAACACCCGGGGCAGAATCACACAGTTCAAGAAAACACTGTACTTATATTGGTTAATGAAGAGTTTATTATGAAAGGCGATGGAGCAAATATCTGTGGGTATGGAAGTGACATTATAGGGAATGTTGAACTATAAGAAGGATATGGAGAAAATCCTCTTCTAGCTGCATAAATAGGATATTAGGTTGGACAAAATCGACTACCATATCCCTTGCATACTGTAATTATACGATATGCCAGGGGCATTCGCTAAGGATCCAACACCCGTCGCATTTGCCTCAGAGGATCAGAAGGATTAGACTCCTACCCATGCATAATTTTGTATTATGCAGTTTTCTTTTAATTTCCATGTTGCAAATATTAGTTTTTATAGTTATGTAGTGTATAGCAATGAGATAAAGACATATCTAGCATGGCTAGAAACACTAAGACATAATTGTTTTTGGATGGCTTACAACACTGATTGGTGGCCAACAGATTTTGTTTCCCTTTGGGGCAAGTTGAGGCCACCTTGTTAATCTGTGTGTTGCACAATTGCTTATTATATAATAGAAAATGGAATGGACCTACCAAGCTTAACAAATAAAAATAATATCAAACCTTTGGGTTTATTAATCTAAGGGTTCATATTCCTAGGGTTTAATATTATTCTCTTAGGTTTATAATCCCTTTGGCTTTTACTATTAATCCCAAGGGTTTATTATTCCCTTGGGTTTATAATACCAATCATGCTCAAACATGGTCAATCGAGGTCCAATGTCACATTGTGACAAATATTCTATCGATTTGAAACTCAATCATGGTCAACCATGTTCCAACATCACATTATGATAAGGATTGTCTCAATATGAAAATCAACCATGTTTATTTGAGTGTTTATGATATTTATCTTAGGATTTATATACCTTGGGTTTATAATATTAGTCCCTTGGGTTTAGTCAATCATGGTCAAACATGGTCAACCATGTTTATTTTCATTTTTATAATATTTATTCTAGGGTTTATATACCTTGGGTTTATAATCTTATTCCCTTGGGTTCATAATCCCTTGTGGTTTAAGTATAATTCCTTGGGTTTATAATATCAATCCCTTGGGTTTATTATTCCCTTGGATTTATAATATAAATCCCTTGGGTTTACAATACCAATCATGGTCAACCATGATCAATCATATCCAACCATGGACAACCATAGTCGAATGTCACATTGTGCTAAATATTATCTCAATATGAAAATCAACCATAGTCAACCATTGACCAACATTACATTGTGAGAAATATTGCCTTGATATCAAAATTAATCATGGTCACCAATGGTCCAACTTCTCATTGTGACAAGGGTTGTCTTAATATGGAAATAAACAATGGTCAACCATCATCAACCTTGTTTATTTTAGGGTTTAAAATATTTATCTCAGGTTTTATATACCTTGGGTTTATAATATCATTCATGGTGAGCCATGATCCAATGTCACATTGTGACAAAGATTCTCTCGATTTGAAAATCAATAATGGTCAACCATGCATAACCATGGTCGAATGTCACATTGTGACAAGTATTGTCTCAATATGAAAATCAACTATCGTCAACCATGTTTATATTAGTGTTTTCCATATTTATGTTAGGGTTTATATCTTGGTTTTAAAATATTATTCCCATGGGTATAATATTATTCAACCATGGCCAACCATGATCAGCCATGTTTTATAAAACTAATCATGGTAAACGATGGTCAAACATCATATTGTAGCAAGGATTGTCTCAATATGAAAATCAACCATGGTCAACCATGGTAAACCATGCCAATTTTAATGTTTATGATATTTATCTTAGGTTTTATATACCTTGGGTTTATAATATTAGTCCCTTTGGTTTAGTCAATCATGGTTGACCTTCGTCAACCATGTTTTATAAAATCAAACATGGTCATCCATGGTCAATCATGGTCAACCATGGTCAAACATCGCATTGTGACAAAGATTTTTCTGATATGAAAATAAACCATGGCTAAGCATGGTCAATCATGGTCCAACATTACATTGTAACAAGGATTATCTCATTATGAAAAGCAACCATGGTTTACCATTTTTATTTTAGTGTTTATAATATTTATCTTAGGGTTTATATACCTTGGGTTTATAATATTAGTCTCATGGGTTTAATCTATCATGGTCCAACGTTGAATTGTGATAAATATTGTATCAATATGAAAATAAATTATGATCAAACATGGTCCGCGATGGTCCAACATCATATTGTGACAAGGATTGTCTCAATATAAAAATCAACCATGGTCAATAATGGTCAACCATTTTTATTTTAGGGTTTATAATATTTGTCTTTAAGTTTATATACCTCGAGCTTATAATATTAATCTCTGTGGTTTATTAATATTCCATTGGGTTTATACTCCCTTGAGGTTGTAGTATTAATCCATTGGGTTTATAATATCAATCCGTTGGGTTATTAATCCGAGGGTTCATATTCATAGGGTTTAATATTATTCCCTTGGTTCTTTTTATTATTAATACAATATTTTCTTAATGCATAATAAATATATTAATATTATTGATAAATCCCTTCGGTTTAATATTAATTAATATATAATAATATTTAAATTAATATTTAGTAATACAATTTTTTTTAATAAATTAATATTTAGTATTAGGGTTTATAATATAGGTTTTATGATTAGCACTTATAATATTGGGTTTGATATTATCGTTTATAATATTACATTTAAAATATAACATATATTAAGTTGACACATATAACATATATCAACCACATTTATTAATGTGGTTGTGCTAGTAAAAAATAGTGTTTTTAGCTTGGCTCAACTATAGGTTTATGTTTACATGTGTAGTCAGTTATTGATTTGTTTGTTGATTATTACTAGTTTATTTTTGAGTTATATAAATGTGATATAAATATAATATTTAATTCTGAAAAATAAATATTAATATTTTTTATCATAATTTCTAGTTGAAATATTCATGTTGTGGTTTTTGAATATTTACGTAATAATTTTAATTATTTAGCTTTTAGAAAAAATAAGTCAAAATTAAAATTGAAAAGCTTTTGGTTTATTTCCCGATCTAATTTGTCTAGAATCGAATAAAGATTCATTGAAATCAAAATTTTGACAAGTAAACTCTTCATAATCGAAGTGCTCCATAAATTTTTTAAAGTGTTCAATCTATATATAAAATAAAAAAATCAGTTCAAATACAGAAATTTACATTTTATACCATTGTTTTTCAGCCAATTCTAACCAAAAATCAATTAGAATCTCTAAAAATAACACTTAAAAAGACTACTTGAAAATAAATTATCCATTTCTCGATGCTCTAAAAATTGCCATCATTAAAACTCTCAAACGTTGGCCACGACTTGACCATTTAAAGTTTTAAATGCATGTAACAAAGATTATGGAAATTGTTTGGTCTTACTTTCAGCAGCCAGTCGAGGTTGGACTTCACGAACATGATTTTTTCACACTTCACGGCTATCGAAAAGTAAATGTAAATATCGTTGCATCTTAATGGTTCATATGAATAACGATTACACGTTGGAATTGAAAATGGTGAATATTAACATTATTAAATCTTGAATTTAGGCAGCTTAGATGTTTGATTTCACAAAATTTATGTTTTCCACACATTATATTTATTCAAAAATTTATGTACATATCAATTTTTAGCTGCAATATTCATATGATGGTTTGGTTTTTATATATCTGTGTAGTCATTTTCTATTATCTCTCTTTACATACATATATATATGGTTTAGACCTTTCCATCTATGAGTATGATTGAAACTCTCAATGCTGTATTACGTTCTACGAATTCCCAACTATCTTGTAATTATGTTTTTGAACAATTCTACGATTTTCGTTTATGGACTAGTTTATTTTTTTGTATTTAGACTTTTCCATCCATAAGCATTCTTGAAACTCTCAGCGGTTCCCCATAATTTAATAATTCCCAATTGTTTTGTAATTATGTTTTTGAACAATAATACAATTTTAGTTGCCACTTCACAAATCTAACTTTTTCTAATTTTTTTCATAATTTACTGTTATCTAAAAGCTCATGTATATATCAATCCATGGTAATGTAGTAACTGCTAAGTTTTATATGAATAGCAAATGCCACCCGAGAAATGAGGATGGTGAAAGTTAAGATTATTAACTCTTGAATTTAGGCAACCAATGGAGGTTGGACTTCACAAAAATGATTTTTTCACACTTCACTGTTATCCAAAATTCGATGTATGAACCAATTTCGAGTTGCAATATTCATGTTATCCATCTTTATTAAAAAAAAAATAGTATTTTTTTTAATATGAGCAAAAACTCCATGTGCTTTTCTTTTGTTTTGGGCTATTTGGATCTTGCCATCCATGAGCATCATTGAAACTCTCCACTTTGACAACAATTTAATAATTCATAAGTATATTTTCGTAATTATGGTTTTCAACAATTTTAGTTTTTAAATTAGTATAACAGAGTCTAGTTTTTAAATGATTGTAACAAAGTTTATGGAAAATTGATGGAGCTTTCACCTGAATTTAGGTAGTCAATAGAGGTTTGACTTCACAAATATGTTTTTTTCACATTTCACAATTATCCAAAAGTTCATGCACATATCATTCCATCTTAATGAAATAAATGTTGAAGTTTCATATGAATAACTACCAGCATAGATCCATTTGAAACACGGATCTAACATGAGTTGAAAGGGATCAAAATTCTTCCGGTGCAAATTTATTTTAGAGTGAAAAAAAATGTGTAATTTTTCATTGTTTAAATTGTATTTTTGATACAACTAAATAAATATGTATAACATATTCTTTATTATTATAGTGGACATTTCTTTTCTATTTAGAGAATATTTTATTTTTATTTTAAGAGGGCCACGTGTCAAGTCCAAATTGAGCACGTACATACTTACACATCACCTTCACAATGGGTTGTAGAATGAGTCTTTCGGCTCAATGGCACCCTAAAATTGAGGATGGTGAAAGCTAAGATTATTAAATTTCAAACTCTTGAATTTAGGAAGATAATAGCTTTTTCACTTCAAAAATGTGTTTTTCACATTTCACAGCTATCCAAAATTTAATGTACATATCAATCCACCATAATGCCATAATTGTTAATGTTTGTATGAATAGCAATGAGACCCTGGAATTGAGGATTGTGAGGGATAACATTATTAACTCCCTACACCTTTAGACATAGTTATTGGAGAATCCCTACACCTTGTTGTGCCACTTCACACATGTCATCAAGGGCCATGTTATTACCATGTGGAGGACTATAGGGCACATAGGTTGGAAGTTAGGTGAGAATACTTTTTAAGGAATACACTCTATTAGAAACTTTAACACATATCTATTTCATATTTCTAGTCTTCTTATTATATCCATTTCCCCAAACCCTTCCAACTTCATGTTAATTATGACTCAAGGTCAATTTGGAAAACCCATCAAATGGTTTTGAGTTAATTTAACATAATGATCTTATATGCAATTTCTCTGAGAACATAATTTCTAACATAAGTGGAGGCTAACCTTTTTACAACATTTGTTTATACAATTAATTTGATAAAGGTCAAAGGTGAATTATATTATTTGGATGTTGTTGTCACTGGTACAATGAGCCTCCAAAATTCTTGCCTAACCTAATTTTGGAACCTACTTGAATTGTTGTTTCAAGATAACCTATATTTTCTTATTATTTCGTCATGTTGTTTAAGTTTCAACTACCATTTCATTATTCCTAAGTGTCACTTTTCTTCTCAATTCAAAGTTTTCTAAGTTTCATCACCTTATCTTTAGAATAGCACTTGTGTTGTGTTTCTAAATGTAAGAAAAGAACTAGGTTTTATTGACATAGTAACTAGCTTTCTCTCGACATGCATCCCACACAAAAGCTAGAAAATCACAACTTTTCTCGAAGAAAATCGCACTTTCTAAGCTTACCAGTCATAAAAGGCCATTGTTAGTTCGAATTTTTCCCTCCATAAGACAAAGCGCACTCATAACTCACAGTGAGTGCACTCCTTGTTTTCTAGAACTGCATTCTACTGGTCCCTAGCATGAGTACACTCTTTAATCTCAGTGACTACGCCATTGTGGAGCACACTTAATCTTATCTAGAGTTTCACCCTCTTTCCCTTCATGCATACACTTTCCTTGGTTGCATGGGAGCACACTCCTAGAAAAGAGGAGGCCACTCCACTTTAAATAAGTAACTCACTCATCGATTGACAAGTGGTAGGCATGCATGAATCTAAATTGCATGTATATTTTCTTTATAAACAAGCCAGTATTTCATTTATTCTCACATTCATTCCTCACTCTGGACTAATTTCACTTCTTCACATCAAGGAGATACCCTTTGATTTTGATCACAAGTAAGTCTTGCATGTTTCTTTTCTTTTCTTGATTTTAATTTTTTTGTTGTATCTTTTGATTTCCTTTTTATCGTTTTGATCTGTTTCATTTTCTTTACTGGCGTTTACATCCATTATTCATGTTAAAAGTGTCATCTTGTTGTCGCAAGTGGAATTTCTTGTGACTCTTCGCATTTTCTGACCCTTAACCTTTTGGTCATGGTTGTGACATGGCCTGTAGCTACTTGCAGACCCTTCCTCTCAATATCCTTGTGATTATGTCTTGTTGTTGACCTTTAGTAGCATATTTTGAGCCATCTCTAGCAAGAGCGAACTTCTAGAAATTAAGAGCCCACTATCTCAAATAACTGTGACTATAAGACCAAGTCCCATTTTAGAGCAGACTTTGGAGAAACATGAATCCCTCTATCTTGAAAAATGTGCCCAACAGAAAGTGTTTTCTGTCTTGAGTGCATAGCACACTAACAACAAACAAACAACCTTCCTTGATCATTGATTGTGTAACATGCTCCCTTATTGGCCTCTATTAAGCACATGTCATAGAAAAGCATTAATATTAACATCGTGTTCATTGATCTTGAGCCTTGTGCCCTCATGGTTTCCCTTGATTGCATACCACACTTACACCAATTAGTAAGTCTCCCTTATGCTCTAAGTCTATGCCTTGCTCCCTCTCCCTGGACTCTCTCTTTCTTCTTGAGTGCATAACGCACTGTCAAGGCTCAAGTAGGCATTAACTAACCATTGCTTCTCTGACATGCGATCTCCTCTTTTCTTGAAGAAATTTTCAATCTTAATGGTCTGTTAAAACATTAACTCATTTTTTATAGGCTTAGCTCTCATCTAGATCCATCTTTCCCTTCGTCGATACCTTTTAATACTTTTGCATGTGTTAGATAGGGAATTTCTTGAAACTAATTCTTGCTCACCATGATTATATCTCCCATGTAGGTGTTTTAGGCACAAGTTATATTACTCTCTCATCATATGTTGGAATAATTCCCCCCACTACTCGTCAAGTTGTTTCGAAAGAAATCTCAAAAGCAAGTACAAAAGAGGAAATTGGGATGGTTAAGCGCATAATGCTTATGCTTTCTGAAGCATAGTACTTCATTGAAAAATCATCTAAGATCTCATGCAAATACATTTAGGATACATTCATGGAAGAAAAATCCCCTTATAATATGGAGGCTAGGGATTTAATATCAAGTGGTAATGCCAAGTTCCCAGTAATGTCGTCTCTGGAATCCATTGAGTGGATCTTGTCAAATATGCTTAACAAAAATCTAGTCCAATGTGGTGAAAGTGGTACTGATATTTTCACTTATCACACTCGTGACATGCACTCATATTATAAGACAATAAAACCAAATGAGTAAGAAAATACTCAACTTTATGCGACATGGGAAAATCTCAACACTAAGGAGATCATTAAGTCATGGTGCCAAGAGCCTCTTAGATTCTATCATAGACCAAGTACAGTCTACCCAACTAGAACTCTTAGAAAGGTCTATCTGTTTCTCATAGCCATGTGCTACAGGTTGCATGTTCTAAAGAATGAAGAAATCTTTAAGGAGAATTGGATCTTTCTGCTCAACCTGGTTTTTACAAGAGGTATGGTATTTAATTGGGAAAATATCTTTTCTTATGCACTGCAACATCATGTAAGGTAGGCCAAAGTAGTAATGTAAGAAAAGTAGGAACCAAACTTTTACATGCTAGCTTGTTTACTAGATGGGATTCGTGCTCGATATGCTTTTATATGGATGATATGGAATTGAACACCACAAGAAAATCTACTTGTCTATTGGCATTGTAGAGTACTATCAGAGAACAGTTTCAGAGGGGTCTATAATCAGTTGGCAAAGCATTTATTTTTTTCCTTTATCAAATGATATTCAAGGTGGATCTTCCTTGCATGATCTATCAGGTTAAGGAGGCATTGTATGACATCAAAGATTGGTTTGCCATATTCGATGGCACATATATCAAATGATTTTAGGGTCACACAACTCCCCATGTTGTGCCAAGATATGTAACAAAGAAATTTCCCTTTCAAGAAGTAGCCTATCAACTAAACCATGGATTGTCTACACTACTCCACAAAAGGAAAATGAATCCTTGTTTTGCCTTGCCTTTACGAATCAGACTCTATGAGCTGAAGAGCCTTAAGGCATCTAAAGAAGAAATTTAAGAATTCAAGTGACTTTATTTTCGAACTAGGAGCTTTCACAAATATGATCCAAGAAAGGTATGTAGAAACATTGTGATAGGATAGGTTACACCTGGGCATATGTACCAATGATTATTTCATAGGATGAAAAGCTTAAAAATTAGTATAACACACAAATAAAGTACCACCCAAAACATGAAGTAGGTCCCTCGTAGGTTCGACACATTCCATAAGTACAAATAAAGGAGGTACAACATGACTAAACTTCTCAAGTGGCTACCTCAGATCCTAGAAATATGGTTAAGAATGCTACTGTGGTAGATACCAACACGAAGTTTAAGGCCGAACCTACGATTAAGGATTCCATTCAACTAGAGTAGTAAAATAAGAATAGGGCGGAGAAAAAAAGAAGAAAGCAGGAGGAAAAAGAACATAATAAGGAGAATGATCACTAGCAGAAGGAAGGGGAATATAATAGAAAGAAAGATGACATATGTAGACTACAATACAAGGCAGAGGAGGAGATAAGGAAGGTAGAAGAAGAACGAAAAATCATGGAAGAAGAACAACATAAGCGGTTATAGGAGGAATAAGCTACAAAAATGTTAGAGGAAGAATAGATGACCCAGGAAATAGATGCGGAATTGGAAGAAGAATATGTTATTGATCTGACTAAGGATGAGCTAGGTACTCCATTCAATCCTCCATTTAAAGGTGGCCTATAATAGCCCCAAGTTAAAAGTTCATGTAATAAAAGGATAAAAAATGAAAAATAAGACCAGGGTCATGGGACATGTATTCCAAGTTGAATGTTAGGAAAAACTCTATAGTGGGTATCACTTGTTGTTTATCATGGCTAAGAAAATTGGAAAAGGAATTGGAAAATTCAAAGAGGAATTAATTCGGATTTATTTATGAAAATAAAGGAAAATAGGAGAAAAGAGAGATGAAGGGTCACATATTTGCATGAGAAGGAAAATTAATGAAAATGAATAAATTAGAGGCCACAATAATAAAAAGGATTTAGAGGATTAGTTCAAAACTTTTGCTAGTTCAGCTTTTTTTTAGTTCAGTTTCGGAGCTCTCTTCTATTCTCTCATAATCTTGAACACCTAGAACATTTTTGGAGTACTCTAAAATTGGAGAAAGGAAGGAAAATGAATTACAAGGAAATCAAATGAAAGAAAATGAAATAAAAAGGAAAAGTAAGGAAGGTTGGATCAAGGAGCCTTAACAGGAGGATTTTATAGGTAACAGGTTGCATGTGTGATTTCCTTGCTGAGGGTTGAATGCATTGTACATGAATTTATTAATTTGGTTCATATGTTTTTATTGGAATTGGTTTTCCATTGTTTGACAATGGTTTCAACCCTTCCTTTCCATTTCTTGGATAACCATGCTGTGATGAGATTCTTTTCTGGTTGAGTTTTGGATTTCTGGAAGGTTTTGGAACAGGGTGAGGTGGTCTTAGGAAAATTCCAAAGGGTTGGGAGTGAAGGTGGTTTAATCTCTATGAAGCCCTCGACAGGTGGGTGGAGACAAGAAAATTACACAAGGTAATGGTGAAGAAATTCTGAGGAATCCAAAATTGTTTTGGATTTGTGATCTCTTAAATGGTTTTGGCAAGATCGTGGTAGCTTAAGGGTGGAGGTGGCTTAATCTTCAGGAATCCCTAGTTGTTTATGCCTTGAGATCAAACATTCATGATTGGAATATGGTATAGGGGTGACTGGTTGAAAGAGAGATTTGGTTCAACCTAATCTATGGTTGGCAGTTACGTGGAACTTCCCAACTTGGTTGGTTTTTGCATCAGTTAATAAGAACTATTTTCCTATTGTAATCTGAGATCATTTGTACTTGTTATTATGATGATTTGTTAGTTTTTCTTCCATGGTTAACAATCTAGTTATATTTTGTTTATAAGCATTTTTTTGTAATGTGCTCTATCTATGACTTGTTTAGGATTTTATAAGTATATGAATGGTTGATGAATGCATGGAATATTGAGTGTTATTGCAACTATGTGTAGAGGGCATAATTCCTTATTGATATTTTCACATGGATCACAAACCCTTATGATGAAATATCCATTGAAGACCTGTGAATCTTATGTTAGCCATGTGTTTGACAAAATGTATGATATGGATTAAGCATGTTCAATTTATTTCTTGTTCCAGTTTTGTATGAATGGATTCATAATTATGTCATTTATCATTCTGAGAAACTACAAGCATTTTTGGCCAGTGGCCTAGAGGCTATCTTGGAAAATTGGCTCAGATCTTGGGACCACACCCTCTAAACTGAAGGACTTGGGTTGCAACCACATGGAGCTAGTGTTGCGTGTGTGGCTTTAGGGTCATAACCACACCCTTGCAGGCTTGTGCATGTGGTTGGTGTGTTAGTTCAATGAAAAAGAAATCCATATTGGGGATTGGGCATCTAGAATGGTTGTTTAACTTATGGGTGCTCTGTAGCCCTTGAGGAAGGTGAGGAAGGTTTAAGTTTGTAGGCCCCACTTCCTTAACTGGAATTTGGAGGTCGAGTCATATCATAGTAACTCTTTGTCTCCTGTTTACCTTGGAAGGATAGTGAAATTGGGTAAATATGAGAGGTGTTTGCTACAGATTAGTATCAAAGCATTGTTCAAATACTTGGACTGGATGGGTTAGATCCATGTCATTATGAATGCACTATTATGGTTATGGTTAGCATTCATGAGGTTATTATATGTAGTTAGTATTACCATGCATTATGTCAACATATTGATATGATCATGTATAAGTATATATGTATCATGCTAATCTCGATTGATTTTGCAGATGAGATAGCCTCCCCTAAAATTCACTGAGGTATGTTGATTATGTTTATATTTGGTTATCTGAGATGGTATGTTTGTAGGAATAAGAAGATCATAGATGACTAGAAGAATGGTGGATTACAATTCACGTGACTCTTGTTATAGATTAGATGAGTAGAACAAAGATGAGTAATCTCCTGGCCACTGGGTTATGGGCCCATGAAAATAAACCTTTATGTGCAACAATGAGAATATAAATCAAATTATCCAAAGTTTCAAAAAACATTGGACAACACAAGGAAGGACTAGTGTTCTTTTCTATTTCGATCTGCTCAGCTCTTGATTTGTTGCACAGGTTTGGAAATGGATGAGTGTTATCATGTATTTAAATATACTCCCTCACATGGATATTCCTTTAGGCTATGAGTATGGTCCTCCTACAAACACTTGGAAACCCCCATTTCTCAAATAGAACATTTTAATAAGGTAATCACCAACATGACTATTTGAATAGGGTTTCCATGAAAGAAAATAAACAACACATATTCAAAAAAAGCACAGGCAACACATATTTTAAATAAATATTACATATGTGACCTCTCAAGACTTGAGGGTCTTATCTCAATCTAATTTTACATGGTGTCGACCGCTTTGATATAATCATAGGCTACTAGTATAACTATCAAGAAAAAAAAACCCGAATACAAGGAGGAATCCTGTCCTCTCCCACCCCATGGCTTCTAAAGGCATATAATATTCATTTACAATTCAAAAAAATGAGAGGAAATCATGTCCTCTTTCCATGATCACCACGTTACTCCTTTTAGATGCTTTAGTGAGTAATACCCCTACATCGTATGCATTGTTTAAAATATTCATGATCCCCCAATCATGTGTTTTCATTACTCCGTATCGTTCATCTCCATATTTGTCTTATTTCGCCTCATGTTTCATTGAGCTTCGAATTGTACTCATTAGGGAGATGCAACCAATCCTCCACTGACACCTCACAAATATCTCTCTTTTGGCTTATTCTTTTTGTATATCAGGTTCATTTTATCTAGAACTTCTCAAGCTTCCTCTATTACTCTAGTTGTTACACATTTCTCACCTCTCTTAATATTTTTATCCACAGTCACAACTATGTAATCACCTCAACAACTTCTACCCAACAATATATGGAAGTTGTTCTCCTTCATACTACATGAAATCATTTCTTGCTTTGATACCACTTGATGAAAATCGTTTAAATCAGATCCCTAAAGTTTCAATATCTTGGACCTCTCCATCATGGTACCATGAAAAATTGAAGTTTTGTTCAATAATCCACTTGTAATTTTGATTCCCCAAAAATTCACCATGCCAGCACTAGATAGAAGAACACATGGCCATTGTTCTTTTCTGGTTCAATCTGATAAACTCTTGATTTGCTACACAGGTCTGGAAATCGATGGCCATTATCCGACCACAAAATACACACCCTCACATGCATATTCCTTTGGGCCATGACTATAGTCCTCCTAAGAATCCTCAATAACCTCCATCTCAAAAAAGAAAAAAATTAGGACATCACCACCACGGCTATGCAAATAGAGTTTTGATAAAAATAAAATAAAAAACATAGATTCATATAAAACACAAGCTGCATATATTCAAACAAAGGTTACATATAGAACCTCTCAAGGCATAAGGGCCTTCTCTTGGCCTATGTTTACATGGTGTCAGTTGCCTTGACATAATCGCATGCTACCAATATAACTAGAAAGGAAAACAAAGTCCTGATAGAATGAATTTTTATCTCATCCTCTACCACCTCACACCTTTTAGAGGCTTACAATATTTTTTTATAATTTAGAAAGATGTGAGGAAATTGTGTCCTCTTTCCATGATCACCATGTTGCTCCTTTTGAAGGCTTGAGGAAATCATATTTGATTTTGGGTGGGGGGGGGGGGGGGTTATGCCCTTGCATCATACTCTTGTACTTGAAAATCTTCCATATTCACCAATCATGTGATGTCATTGCTACATCACATTGATATCCATCTCAATATTCTTTATCCTCATGTAGCGTTGAGCTTCAACTCATACTCAGTAGCGATATGCAACTACACCTCCATTGACACCTCACCAAGCTTTCTCCTCTTGCTTATTATTTTTTCTTCTCAAGGACACCTCTTCTAGAACCTATCAAGATTCCTCTACTCCTCTCATTGTTGCATGGTACTCACCTTTTAACAAATTTACCCACAAATCAAAACTATGGAATTTTCTCAACACGTTTTATCCAACTGTAGTTCGAATTTGTTCTCAATCATCCCACGAGAAATATTGACCTACTTTGATACCACTTGATGAAAAACATTTAAATATGACTCATCAAGTTTCAATCTCCTAGACTTGTGGGTTATGGGCCCATGTGAAAGTGCCTTTTTATTTATAAATGAACCCTTAACTCCAATTCACCAAACTTTCACCATTTCATCACTCAACAAAACAACATAGGAACACAATTCTTTTCTAGTTCAGTCCACTCAACTCCTGATTAATCACACAGTTCTAGAAATTGATGGTTATTATCTAATAGTGAAATCTACACTCTCTCTTGGATATTCACTTGGGTTGTGACTATGGTCCTTTTATGAATTCTTGATAACCCCCATCTCTCAGAATAATATAACAATTAGGACATGGCCAAAACAACTATTTGAACATGATTTACATGAACAAATGTAAACAACATAGATTCAAATAAAACACAGGCTAGATATACACAAAAAATTATTACATATAAGGCCTCTCAAGGCATGAGGTCCTTCTCTTGGCCTAATTTTATATGGTATCAGTTGGCTCAACATAAACATAGGATGCAAATATAACAAAAAAAAAATCACTAACAGAATGAGGAATCTCGTCTTTTGCCACCTCACACCTTCTAGAGGCTTGCAATATTCATTTACAATTTACAAAAAGGAGAAGAAATCATATCCTTTTTCAATGATCACCACATCACTCCTTCCAAAGGCTTCATGAAATAAGATTTGATTTGGGGGGGCGGGGGGGGGGGGTCTTATTCCCTTGCATCACTATCTCCGCTTTAAGGGGATTTTTATAGATTTACAAATCCCTTATTGAATTCTACTTCAATTTGTTTATCTTCCAACTGGATATCAGATTTATCCACACTCATTTGTATAAATGGATAGCCCAACGTCCATTTATGGTTACCTAATTTCAAGATATCATTTTTCAGTCATTGGATAATCATCATTATCTGATGATGAGGCACATTTTGTAACCTCCATTAGAGAAAATGTTATATTGCTTCCATCACTTCATATATCTAGAACATGTGTCTTCTTGGTGTATTGAATTGTTCTTTTGATTCCTACCTGCATAAATCTATATTATGTGTGTCCTCTTTATGGTATTGCATTGTCCTTTTAAGTCTTCACAACCAAATATATCTATAATTGAATGGGTCATAGTTCCACATCATCATAGCTAGGATTTTGAAATTCTAGCGTATGTCCGTTCAGTGCCCTTAGATGTATATAGTTAAGAATGAGTGTCCTTCATTATTTGTTTACGTTTATCTATGGTATAACACTATAACAATCTCAAAAAAGAATCATACATTTCAAAAAAATTTAAAAATTAAGTTCTATATGGTTTAGCATAAAATTTAACTCATATAATATGTTATAATTTTTTAAGTGCCCATAAATGTTATATGTTATCAAAGAAAATCTTACTTTGTGAAGAATTTTTTTGGAATTTATGCAAATAATAATTATGCCACACACACACTTCAATAATTTTAACTACTTTCTTTATATTCTAAAAACATTAGTATGATTTAACCAAGTTGTATATATTTTATTATCAATTTTTATGAAGTTGTAAAATCAAAAGATAATCAATATAATACATATGAGAGTGTTCCATTAATCATTATAAGCCGTAAAACAAAAATATATAAAGTTTTCAACAACACTACAAATTACACATAATTAATTTATCATATATTTTAATAAAAAAAATGTTATACATAATAATTTAAAATATAAAAATCTCCAATAAAAAATATATTTGACTACTCATGAAAGACTTGATTTGTTCTATCATTTTATGGCATATGGGTGTAAAATAGATTGTGATGGGGTATATGGTTAAAACATTAATTAATGTGAAAGTCACTTTTTGGAAACTCCATAAGCAAAAATCCAACTATATTAAAAGCTAAAATCGAAATGTATGAAAAGCTGATATGGCCCAAACAAAATGGCGATTTATTTCTCAACATTACAACACAAAGGGGGATTTTAAGACAATATTTGGGTACATTGTCTTACCTTGAGACAAAAGAAAACTTCTCTATTGTCTTAAATATTGTCTTTAAGAAAGTGTCTCAAATTAAATTGTCTTAAAATATTATCTCTATAAAGACAATATATAACACAAGCATTTTTGTCTCTCTAGAGACAATTTCGTTTTTTTCTTTCCAAAGATAATTTCATTTTTGTCTCTCTAGAGACAATACTTGGAATTAAGGACACATTGTCTTTCAAAAGACAATGTCTTTGAAAGACAATGTCTTTCAAGGGATCTGGGACATTGTCTCTTTAGCCCGCAACATTGTCTAAGAAGAAGAGCTTGGGCATCCAGCAGTACTGTTCTCTTTATATAATCAGAGAAATATTACCAAACTGATAAATATATCAAAAGAAAGATGGAGAATCTTGTGCTAAGCAAGTTCTCTGATAAAAAAGTTTAGCAGAGTTAAAACTGCCATTCATTGAAATTTAAATAGAAACCTAGAACAAAGACTTCTAAAAAACATCTCAAATTTAGATGATTCAAGGTTAGGTCAAAACATGCATGTTATTTAACACACCGCAGAACTAACATTTTGTATTCAATGGAGTCATCAAAGATGGGGTCAATGATTTCTAAACATTGTTATAATTGTAATTTCTAAAACAAACAACCAACATATATTTACTCTTTTCCTAGGCACTTGTATTTTATGAAACGAACAAGAAACATATATTTATCATTTTCATAGGCACTTGCATGCCTAAAATATTAATAAATGCCACTGCTCCTACATGACATAATTATTTGATATTGACCACTTCACATTTTAAAAAATATGATATTCAATTAAGACGTGTCATAATTTTTTCCATGACAGGAATGTCACTTAAAAATGAATAAATATTTTGAAAAATATGTTCTTCAATGTCAAACCATATAATCAATTACGCACTATTTTGTGGCATCTGATCAGTTCTAGAACAGGCATGAATCCAAGTAAACCTCAGTTTTCTTGGTTGAAACACAAAATCAATTGCACCGTACAATCTTAACTATCAATCAAAGACAAAGTCCAAGGTTTAGTCCTTATGGTGGAACTAGCTAGAAAGAAATATGCTTAAATCCCCTCCCTCTCAAATATTATTATCTACAGATCATACAAACGAATTTGAGATATTCTTGGCCCTCGGATGTGTTTTTAGTTCCTCCTTATTTGTTGCTAACGAACAATAACAGGGGTTTTCACAATTTATGCCACATTGTTGTGTTTTTTATGATGATCCTGTGTTTGCTGCAAAAGGATCTATCCTCACCCAAATCAGGGAGAATATGGACACAAGAAGAATTGACCAAACAATAATTATTGTTTGTGTCGAATTTTGGTGACCCATTAATCCCTTAAGGAATGGATAAAGATGAACAATCACCCACAGAGAGAAAAATAGTTTTCCAAACAATGAACCCCAAGATTGATAACCACTATTAATAGCTTTGGAAACACCTGCTACTAAACCAGCAAGATTTACCACAAGTAAAGTAGTTGGAGGGATGAGAAGACTGCTCCACTTAAAAACATAATGCTCAATAAATTCACCATCTTCATCTAAAGACTTTGATGTGATAGTAAATTTTGTGTCAATCCTTTCTAGAACTTTTAGTAACCCTTGAAAGATGGCAAACAGATGTGCTGGTACACCTCAAATAACCCAAAATTTCTCATTCCTCCACCATTCATCGATGCCAACTATACTCCAGCGTAGCTCTAGAATAGAAGTTGTAAAAATGGAAATAAAATATAATATGAAGAACACACTTACAAAGTTGCTAATATGCAGTTCAAAATAAATATAAAAATCAGGGGAAAATTGTGCAGCATTGTATGAGAAGAAAATCCCAAAAAAATATAAAAGACAGGTTGCATTAGAGGTGAGTAAAGCTTGACAAGATTAAGGTCAGTAAGGGTTGACAATATTACGTCGAGAATGATAAAGTTCCCTATAAGAAGAGAAACAACTGGCATGGTACAATATGCAACTAGTGGAAGGGACGTGAGAGGATAAACTATGGTATTGATGTATGCCAGCCTCTGCAATTGGTGTAGCCATACCAAATTGGACAATGCCTGCTCAGTAAAATTTCAACAGAACCAAGGGCCCATCGGAGCACTTGATTCAAATGATCTGAAAGATTGATTGGTGCAGATCCCTTGAATGCAGGACGTGCAGGCATGCAGTATATTGAAATCTAGCCTCAAGCATGCATTTTAAACCCATTCAAAATATCTTCTGTGATAGAACCATAAATCCACCCAATCTACACAAAATATGAGAACCCATTCATATTAGATATTTTCTTCAAGAACAGTTTCCTGGTGCTTGGTTTCCTAAACAAAATGTTGCCTTATTCTGAAGAGAATTTATGCACATTCAGGAAATGTTTTTATACAAATTAATAATAGAAAAAACTAATTCAATGAACTAAAAAAAATGCACATCATCATCAAATAGATGTAGATCCACCTCTACTCATACCTCTTTTCCCCATTACGACTTGTCTTCATATCCACAACTGATAACATGAATGTCTTATTTCAATAAAGAAACAGGATTCGCAGATTGTGGAAGACCCCCATTCTCCTTGAGGGTAGATTGAATAGACACTGGTGATTGACAAAATATTTTCTCTAAGCTCCTTTGGGACATGAACAATGGTTTCTCGTCATCAAATCCTGCAATACTCAATTTCAAAGAAGGGTGAGGGCGAACAATGTTTAAGGGTAAATGAGTTGGCAAAAAATACAAATCACTGGTTTGGACTTGGACTCACCTTCAACACCCTCTTTTATGTCTCCCAAACTAAATATGGATATGGTAGATTTAGTTGACTTGGTTCTCTTCCTATTTTCATCATACCTTTTGTTTGCTTTTCTTCTCTTCTTTCTAGATTCCCAGCAACATCTCATAAAACATGCTGGTTCAAGATCCTTCTTAGTGAGAACAAGATCATAACCATAGAGTGCTTGTCTATTAAAACAACACCTTATACCCACATAAATAGGCCCTTGGATACCATCGAAACCTCTCAAGGTGATCTGCAAAGATTTCAGAATTAATATGCCAGACTGAAATTATTTGAAATTGCATAATTGCATATAAGAAAACATTTTTGGTGTTCATCAATGATTACATCAAAGAAAAAAATGTTACAATTATCATATTGATCGTGTCGATCAATGCCCTCAAATCTCAAAGGAAACTATACATAACAAGTTTTCTTGCCAAGAACTGGATCCATTAAAAAACACATTGCCTCACGAATAGCTTTTTTGTTGTTTATATAATGATCACAATCAAGGTTCAATCGAAAGAGGCCATTTTTGAGGAAAACAAAGACTCGGACCTAAGTGGAGAAATGGATAACAATCATCAGCGTCAACATAATAATTAATGAATTTCATATGAGGAAATCAACAGAAAAAGAGAGATGTGTACATAGCTAGGAATATACCAATGCATTCATTGCACCAGATTTCTTGTGGTGTTGGAAACTAGGCGTATTTTCATGGAATACATAAACTAACCATGGAAATTCATTTCCATCATTGTCAACTCCCCCACTGTGACCTAAGAATACCTGAAGTGGAAAGTGAAAAATTTAGTAGTACTAATTTCCATTAATTGCAACATACTTATAAGCATGTTAACAAAAGGGAGAGAAAATTATGATACTTCACACAGACTACAAAGGAAAGATAATACTCTGGGATAGAATATGAGTATCTGATACCTGGATCATCCTAGGATGGTCTCGAATGTTGTTTCTTGGCCATGGAGTTCCATCCTGCATGGTCCATCCCTCCCCTGGCACTTTCTGTGCTTTGGTCACAAGAGCATTAATCCGGATCTTGTACTCTTCATATTCCCTTTGATATTGGAACAAAGATTGAAGATGTCAAGGGCAAGAAAAACCGATAAACCAATAGAAGTAGCTCTTACATTTTGATACTTTATTGTGCACTTGCTTTCATTGCTCTCCACTCTCTAACAAAGGAAGGTTGTACTTTATCCTTCAAATAATCAATCTTCTAGGAAAAGTAGAATTCTGGAGACCTGGGCTCGATACTGTACTTTTTGCAAAATGGCACCCACTTCCTTGCAAATTTTGAAGTTCCTTAAAGGGCTTCAAAAGTAAACATTGATACTCCATCATCAGAAATATAGCATGAAACCTTATCGATAGGATAATCCACGGCAAGGATAGACAGAACAATTTCTTTGTGACAAGAGGAGGCTCCTTTAAAGCGTCCATTGTACTAACAAAAATATCACACTGACCAACTAAGATGGCTCTCCTTCTTTATCAAACCTGTGAAATTACAAAATAAGAAATTCAATATCACCCACAAGGTTCCTACAATACACATGTTGGCTTCATTAATAGCCTTAATTAAGTGGCTTCTTGAATATAATCCTAAAATTAATATGGCCACATCTGAAGCTAAATGCCATGGATTATTAATTTATTAATACTCCTCAAGATGGTAAACTAACCTCAAAGAAATCCTGTCAAGATACGTTTCTCGGTTAATGGGCATCCATTTAGGAAATTGGTCAAGAATCCATGAAACGGCAAACTAGACCTCACATATCATGGAGACTAGCCAAAGTGGGTATGCATCATTAATAGGCGTCGATACTTAGTATTGAAAGAAAATTCCCACGATTATGAGCCGAAGAACAATCACAATCCTGTAAGGAGTAAGTTTGGTGGAAGGAAGAGGCACAACCTTATTTAGAGGTTTCCATGTGTCATCAACCCTGACACACACACATATAGATCCAAATAAATAAAAGAAAATCTACTATCAAAATAAATATAGTATCATAGCATCACTCCAGAAACTCGAAGTTTACGAGAAAAAAATCGACAAGGAAGAATCATACTCTTATATTTAATCTTAAAGAAATTATTGGTAATAGAGATTATTCCATTCTATGAATTGTGACAAGTAGCATACATTAGGAGGTCTTTCCCATTGGAACCGGTGTCCTCCATGTCCCATTTTCCATCAGCATATCTACCTCCATTGGTCATTTGAAGCATAGTTTTCTCTTATTTAAGCTTCCATCTTTCAACTCTTTCTTTCTAGTCCACATTTCCAACTCCATAAGAATTCAAGTCCTTGGAAGGGTCCACAATCCTTACTTGCACTGTAAAAATGCATCATGAAATCCACATAAAGAATCCATATCTAATCATTTCAAACCCCAAATGAACATAGTTTTCCAGTGAAATCCCAAGACCAGTTCAAGACTATGTTGTTATTTATTTGGTTTAATCTTCAATCCTATAATTAGCAAAGCTCACTGATATTACATAAATAATTAAAATACCTGGTTGATTGGGATCAACATAGGGGACCGAGTGAACACTCTTTCCATCTCCACTATTAATGACTTGCACATGCTCAGGGGAGATATCTTGAAACTCCCCAGAAACCTACCAAAAGGAATTACAATTAAATCCATACAAGCTAAATTGATTGTAAATAGTAGCCCTTACAGTCACATTTCAGGTCCCAATTCCAACTGCAAATGCAACTAAAGGAGAATGACAGTGGAGTTTTCTTAGAAGTTATTAGAAATTATATTGGTTGACCATGTGTGAGAAGAGGAATCGTTGTCTGATGATACTGTCTCAAAGAGGTAACCAAATCGATATCCTCCCCTAGCCCATGCATCTGCCACTACATCATTGCTTTTTCCCTTTGTTTCCTATCATCTCTTCCACCACGAGTGTAATTGAACTCATTCTCCAAATCATCAACATTGTCTTCTTCCTCGTCACCTTCCACTCATGGACTCCCTGTGGTAAAACACCCAATATCAAAGACAACTATCAGTTACTACCCAGACGGTGCTACTAGACAACCAACTAGACTAAAATGCCCATAATCCAGATCTGCAAAAATGTCACCATCATTTGTGTAGTATATCCTTTGTGCAAATGTGGGGCTTCCATGACTTGCTAAACACAAAAGCAACAAAAATATATATGCTGACCTGTGTCTCTCTTGTATCTGGTCTTGCATTGAGGACAAGATTGGTTTCCATCCTTATGCTCATATTCATAGCAAGGCCTACAAACTGGGAATCCACACTCATTGCATGCCACAAAGAGCTCCCCATCTGATGCCACACCAACATTATCTCCAAATATCTAGCATACTTGGCTACTCAAGTGCTTCAGAGGCTTCCCCTGCACACAAATAAACACCTAGTCTCTATTACACAAACCAAACAAACAAAAGTCGAAAAATCAAATCTACAACTTGGGCCACTCTTCTCTACACTGCCTTGCTGAATCAGAGAGACCATTGATAGCCTAATATATGATCATGTTAGGGTTTTGACCTAGTCAACCATTCATAAATCTTTAAGACATGGGATTTGAGTCTATAAATCCGGTAAGCTTGCATCATATTAGCATTATTATTAAATACCAAAAGAGAAGGTCGTTTGAGCTATCTTGTGTGCTCATGATAATTGTTCCACTCTGATTAAATTGCACTATCAACTTATTGTGTTTATTTTTATTTTGTTTTAAGTCTTAGCTCAGTTCAGCTTGGACTTTTGGGAACCCAACCACCATAATTTTTCTAAGATATTTTCAAACCAAAAATCAATGCAATTTAATTTCTCAATTACACTCCCAAGCCCAATCCCTATCATGGGTTCTCTAGAAAAATTTATAATGTAGGACTGGTTTCAACCTAAAATAAGAAGTGGGTACTCTGATAAAACTAAAATGAAATTCCAAGAGAGGAGGGTGCTCCTTCTATTACTATGTCCAAGTATTTTAAGGAATCCCTCAAGCATAGTCCCAAGTTTTCAAATTTTAAGGATATTTCAAGTCCAAGCTTTATGGTTGAGCACTCGCTCGACACCCCTACCCTTGAAGTAATGGATAATGACACTACTATGAGGATGGTAGAATTTGTAAATCAGCTAACCAGTAAGGGACTGTATGTGAAGTTGCCAATTGATTCAGAAAGCATGGGGTATTTTCTTGATAATGATCAGAAGCAACATTCATGTTCACTAAAAGTGTCATGTCATGATGTTGAAGAATGTGAAACTACACTTGAAGAAAAAATCATTCATTTCTTTTGTTTCCCATTTAGAATAGTACCAATCAATGCTTCTTGGAATGTCTATAATTTTCTTGCGTAGTGAGCTTGGAATAGAAATTAAGATTATATGGAAAACTTTTGAATTCATTAAATGAAATTCTATTGGGATTGGGATTGCTACTGTAATATATGTGTGCTCACTTGGAATTAGCATTGTTTGTGATCTCCGAAATGCTTCAATAGGTGGAGATCACTAACCAGATGGTACTCATATAACAATAGGATATGCTAACCGACAAGGAATAGAGATTACATAATTGAATTTATGGAATTGCATGAAATTTTCATAGATTTTGTAACTGTAAAAATTATTGTACCCAAACTATCAATGGGAGAGGTCCAACTTAGAATTACAACCCTAAACATGCCTTTCAAACCCAACTAATGATAAGGTGGAACTCCATTATCTAAAACTAGATTTCATTTGGAACACCATTATCTAATAATGGATTTCATTTGGATTTTTGTATGTTGACACAAGCCATGCTTGGGAAAAAGAATATAAAAAACAACATTCATCAAGAATGTGATATGGATATTATTTGGAAATTAAGTATTGGAGAGATACCCTCCCATTTATTAGGTATGAGGTTTTGTCACCCGACGAGGATAATTAGAGGAAGATAATCATACTTACCTTTAAATGATAAGTAATCCAATTAGAATAATTCGAGGATAATCTAAGAAGGATAATAACAAGCCTTTAATGATGAGTAATCCTCTATTGAATATGCATTTAAGTAGTGAAATTTTTGAGCACTAGGTTAGAACATAAACACTGATTTCCATGGATGGGAAAGTGTTGTGGTGCATGTGGGCATCAATCATATATTCCCTTCTCTTTTAGAACCTTCAAAAGAGTTTCCAAATGACGTTCCTACATCTAGAAATAGACATGTTTCAAAATCACATTCCTACATCTAGAAACACACATCATTTTCCTCTAATTCAAAACTTGAATTGTTCATTATTAGATTGTGTCAGATTTGTATTCTAGTTTGAAATTGATGTCAACTACATAGTTAGTAATCAACATTTGTTAATAAAATAGTTATTGATGATTATTTTCTACATCACTATCAATTGTCATTGTGAAATAAATAACATGAGATTAATAAAAAGTTTATGCACAATTTAAGGATGGTTTTGGATTATTTATATATTTCTATAATTTGGTGAGATTGAAGTCTTGTAAGCATAGACATAAATAAATTAATAAAAATGTATTTTTAGTCAATCAAATTCAAGTCATACAAACATGGGAGACCAAGGATCACAACTCCAGCATAGATAAAGAAAGAAACATGGACCAAGAACTGGGATTTCCATGAAAGAATGGATGATATCTAGATCAAAGATTGAAAGCTTTGTGGTTAAATTTAGAAATTACTAGTCAAGCCATGTCAAGTTAGTGCAAGCTCAAATCTGAATGTACATAAGGAATTGTATTGCTTACCTACTGTCATTGTTGATTACATAAGCTAGAAAAGAAGACACGAGCATTATTGGAGAATGATTGGAATTTTACAGTGGCAACAGAGGAAGACATTTAACATGACGATCAATAGAAGTATGTTGGTCTCTCTATGCTAAAGGATGTAAGAAGATAATAATATTTGTATAATTTTAATCATACATGTACTCAAAACTATCTCTGTGATTATTGAATCATGCATCTCTACAAACTTGATCCAAAATCCGTTAACCTATTGCCTCTATTACTATCATAATTTATTGCCTCTAATAGTATCATTATTTAATTATGATATTGGAACAAAAGCTATAAACCCAACCAATTTTCCACTGATTATGATAATCTGAAAGTATGAGCTGCATAGTGTTAATGGGTGAGGCAAAGGAAGTAGCATCCTATCATAGATAATATCGATGACAAGTCCCCAGACATATAGATGATCTATCATACAAACAAAAACAAAAACTACATCACACTGCACTAATAGAGAAACAAAGCTAAACGCACAAATGGGTTGAACTTAATAAACTCACAACTGAGTTAAACATTGTTATATATGGCAGGCATAAGTGAAGTTTGACATATAAAAATGTTTTTCTTTGACACTATTGGAGTTGGGAAAAGGCCACTTGTCAAGGAAAGCTAGTGGGTAACAAAAACATTATTTTGGTTTTGTTTGATTGGACCATTTTTAGGTTTCATCTTGCCATGATTTGTGGCATCGTCAGAGTAATGAAAAGAGTAATATTAAGCACAAGAATAGTAAATTGATTTTGAATTTTATTGGCTCTTAGCAAAGGATGCGACCTAATTGCTTAATGTCTGGTACTTGGAAATCTCTCACTAATAGACTTTAGTGGGCTTCAAATAGATCTTGAGGTTGGACGATTCACAATACAATATTATAATCAAATCTCACCTATATTCTTTAATTATAAGTTCCAGCGTATGTCCCAATGAAGTACTATGGATCGATGAATAAGAACTATCAGAATACCTTCAGGATGGCTTGGAATCTCTAATAGTCAAATCTTGGTTGAAGGAGATGCAAAGAAAAATGACAGTTTGTCACTTTATATAGATATCAGAGCTATTATGGAGGATTACTGCCAATCGGGATTCATTTAGTGAATAAACTGTGGATGAATTGGTCACTTGGAGGATGCATCGTGCAACAAATTGATTGTTCACAGATACCTGAAGAAATCTTTTGGATGCAAAAGTGAGGACAATAGTTTACAGCCAAAGCATAACTTGAAATCAAATTTATGGAAGCCTATATGAAGAATTGAAGAGAAGCCATTCTACACTAACTAAATCTATGATCACTAAGTAATTGTACTTTTCCGTTAATTCTTATTTGAAAGGTGATTTGGGAAGATAAATTTCGGTGGAGATCTCTACCATATTGGAATGACAATGAAAAATGTTCATGGTGAATTACAAGTAGTTGTGGTCACCAAACTAAAAACACCTTATCATTAAGATTATAACCAATTTTGAAAACTGTTATTTACTACGTTTAGGGAGTGACTCAACTACCTAGTTTCAAGATAGTTGAAGTTTTTCTCATGTGTTGTAATCTCCCCAAATCCTTTTTGAGTTAGTCTCTTATCTAGTTATCTTTTTCTAGAACGTAGACATTAGGATTTTCTACCATAAGAAACAAAAAAAGGTATGTAGCTTGTGTCTATATATATGGTTGACGGCATACATGTTGTCCTATTTACGATTTTCACTTTGGGGCATGAATCACACTACATATTAATGATGTTCCCTTTTACAGAACTCCCAACAGAGTATTTTGCAAATTGAGGCTGTGAAGTACATATCCTACTATTCACATCAGAATTCCACCATTGGAGTCTAATTTCAAACAAATAGAGAGGAGAAGTGGTTGATGGAGGCCCGATGGGTTTTGTAATTCTTCCCACTCAGTTTTGAATTTGTCAGAACTGCTTAATTGGACAGCGAAATCATACAAATACCAGTGAAGCTTCCTCCTTATGATCAATATGATGGTGAAACACAAATGTTTCCATAAGGTATTGCTAATAATTTCACATGAAAATGAAACCTAAGTGCCCATGTGTAACCATGAACATAACCTATCATGGTGATTAACAAGTAAGGCCTGTTAATTAAGCTAAAGCTACACCATACTATAAAAGTGAACACACAAGCATATTGAATTATGGTAAAACTACAATAATGGCATGGACAAACAACATTTAAGAAACCTGACCCTCCACATGAATGGTATGATGTTAAGGAGATATAGTAGCTTTTAGAAGCCCTTCCCCTTCCCATCATTGCAAGGCTAGACATTGGCTTGCTTCCATTAAAAAAACAAAGCTGGACATGGGATTGTAGAAACTAATACAAGATCTAGACCTCTGATTGTTGAAATGAAAGGGTTGGGGCTTCTGAGAGGAAATGTACCTAGAATAGAAGCCTCACGATTGTTGAGAGAGAGCATTGATTTTTGGACTGATCACTGTTTCCAAATGTAGGTTCCTATCCAACACAACAACTAAACATTAAAATATTGAATGAAACCCTCAAGGCATTGTTGAATAATTTTGACAAAATGAATCGAAGGTCGTGCATGATATCTGGATATTTGAGAGAGATATATAGAGATTTAAGTATTAGGTTTGTTAGCAAACCTTACATCACCATTATTGAAACTGGAGGTCAAATTTCATAGGGAAGGGTGTAGAGGTTACCTTGCCAAAATTCTAGAACCTGTGAGGGAAAAGTTGTCTAGAAACCTTACAGAAAACAACGGGAATGAACCTCGGCCAACATGGATTGGGCGGGTAGTTACCATGACCAAGCTCAAGAAAACCTTCACCATCAGATGTGCATCTGCATCTTGGACCATTGATGAGATCTAAATCACGAAATAAAGATAAGTGTAAGGATTAGAGAAGGTCTCCATAAGTTTCTAGTGTGTGAATTCACTGTTGGGTAATGTATCTAAGGGGTATTGTCTCTAAGAATATGATAAAAATTCATTTTAGTTCATTGAATCCAAAACCATCAAGGTAAGTTAACATGGTATGGTAATCATTTTATGGAAAAATAAACTCTTGTTCATTTTTCTATTCAAGTGCAACCTCCCAATGAACTAATGCTCAAATACAATCACTATACTTAACAAATCCAATAAGGAGGACTCAAATATTATTCATTTATAAAACCTAAATTTTAACCAATATTGGTGCCTGTGTTAATGAATAGGCCATATTACATTTATCGCATGAAAACTACCTAGTATGTATTATTTAATAATAACAAACATAACATAATTTGTATATATTACATTAAATTACAACTATAATTATATATTAACCATTATGGACCCCATTACATCACTAGGGTGGATCCCACCATTTCATCCCCTTTGAAACACATTGCTCTCAAATTTTATATCTATGATGTATCTCCATAAGCCAACTTCTTGTGTATCGGCATTGTCCCCAACCCTAAGACTGAAGTAGTCCAATAAGTGTGTCCATAAAGGGATCATCCATAAACGAAGGTCCCATGTACAAGTACTACACTCCACATTAAGAATGAAGTCATCCAAGCAATGCATCCAAAAATCCAACTATCAAGTATAAATGTTTCCTTCAATGTTGACAATGAAGTCATACAAGAAAGGATTACATAATCTTATATCCTAGGTACAATTGTGCATGTTGGGTCCCAACTAATCACACATGAAATTAATGAATAGTCATGAGGATTTTGTTAAATATTATCACCATGGTCATATGGATCCAAACATCTTTCCACCAAGATACTATGTCATCCATAACCAAAATATCATCCACATAGATACAAAAGGTTAGTTATTGTTATGGAGTTATGTACTCTATGGTACAAGTATTATTACACCAGAATGTCATGACTAATCATTTGTGGACTTATTTTTCAAAGATCCCTTGAGATTGTGTTAAAAACATAGCGAGAAGAATTAAAGTGGAACTTCAAAGTTAAATTTTTTTTACTGTGACTAGGTTAGGTGTGAATAGGTTAGGTAGGAGGAACCATTTGAGATCCTGGCAACAATATCAACATATTCTACCAAACAACTCTCTTTCACTAGGTTTCTCAATTGAGGCCCTAAATTTCGTTGAGGCCTGCTCACATTTCTTAAAAGAACATAATATGCCATCCTCAAAATCCTCCACCTCCTCAAGTTAAAAAAAATAATATTAGGGGAAGGAAATATTACTTTGAATCCTAACACACCAATAGGATTTTTGCTACTTGTTTTATCAAGAAATATAATTCTATTAATGAAACAAGATGACTATGTAATCAACAACTGTGAACGCTCAAAACAGTTTTGTGAAAAATTTCCATCACCGAAGGAGAACATATTGACAAAGGAGATAATAAAGATGAGGCTCCCATAATAGGTACAACTTAGCCTCCACCCATCAATATCTCATTCTAGTAGTTTGAGTTAATTTGATTGTCCCTCTTTAATACATCCATCACTACAACACATGAACGCTTGAAGCCTAATATTTTCATATATTGAAAAGGCTTAGTTGATCCAACACCTCTACTCTAATACTTCTCACATGTATACATTCTCAATATATTGTGTGTAAAATTAAGATAATTTGTGATCCATTTTTTATCATCATGAATTAAATATTCCCATCCATTCTCTACTTTATTTTGTATAAACATGAGAAGGAAATATGAAAACTTGACTTACTAGTGACATGACTTCTAAGTAGTCCACAACAGCATAAGATGATCCATAGAAACATCACTAAAAGCCAACCCATATTAAATAGTTATCAATTTAATAATTCATTATATATTTTAATATTTGTTATTTTCTAAATAAATCATGGTTGATAATAATTTTGTTAACAATAACAAAAAATCTTATATAATAGAATATGTTTGTGTGTTTTTTCGTTAGCGAAAACAAAGTTGATCATATTTCTATTTGATTTGAAAAACGTACACATAGTAGATACTTATAGCATTGACAAGGAATTCAGGTCATTATATTCTCGTTACAAATCTATCTCAATATTTAAAATTCCAACAAAACAATTAAGAATCCCATAACCCTTCATAAAATTGATTGTAAACATCTAGTATTTTAAATATTTATAATCAAATTATACCATGATAAAAGTTTAATTACTTCCAATAAAGAAATTATGTACTCTATTGTCACCTCAAATAGAGTACTCTTGCAAAGGTATATGTAGATATTACCTTCTATTCACTCAAGATTGATTATTGCAAAAAATATTCGAATTTCTATTCTTCACCTAGCCATAGACCTTATTGCTCCAGATATTTCAAAAACAAGTCACACATGAGCGATCAAACCATTACTATGTTGTCTCTTCTTAGCCTTGTGTTCAATTACACAAGCAAAAGTGATGCTACCTTCTCCTTCTTCTCCCTGCTTATATAGAATACATCGATGGTAAGGAACCCAACCCCTATGGTCCACCTATCATTATATAATTATTCCTTTGTCTTAACATTTTTCATTCACATAAACCTACATTATATATTATTCTTCCTTTGTCTTCAATTTTGTAATAATAAATATAATAATTAATTCGTTAAATTTAAACTTGTTACAAATTTCAAATTTATGAATGGAATGTCAAGAAAAGGTATCATGTAGATATTGAACATTGCATGTCTTAAATTAATATAGAATTTTCATATATTTAAAAATTGCACCACCAAAAGTTGTACCAATGCTCATTTTGCACATACCAAACAAGATTTTAGAAGGAGACCAAAATGCGAGATGAACACCACCAGCATAGAAATTTAATTTGAAAATCCCAAAAACCCAACTTTCCCATTCAATAAGAAAACAATAGATAGGAAATGTAGGTGAAAATGTTGAAAAGCATAACCACTTGGTTCTTTCTCATATAACTTTTCTTGATGAATGAAAATAGTGTATTCCTTTGTAGAAAAGTATAAGATCTGAAATTTTCCATGATAATTGCATCTTCTTAGGGATTGGTTTTCAAGGAAAAGTCCAACGTTCACTCTAAACTAATTATGATCATCAATAACCACTTGGGGATTGCTAGTAGTCAACCAGTAAACCAACCACACTAGAATTTGAAACTGAATAGGTCAAAATGAAAATTAAGTATGTTAACACAAGAGTTCAATAAGAACTTGAATTTGGTTACTCGTGCCTACTAGGGAGATATTTCCATTAAAGGAAATCATAACACAAGCAACAATACAAAAAAGTATAAGTGATCTAAATGATGGCGTTACCAAAGATGTAAGTGAAGGATTGGAAAATTCATCGTGGTCCTGGGAATGATAGATCTAGAAAACAACATGATGATGTTGTTGGAGAGGGACATATCATTATGGAGGGATGGATTTAGTTTTTAAAAGGGTCTCAAATCAATCTACCCAGTTGGATGTGTTGTTTATCTCAGATACAGTGAGATTGGCTAAATTCAGCTTATCAAGTTCATGAGGATAGGAGAGGGAGGAAAAATAGAGATGGGAAGCTTAACATTTCTCCACAAGGAAAATATATTCTTGCATGTAAAAGTAAATGGAATGCTAGGGGGGATATTTCATTCAAAGCAACGGTGAATTATGCCTCCCTGAATGCACATCATGAGACTATGTTTAAGGTTTGCCATTCTGAAGCTGTGAGAAGACTAGAGTGTAAGCACAAGAGAGACTTGCTAAATATATTGTGGGTTGGGAGGAGGGAAAATAAGTCCCTTTCTGGTTCTTCCTCTTTTAGATTAGAGAAACAAGATTTAAGAGTGTTTATAAGGTAGCAATAAAGATGAGATGGATTGTCAAGCATATGCTGGTAAGTGTGTTGTTGGACTATCATAGTGGAAAAAATGATCTAATGGATAAAATGAACGCTTGCCTCCAAAGCAAATTTCAATGTTGAGGAGCAACTTGAGGGGGGCAGATGATGGTTCCCTAAGCTAGGTCAAGTGCTTGCAATTGATTAAAGATCAACTTTTGCTGCAAAGTCTTACGAGGAATATGATTATGCAATAAGTGCACATGAAAAATTGGAAGTCAAAGTCTAGGACTCATTACAAAGAGGAGGCTCAAACAGTCACCACTAAGTTTTGAATGGGATCTAAAATTTGACTTTCTCAAAATTGAATGAAGTTGGAACCACTCTGAAACAACCCAAAAAAATTAATGTTAATATGAAAAATTTAAGTAAAAGTTGACATTATCCTTTAAGTTTTACTTTAACTTTAAAAATTAAATATTACCATTAATTACTAGGGTTAGGTTTTGTAGTGCCCTGGGGTTAAGATATTTTTTTTCCTTTTAAGTATTTTTTATTAAAAAATTATTAATTGGTGGTCATTACCCATGTTGCATTACATTCTTCAGAATTAGTCAGTTTAGTAGAGGACTAGTCACTTTGGTGTTTTAAGGTCAATTGAATACAAGACTAACCTTAGCCAGTATGAACCACCAAACTAGACTAGTACAACTCTAAAACCATTGGGACCAACCAATTCCACTAGTTATAGGCTAGTTCCAATAAGAGTGTGCCCTTCTCATCTTCCTCTCAATTCGTCTTGTTGGATCCTTTCAGGAATGGTGATTTGGAGAGTGCCATAAAATCTCGGATTGTTGTGAGAACCTAAGATCATAAGTAGTTAAGCATTGCCAAATAGAAATTTTCAAGGAACTAGTACAGACATCCCAAAACATATTTAGTGAGGACGTGCATGCAAGGAACTATTACAGACCTCCCAAGATACTTAGTGACGACATGCATGACCAAAAAGCATCAGAAAAAATTATCCACCCTCAAAAACCATGCCCAAAACATTGAAGTGTGGTGAAAAACAAATTGTTGGTAGGCTATTAATGCTACCAACAATCATTCCCTCTCTAATTTCACAATAATATCCTACTCAAGCTACCTCCTCCACTATGGTTATAATAAGTTCTTGCAACTATGTGAGCTACAAGAAATTAAAATTGCCTTGGAATCTCCACCAATATTAGGGAACTTGACTTGTCTACATGCCCAAACTATTTTGGGTTGATTGATTAGTTAACTGGATGATCACTGAGTTTAACTAAAGTCCCACTGCTTAAATGACCTTCCACTATTTCCTCCAAAAATTAGAATTAGTTTAACTGACAACAACTTGAGATAATTGACCTTTATTGCTACAAATTAGCAATCGCATATGCAGAACTAAACTCTAACTCCTCCAACTTGAATTTACTGAGTAAACTAGGTGACACAAGCCATGTCACACAAGTTAACATCATCCAAGTTGTTTGTTGATGTAGAAATTCAAATTTTTTTAATTTAATCAAGGAAAGATCAAATTGAGAATTTCTTGTTGCATTTTTCAACACATAGTTCATTGGAATGTATTACTTTCAATAGGAACTTGGCATAGTTCACATGTTAAGTTCATAATGTTTTGGGCTGATGTGGTTCTATGGTGCAGGAGCATTCAACCGAAGAGAAAATCATTGTAATTAAGTAGACATAGGGGATCATGTATTTTTAGGAAGTTGGATTCCTAAGTGATGAATTGATGTAATATTAGGCTTTGAGTGATTAAAATAGGAATCAAATTAGATGTGTGACATATCTTATAAATACTATCGAATAAGGGGGACATGAGTGGCTAGTAATGAAAAAGAGTTAGAAGTCAAATCCAACTCTTAAAGTAGTTCATGGTTCGAGGAACAAGAGAGAGATTTTAGGAATTTAATGAGTTAGAAGTGGACATAGAGGATAGAGTACTTCTAGGAGTCAAACAAGGATGAGTTGAACAAAACTTTCTGGTATATATGAAAGCCTACGGGCAGAAGGAAAAAGGAGGCCGTTGATAGTAGAAGATTAGGCCACAAGAGAGAGAGTCTCGTTATGTAAACAACTGTTTATATGTTTATGTACAAAAGAATTTGATTCCGAGTGTGCAAGTGTGTAGATTACTATTGAATGAATGAATTTCATATGAATTCGTAGGCTCTGTAATAGGTTTCCAGACAGAATTCTGTAGAATAGCAGAGGAGAAAATGATTCAAAGGAATCATAAATGGGTCATTGAATCCACTTGAAGAACAGAGTAAGCTCTAGAGAGAAGTTGCAAAGCGAGAATTCGCAGAGGAGTTTAGCTTAGAGGAAGTTGAGCAGCAAAAGCAGAAGGCAAAGTTTGAAGAAATACACAGAGGAGAAGAATGACTCAGAGGTTCATAATGGATCTTTGAATCCATTTGAAGGATCAAGTGAAGTCCAAAGGGACAGTGATCAAAGAAGCATGTGGAGTTAAGCGTAGATTAGAGTGGTGCAGTGGAAATAGTGAAGTATGAAGAAACCTTGAAGAAACCCGGAAACCACAGAAAACGTTGGAAGTGGTGGAAAAGATCTAAGTAAGGAGATGGCAAGAAGTGAAGTATAGCTGCACAGTAGCCATTGGATCTTTAAGATCAAAGGCCAAGATTAAGTCGCATCGGCAATATCCTTATGGTGATTTCGGAATGAGTCTTTGAACCTGTGTGATCGCAATCACAGGATTAAGTGTGGACCATCAGATCAAGATCCGGATCAATGGTTGCTATCTAATCATTGATTGCTAGTCACAGAGATCAAGTGCAGAGGGTAGTGAAATGTTGATGGTTGAAATGCCGATATGCCAATAGCGATAAGTGTCGATTGATGATCGGAGATCGAGTTGATCGGTAATCAAAATTCGAAAGAGGAGCACTGGGGAGTGACTAAAGGTGTGACCTGATGGAGTTGTAGTCACAGGTGTAATGTTTTTGAGTTCCGACATATATGTTCTGGCAGGGTTTTTCTGTTGATTCTTCTGTGTTCGTTATTTCATTCTCATGGGGGTTTTTAAAGGAAATGTGAAGATTAATGCTTTTGATAGTTATATACACTACGATAGAGTTATATTGTCCAATATTACTTCCAATAACCACATATCGGAAGGGAAGTGGTGATGAGTCATATATGTATGTATGACCCGTGAAGGGAGCGATGCTCGATTGCAATAGAGGCAGCCTCCGGAAATATGCAGAAGCCATACAGAGGCGGGAAAAGGTGTGTTTGCATATGTTTTTCCTTTGTAAATGGTTTGTAAAGGAAAAGAGCACCGATAGGGTATTTCATGCGATAAAACATATGTAACCAATGTATTAAGGAGAAAGGTTATATATGCAGCTTAGAGGGTTGTATAAAGGTTATGAAAGTTTTTAAAGTCCTGATAAAGAAGAATAAATGGAAGGCTTTAATAAAAGAGATAATGAAGGTTATGAGGAGATAAGTAGTCCCGATAAGAGCTTTAAGCGAGGTGATTGAGTTTCGATACAAAGGAACTGGTGAATGGGGTCTTAACCATTTATGGGAGAAGATTTGACTCCTTTGAGGGTTAAATACTTGGTACAATGTGTTTATGCATTTATATGCATATTTTGGGTGTAAGCGGGGGTAACCCTGCATCATAGTGGTATCATAGCAGAATTGAAGTTGAAACAATTGGTTAAAACAGAACAAAGAAATTCTATGAGAAAGAATTAAGAACATAGTTCTGTCTTAAGGTGTTTATGCGGGCAAGAAGAACGATTGGATTCTAATTGGAAAGAAGGAAGACACACAGAGGTGATGTGTAGCAAAACTTGCAGATGAAAAAGATAGAGGAAATCCATTCAAGGTATAGGGGGAATGGTGAAGCAAGATCAGGCTGAGATCTTGAAGGTGAGGTAATATGTTCTGTTTTAAATTTAGATTGTGGTTTTTTATACTAATGCACAGGTGACAGCAAGAGAAGCTATGAGAGGAGATCTAGATGTGTTCTTCAAGACAGAGTAAGGAAAATACTCTGATGGAGAAGTGGCAGTGAACCTAAGGAATCCAACAAGAGATTGGACACAGAGAGGACCGTTGAAGTGTTCTCAAGAGAGAGTGAGAGATTGCAGAAGCCTAGAAGGAGAAAAGGTGTTGCTCAAGAGGAGGATCCAGACAGAGGATTGTGCTTACCAAAAGACTGAGTGAGGATAGCTTATCGAGGTAAGATTGCAGCAAGGAAGACTAGATGTTGCAGAGGCTTGTTGCAGATAAATGAGGAGCTCATGAAGAGAGAAGAGGCAAAGATGGCTACTGATAGTCATAGCAAAGGTTTAGAGAGAAGCCACAACAAAAGAAAGATGAAGAAAGAGGATGCCAAGGCAAATGGCAAGAGGATGAGTCAAGAGGAAATTGACAAAGAGGTTGCAGAGTTAAAAGAATGACTCAATGCATTAAGAAGAATACTAGGGGAAAACTAGAGACTAGGTTGGGTCTTGAGGAAGAAGCCAGTGGAATGACATGAGATGCAGAGAAGGCTACAACAGAGGCAAGTGAAGTGGCAGAGGAAAAAACTCAAAGAAGCTGAGTTAGAAATGGAAGAGTCCATTTGTGAACCAAAAAAAGGAGAAATTCTAGTACAAAGTGGAGATGAAGACTTGAAGACTGAAACTTCAAGTGAGACCAAAGGGTCACATGGTTTTAAATATGACAATTTGTGTACGTTTTCAGGTGAAACATGTAAAGAAGGACAATTTTTTGATATTGTCATAAAGAAGAAAGAAGACAAGAAGAGTCTAAATTCTATTCTGGAAGAAGACGAGATGGATAGGTCTCATATACAGTTTGGGAAAGATATCAAGCAACCAAGTGAAGGACTTGAAGAGATTGAAGAGGAGACCATCAAAGAATTTCTGAATCATATGAAGGATTTAGAACAACGAGGAGATATGATGGCTGAAGCATCTAGTGAGACCACAGGGTCTTATGTTTTTAAAACTGATAGTTTGTGTATGATGGCAGGTATTGCAGGAGAAAAGCAACATTTTGAAGATATCTTCAGAGTAGATGAAGATATAGAAGTAAAAGGTGACAAGGAAAATTTCTCAGAGGAAGAAGAATTTGACTGAATATAGAAGAAAAAGTTTATGGATGAATCTAAAGAAGGTGCCATAGAGATGAAGAATCTGGATCTTATTCTGATGAAGATGAAGGAATATTGTCTCAGTAAGTTAATCAAATGAGGTAGATTAATGTTATTGATGAGAAACAAATGTAGGAGAATATTAATGAATATGATGAGACAAGGATAACTCTAGGAGAAGAGTTATAGAGGGACAACAAGGCAAAATGTACTGAAGAAAAAGAGACTATGTTAGTTGAAAACGTAGTAAAGGATCATCAATTCACCATGATGATAGGCACAATGGAAATAGTCGTGGAAGTTGTTGATACAGTTAGAAAAAGAGAAGGACATCTACTGAAAGATGTTAAGGAAGAAAAAGACTATGCAAAAGACTTAGTAAAGGAAAAAAGGACATCTGATGATTTATTAGTAACAAAGGAAGGTATGGAGAATTGTGTAAAATTTCCAAAGACTACTCCAATTGAAATTATTGAGTTATATAGGAAATTAGATTTTCAAAGAAGGGAATTGGAAAAACAGAGAATAGATGTTCAAGAGAGATTGCTAAAAAAGGAAAACAAATTTTTTTTCATGAATCATAATCATAAGAAAAAGGAGATAGATATGAAAGTTCAGCAGATTGATACTGCAAAGGAAGGAGTTCACTATGGTGGACAAGAGCAAGAAGACATCATTAGGACAGATGGTGTGGAGGAGAGGCTAGAGGATAGTCTCATGAATTCTTTAAAGAATTCAAAACAACATACTGATGTGCTGACAAAATAGAAAGAAATAGAGCAGCAAACTGAATTGTTGCCAAAGGAAGATAAGGCACAGAAGCCTTATGTTTTTAATTTTAACAAGTTTTTTTTGAGTGCAGGTTTTGTTGTAGATGCTGAAGGAAATTTGGCACAGTTGAGCTACTTAAAGATGAAAGAAGAAGATTTTATGGAAGAATTCAATCCATGGAACAAATATTTTAAATTGCTGGAGAGAGTGTTCGACAGTCATAATTCAGTCGTGAAAGAGGGTAAGGATGATAGGGAGGCAGTCAACATAAGAGTCGACATGGAAGTCAGCATAGAAAGCAAAGCAAAAGAAGAAGAAAAAGTAAACCAGCAGCTACAAAGTGGAAGTAACCAGCAGCAGTTTGAAGAATTAGTGGACAACAGCAACAACTTGAAGCAAAGAGAAAGCACAAGAAGTAAGTGGTAGAGTATGGACCAGCCCAAAGATGTGCTGGAAAAATAAATTGAAGAATTGTGGAAGTTGATGATGAAACTGGCCATAGTGAGGAAAATGATAGCAGCAAGAAGAATGATCAATGAGAGCATGAACCTGATTGACAAAGAGAAGAAGATGGAACAGAAGACAATAGATGTACAACAATAGCAAAGGAACAAGACATTTGGATAGTTACAAAACAAATTATGGGATCTAGGAAGATAAAGATCAAAAGACACATGATCAGGAGATCATGAATATTTTCTACTTTGGGAGTCTGATGCAGGAGCATTCAACCCAAGAGAAAATCATTGTAATTAAGTAGACATAGGGGGTCATGTATTTTTAGGAAGTTGGATTCCTAAGTGATGAATTGATGTAATATTAGGTTTTGAGTGATTAAAATAGGAATCAAATTATATATGTGAGATATCTTATAAATGCTCTCGAATAAGGAGGACATGAGTGGCTAGTAATGAAAAAGAGTTAGAAGTCAAATCCAACTCTTAAAGTAGTTCATGATTCGAGGAACAAGAGAGAGATTTTAAGAATTTAATGAGTTAGAAGTGGACATAGAGGATAGAGTACATCTAGGAGTCGGTTCAATAGATTTAGGATTCAAACAAGGATGAGTTGAACAAAACTTCTTGGTATATATGTAAGCCTACGGGCAGAAGGAAAAAGGAGGCCGTTGATAGTAGAAGATCAGGCCACGAGACAGAGAGTATTGTTATGTAATCAACTGTTTATATGTTTATATATAGAAGAATTTGATTCCAAGTGTGCAAGTGTGTATATGACTATTGAATGAATGAATTTCACATGAATTCGTAGGCTCCATAACAGGTTTGCAGATAGAATTATGTAGGATATGCAGAGGAGCAAATGATATAGGGGAATCATAAATGGATCATTGAATTCACTTGAAGAATAGAGTAAGCTCTAGAGAGAATTTGTGAAGCGAGAATTTGCAAAGCAGTTCAACTTAGAGGAAGTTGAGCAGCACAAGAAGAAGGCAGAGTTTGAAGAAATACACAGAGAAGAAGAGCGACACGGAGGTCCGTAAAGGATCTTTTAATCCATTCGAAGGATCAAGTGAAGCCTAAAGGGACAGTGATCAAAGGAGCATGTGGAGTTAAGCGCAGATTAGAGTGGCATAGCGGAAATAGTGAAGTATGAAGAAACCTTGAAGAAACCCAAAAACCACAGAAAACATTGGAAGTGGCAGAAAAAATCTAAGGAGATGGCGAGAAGTGAAATATAGCTGCACAGTAGTTGTTGGATCTTTAATATCAACGGCAAGGATTAATTTGCATCGGTGGGATCCTTATGGCGATTTCAGAATGAGTCTTTAAACTAGTGTGATCGCAATCACACGATTAAGTGTGAACCGTCGGATCGAGATCCGGATCAACAGTCGCGATCTAATCGTTGATCGCTAGTTGAAGAGATCAAGCGGAGAGGGCAGTGAAATGCTGATGGCCAAAATGCCGATACACTCATAGTGATAAGTGCCGATTGGTGATCAAAGATCGGGCCAATTGGTAATCGAAGTTTAGGAGAGGAGTGCTAAGGAGCAACTAAAGGTGCGGACTTGATAGAGTTATAGTCACAGGTGTAATGTTTTTGAGTTCCGACGTATATGTTCTGACGGGGTTTTTCTGTTGATTCTTGTGTCTTCATTATTTTATTCTCCCGGGGGCTTTTAAAGGAAATGCGAAGATTAATGCTTTCGATAGTTATATAAACTCCGATGGAGTTATATTGTCCAATATTACTTTTGATAATCGCATATCGGAAGGGAAAGGGTCACGAGTCATATATGTATGTATGATCCACGAAGGAAGCGATGGCCGACTGCGATAGAGGCAGCCTCAAGAAATGTGGAGAAGCCATACAGAGGTGGAAAAAGGTGTGTTTCCATATTTTTTTCCTTTGTAAATGGTTTGTAAAGGAAAAGAACGCCAATAAGGTATTTCATGCGATAAAACATATGTAACCAATGTATTAAAGAGAAAGGTTATATATATGTGGCTTAGAGGGTTTTATAAAGGTTATGAATGGTTTTAAAGTCCCAATAAAGAAGAATAAATGGAAGGCTTTAATAAAAGAGATAATGAAGGTTATGAGGAGATAAGTAGTCCCGATAAGAGCTTTAAGCGAGGTGATTGAGTTCCAACACAAAGGAACTGATGAATGGGGCCTTAAACATTTATGGGAGAAGATTTGACTCCTTTGAGAGTTAAATACTGGGACAATGTATTTATGTATTTATATGCATATTATGGGTGTAAGCAAGGGTAACCCTACAACATTCTATGTGTTGTGTATATAAAGAATAGGTGTCCATCTCTTTCTATTAGAAGCAAGACTCCCTATGAAATGTTCTATTGTCACATTCCTTCAGTGAGTCATCTCAGAGTTTTTAGTTCCTCCTGTTATGCCTTCATACCTAAGGAACAGATAAAAAACTCAGTGCAAGGAGTCACAAATGTATCTTCCTTGGGTACTCATACCTCCAAAGCATACTATCTCTATGATGAAGTGGAATAAGAAGTTTATAATATCTAGAGATGTGATCTTTCTTGTCTTCTAACATTGACAATGTTGTTGAGTGGTAGCTTAATCGTTTGGATAGATTCGAACATGCAAAGTATTTTCAAGAGTTTAATAGTGAGATTCCACATCTCCTTCTCTTAGCTCTATACTTTCTATGAAGAGCCTTGAAAAAAAACAGGTTGAGGGAAATTCCTTCCCTTGCTTTGTCAGGAAAGACCTAACAGACTACTGGCAGCAGGTAGCCAAATATAATAAGCAGTGACGGTACATGCAAGATACAAAGCAAGGATTAATGCAAAGGAGTAATGAAAAGCAGTGTATTGACTATATACATATCATCAAACACCTTTCATCCCACTTAGGATGCCTTGAATCATGCTTGGTTAGTCATAATATCATGATGGTCACAACCTCCATAGCTTAAATAAACAAGTGGTAATACTCTTCATTTTCTAAGCTATGTAATAAACAAGTGGAAGGGAGCAAGACACGTAGAGGAAACACATGGAATGAATTTTAGTTCTTGCAACCATGCATGCCATTGAAGACATAATGATATGACAATGATAAGCAAACTTTTAAGTTACAATAAGAGGTGTATTTCAAAAGATGTTCTTTGTTTTCCATAACTAGCCTCGAAAGGGTTATGCATCAGATGGAGTATTCATACGGTCCCGATATTCTATCATACCTTGGGTTCCTTGCTCTGTTTATTTTCCTACTCATCTCCTTGAGAGTCATCTATCATGTCATACTTCTTTGTGGCCCGTGAGAGACATAATTTAGTAGTTTCAATGGGCAGTGACTGTTGCGGGATGAGGCCTTGGGAGGACACATCTATGCAGTTTCATGATGCAAGGTAGACTGGGTAGTCAAGGGACAAAACTGCATAGTTTCTAGAGACAATGGGTTCCGGCTGAGGGAATGAAATTGGAGGAAACCAATGCGAAGTTTTTAATGCTAAGGGATGTTGGGTTTTCTTTCGATTACAAAGCTCCAACATGCAAAGGAAAATATTGAGGGTTACATATGTGAAGTGCGCAGTTCAGGAAATTTGGATGAGGCTAGGTTGCTAAGGAAACTCCGAAATTTGGCTAAGTGTGGGATCAGTGGAACTAATGTGAACAACGATAAAAATTGGCTATGATCACACACTTGAAAACTTAGTGATACAACATAGACCATCCAAAACATATAACACATACTTCACTTAATGCGACAACCTTTGTGGTCGTTGATGACAAGTGTGGCTCCGATGATAGACTTTGGGAGGATAATGGCGACACTTGTGTAAGAGTGTGAAACATGTCTATGTGGTGAGGACAACCCATTCTCATAAAGATTTCCCCTTGAAGTAAAAAAAAAACTTGCTTTGCATGACAAGCAATAAGCCCCATGCCCAGAGATGACACATTCTATGTAAAGATAAAAGCATGAATGACTCTTAAGATTGAAAAGGGGAGCTTGACATCATCAACTTACCAATACGTGACTAAGGAATGATTGGTCACAATATCCATAGTAGACTCTAAAATTTAATTGCAAGCCAAAATTTTGGAGGGTGTTGGAGCCGCTACAATAGAGCCTTCACCTTCTTGCTAGCTTATTTTTCAACTAGTGTCTTGAATTCTACAAACTTGGAGAATGTCTCATCTTTCTTCTACATGAAGAAGATCCAACACTTCCTTGAGAAGTCACCAATAAAAATGACAAAATATTTGTGTCTGACAATGTAGGTTGTCGATAAAGGTCCATAAACATCATACTAGACCTTTCTAGGACTGCATGTGTTTTGTTGTCGTGATCATGGAATGTGGATTTCATGTACTTCCGCAACGTACATCCTTTGCATATATCCTACTACTTAAGTGCTCCTTTAGGGAGGCCAATGGTTATTTGTTGTATAATATTCGAGGTACCATGATGTAAATGACCAACTATTTTCTGACAAAGTTCATCGACATCGTGACCTGTACTTTCTCCGCCTTAGTGCTTAATGCAGCACAGTCTTCAACATCTAGCTTATACAAGTTATTCACACGAACCCCTATCTACTTCACCTACCCCATGGCTATGTGTCTCAGGAACAGTTTTCCCTTGTTGAATATCACTTCACAAACATGGTAAACCAACCACTTGGTGAATCCTAGTAGAAAGACCCCTAATCCTTTACCTTTACTTTTTCTTACCAGCCCCTCGTATTGAAAATTTGAAGACAAAATATTTATTTTCTCTTAAAAATTTGTCTTAAAATCCCCCTCCATCTAGCAATTCCAAATGCAATGATAGATAAGTTGTCTCTAATCGTATCAGCATATATGAAAAGGACAAAAGAGGAATTGATGTCCGATAAATCTTGTCAGTAATAGTTGTTGCATTCTTCTTAGACGACTACCCCACAGAACAAAGAGCCCAACAAATCGTTGTCTTTATATAAGATAACATGAATGGTAAGTAAAATAACAACCTCGGTATAGGTGCAAGACGGTAGTTTCCTACAAGCTGGTGGACTTAGGGAGCACTGTCAGAGTCAATTTTGCAATTGTTAGATAGAATTGTCTTAAATTGATATGTTAGTGTCTTAATTGTTAATTGTATTAAATAGGTTTCATCTAAAGTGGTCATTGTCTTAAATATAAAGTTTTGTCTTAAAACATTTTTGTCTCAAAGTGTTTTTGTCTTAATATAAAGTTTTGTCTCAAAATATTTTCGTCTTAAATTATTTTAGTCTTAAATATAAAGTTTTGTCTTAAAATATTTTTGTCTTAAATATAAAGTTTTGTCTTAAAATATTTTTGTCTCAAACTTCTTTTGTCTTAAAATATTTTTGTCTTAAAATGTTTTTGTCTCAAACTGCATTTGTCTTAAAATATTTTTGTCTTAAACTATTTTTATCTTAAATAAAAAGTTTTGTCTTAAAATATTTGTCTCAAACTGTTTTTATCTATGTTAATATTATCTTAAAAAAATGTCTTAAAAACACCTTAGTATAATAGTGCAATCAAATTTAATAATATATACTATCCCAAACAATTTTATGCATCCTTTTTATTTCTGTATTTACCATATAGCCGCCCGAAAAGAAATTGCTAAATAGTTAGGTTTTGGCCCTAATGTTTTATTCCGAAAGAATAACCGAATAACGGATCCATATTATAGAAATACCATGTGCTAAGTATTAGTTCGGAGCAATGGAATTATTTTCCCACACATCACAAAGTTAAACTGGCGTTATTGTCCTTATAGCGTTTCTCAAGCCCACAGTTGTACCTTGTAAGCACAGACTCTATGATGAAACTGTCCACGGACACTACCTTGTTATTAAAAAATTGAGAGATTATGATCTGTAGATACACTTGTCCATCTGCCCTCACTGTTAGAAGTGTAAGGGTTGGCATTTGATTTCTTGGGCAGTGGTTTCTGAGTGGGCTGATGCATTATTAGATTCTTTAAGGAAAATGTGCAGATACACTGCATGTTATAGAATTAAGTAGCGTGAGAGCCGTGGTAGATAAGATCAGCGTTCCTTATTAGTCAACTTAGTCTGTTCTTAGCATTTTTGGACGGTACCTTATGAGTTCGCTGCAGTATTATTGTTTCTGCGTAGATCGGTTTTGTAGCAGTACGATACTATTGTTTGCGTTGCGTGAGAATGGATTATGTCATGTAACTGCTTTTTAAATCCATTCTGCGAACGTCTTTTGTTTGCGTACGAGATTTGTCGTTGGACAGAACGTTTGTCTCCTAAAACGATCTTTCAGCGGATTCTGCACTGACGAAAAACTCATTTCATTTGAGTACCTTTACTTGCAAATCAAGTTACAACGACAACCTCATATAAAACTGTAGAAATAATCTACAACATTTATCACGTTCAGCACCGCTAAAATAGACAAAGAGATGTGTCCCAGCACGTAAGTGTTAGCTGGTCATTGGCATTTTGATCGGAAGACGTCCGAAATAATGATAATATCAAGCCAACTTCGATTCAACTACGTCAATACTCGCCACAATGATACAAAAATAAACAAATTAATTAATGGGATTATGCAATGCCCGGTAATCGATTCAGAAGCCAATTCCCTACCCTTCTCAATCGCCAATATTTATGTGTAATTGGAGGCAGGTCTTTCAAATCAATTTTTAAAAAGTCACCGCCAATTCTAAGCATCAACTATGGACTCTGTTGCACAGTAATCTCCTACAAGATTAATATTTAGACCAACCTATTACTCTCATGACATATCAGATGTCTTCAGCATTAAACAGTATAAGTCCTCCTCCAATTATCAGTTACCATTATACCTTTATTTATTTTGAGCACAGGAAGATTTTCCTTTTTTGGCTCATAGCTTGTTTAGGAATTTTCTTCCCTTTTCTTACATATAGAAAAAGTCCAATCCTTACATATAGAAAGAGTCTAAGGTTAATGGTTTCCCTTTTTTGGCTCATAGCTTGTTTAGGAATTTTCTTCCCTTTTCTTACATATAGAAAAAGTCCAATCCTTACATATAGAAAGAGTCTAAGGTTAATGGTTTCCTACATGGATGTTATGGTTTTATATTTACTCCATAAACTTTTTTATATTTTCTAAATCTCAAAAAAGAGGTTTCATTTAAATGAATCTTATGAACTAAATACTATGGGACAAATAATTATTAATACCATCTGCGAAATACCATATTTATAAAATAAGTATAAAGACGTATGGTAAATAAATAAAAATATATGGTAAACAAATAAAAATATATCAAATAGAATTAGAAATCAACACCTAAATATATGCTAAGTCTATGGGCCAAATACCATAGAAAATAAAAGAGATATCCAAATAAATAAAAATATAAATAAATCATAAGTATAATAAATAAATAAAAGCTCTTTTTATATTTATTTCATAAATTTCTTTATAATTACTAACAATAATTTTTTTTAGGTGAAACCTATAAACCAAATATCATGAAAAAAATTATTATTAATACCTTAAAAAAAAAATATAAACCATATTCTTCTATTGGTGACCCTATTATTAACCCTATTCTCCTAATGATTTTGTCTGCATAGGACCACAAAGGTCTGTGTGCACTAACTCCAGTATATCCCTCTATTTCTTTTCTACTCTAATAGGGAATTCTTCTCTATGCATTTTTCCTAAAGTACAGACATCACAATCATTATGTACCTGTTTTAGCATAGGAAGATCTCTTACCATTTCCTTCCTTTGTAATAACAACAAATCATTGTAGTTGATGTGGTCGAATCTCTGATGCTAAAGCTTTTCTGTAGTCAAGCTCGCTGTTGTTAATGCTCGAACCAGTGCAGGTCTAACATCTAACTTGTACAGACCTCCTGTCCAGATCCCTGTGGCAATTGCTTTCATGCTATCTAGCAGATCTTTAATGTAACAGTTAGATTTTAAAAATTCAAATCTTGAGCTATAATCATAGATAAAGAAATCAAGTTCTTTGTATGCCACGCACATACATTACATTACATGATAAATTTGTTTGATATTACCATCAGGTAGAATGATAGAAACTTTCCCACATCCTTTGATTTGATGACTTCTATCATCACCTAGGTAAATCTGTGTGCCTTCGTTGATTTCTTTAAAATCCTCCAACTAATGCTTATTCCCTGTCATGTGTGTTGACGCTCCTGAATCTACATACTAGATGTCTGCATCAACATTTTCATCATGATTTGCCATGAATAAGCTTAAATTCTGCACTGGAGCACCATTCGCGAGATGACCTGCATGTCTTTTTGGCTTCCGCTGTTTTTCATGATATTTCTTTTTCCTACACTCCCTGGCAATACGACCCACTTTTCCACAATAAAAACATTTAGTTTCAGAGTAGTTTTTATTCGGATGCATACCTTGGGTCAGATTTGGCCGTTTCTGTGAACTTGCTCCGTTTTGCTGTTCTAGACCTCCTTTCCCTTTGTAGAAGTTTTTCCTCGCCAACAATGCAAGGTCAACACTCTAGGGCTTCAGAGTCGATCTCCTTTCTTTTTCCTGTATCAATATACCTGTCAGCTCTTCAAAATGCGGGAACTTCTCTCAGGCATTTATCCCAGTGATGAACATTTGATAACCATCAGTGACACCATTCATTGTAATGGTTACAAGATCTATATTGTCCATTGTATGACCAATATCTGATAATTTGGTTTTCAGATCCTTAATGCTTGCTACGAATGAAGAAATAGTTTTATTCTCCTCTATATTCAAGGATAGGATCTTACTCATGAAGAAAAGAAGACGATTTGAATTCCTAATCTCGTACAATTCCTTCAGAATTCCCTAGATCTCATTAACTGACTTACCTTCTCTGATGTGTGTTATACTGTAGTCTTTCATTGACATCTTTAACATTTCCCTTGCTCTACTTTCTCGTTTCTCCCAATTCGGGACTGTTGCTAATCCATCTGCGGGCTTCGGTTCATCCCCATTCACAATCGTCCAAGCACTCTATGCTTCTAGCAGAGTTTGCATCTTAAACTTCCAATTTGCATAATTGGAACCATCGAGCTTGTTATGCTCGTTCATGCATGCTTCAAATATATTGTTATTCATCTTGGCAATTTAGGAAAAAAAATTCTGACAGGTAAAAAATGTTAAATTTACCCCATATTTGTGACATAGACAAATCAATGTTCTTCAATGTTGTTTGATCTCGCAACACACACGCAGATCACCATGGCTTCGTTCTCAGCCTCTAGACAACCTTTTGTTGTCAGCGACAACGTTGTTATTGGCTTCCCCATGCAACTTCTCTGACAGCTACAACCTTGTTCTTTGCTTCCCCTCACAGCGACAGCCTTGTTATTGGCTCCCACAATTTTCATAGAAGTTCCTGTTGTTTATGAAATATTGTCACAACTGTACACGTCTTTGCTACGAAGAAAAAGTTAGAAAATATGTGCGAAGGAGCTACAGTGCACTCGTCACAGAGGTACACTCAAAACCAGTGACGATTTAAGAATCGTCGTAGTTATCCTCCTCACAACTGCGATGATCTCAGTTCAAAGAACCACCCACCAGTATGCATATAGGTTCCTCGCCCTGACGCTCTGATACCATGATAAAAATGTCAATGTTTGTATTAATAAAATGAAACCCACTGGTGAGTTCTATGAAAGAAAGTCTGAACGAGGAGAGTCTAGCTCTACAGAATGCTCTACATTGTTCATCCACATTACACATTAAATAAAAAACACGGTTTTAAGGAAGTTAGAACAACATCCTAAGAAATAGAAACTAATTCATATCTTGAGGTTACGTGAACCAACTCCATCTATTCTAGGATATTCTCCATTATCTTCAACAAGGTGCTACCTAGTCATTGGCATTTTGATCCAAAAACATCTTAAATTAATGATAATATCAAAGCATCTTAGATTAAGGAGAAAAAGGAAAAGCTGAAAAGGTCAATACTAGGCACACAATAATACGAAAACAAACACACTAATTAATTCGATTATGCAATGCCTACTAATCGATTCCGAGGCCAATTTACCTATCCTTCTCCACCACCATTATTTATGTCCAATTTGAAGAAAGTTTGTTGAATCGATTGTTAAGAAGTCGCCCCAATTGTATACATCAACTATGGACTTTGTTCCACAGTGATCTCCTACAAAGCTATAATATTTAGGCCAAGCTATTACTCTCATGACATATCAAATGTCTTCACCGTTAAACACTATAAGTCCAATCCTATCATCAGCCGTTACCATTATACCCTTTATTCCTTTTGAACACAAAGAAGATTTCAGAAAGAGTCTAAGCTTAGTCGTTTCCTACTTGAATGCCGTTGAAGAAAACACTTGGTTCAAAGTATAGAACGTCAATAATAATATTGTTGCAAGTTTAATAATGATTTTATTTATTGTGTATATTTCCAAAATGGTTTTTTTCTTTAAGCCATCTCATGTTTCTTATTTTTCACTTGAAAGTTTCTGAATCTTCCTGAACTCTTTGCAATCATAATTTTATTAGTCTTTCTTCTAGATTAGAAGCATAATAGTTATTGCAAAATAGCTCTGGCTTCGCACAAGCTTATCCATTAACAATGAAAGGGAAGAAATTTAAATGCTAAAATTAAGAATGTTTAGAAAAATAGAATGTACCCAATTGGAATATGATAGTGTAATAACGATTTATTTTGTTACATATTTTTAAAATATGTTAAAAAAATCTAAAAAATTCTAAAAATAAATATAATAAGAAATATAAAAATGTATATAAAAAATGTATTTTTTAAAAAATAAAATTTTAATAAATATGGTTTAAATAATATATTGAAAAATAATCTATAACCATCTTCATATTTATCAGTAATTTATAAAATAATAAATAGACTAAATAATTTGACTATTAATTTGTAATTTTATTCTTCATATTTACCAGTAATTTATAAAATAATAAATAGATGAAATAATTTGACTATTGACTTGTAATTTTATTTTTTTTAATGACAGTGGATTTTTATATTCTTAATCATATTGTTTATATGGATTTAAGAATTACAAGGGTTTTGTAAAAACATTATTATATATTAAAATTGAAAAAATAGCATATAACCATCTACATAAATTTTCAAATGAAAGGATCGATTATTTCATAAATGAGGGAATATGATATATCGATTTAATATCTAATTCAACTCTATACTTAAGATTAAATTGTTATTATTAAAATGCCTCACTTCAACTCAAGATTCGAATTCGTCATCTAACATTATTGTCGAAATACCGTGGGCCAAAATATTATTTTCTGAAAGGTATAGACGTTGTACGGTTGTTCTTATTTTGTCACTGTCGAGTTTCATAAACCTGCTGTTTTACTTTGTAAGTACAGAAATAATGAAGAAAGTGTGCACAGAATGTACTTGATATAAAGACTAAGTGTCAGGTTGGCTACTTGTTTTGCTGGCAAGTGGTTTGTGGGTTTTTCTTACATTCTACTAAGAAAATACACTTTACAGAGATCACTGGATATAAAAATAAGTGTTGTGAAAGCTATGGCAAGTAGCTACACATGTCGATGAGCCTTTACTGTTACCCAGCTTTATGTGCATGAGCCCTTACTGTTATCCAGCTTTAAGTCTGTTATTAGATGATAGGCTTACGAAAAGCTCATTTTTTTTGATGTTGCTAACTCTTTAAAGTCAATGATTACAATCAAGACATGCAGATATAAAACTACAGAATTAGTCTATCATATTTATTACAATTTTCAATAGTTACTGTACTGATAATAGAACAATAGAATAGTGATGTGTCCCCACATAATAAGTCTTAGCTGGGAATTAACATTTTGATAGGCAGATATCTGAAATACTGCTCGATTATCAAGCAATCCTACATCAAACTGAAACAGACAGACGGCCAAAACTGGCAGCGTGAATATTTGTGGCAGAATAATACGAAAATGAACAAATTAACTAATCGAATCGTGCAAGGGCCCACAATAGTTTCAGATGCCGATTTCCCGATGCTTCACGACAGCCCTTACTCCTCCTGCGGATCTCAGCATTTCCGCCTATCCATTGAAATTCCCACCCACAGATATTGAGCATTAATAGAGCAGATTTAAAACAGATGGATGGATCAGATAGAAATTAAATTAAACAAATAAACAGAAGAGGAATTAAACAAACAAATAACGAGAAGAGAATAGATTAGGTTAGTTGAATATATTTAAACAGATAGAAATTAAACGAATAGAGGGAAAAATGGTGCATGGAACGATACCTGGCAAGATGTGATCTCAACGGCAAAGCCATCCACAATAACCCAAGAAAAATGTTTTTCGTAAGTCCCTGCCTCCAGTGTTTTCTGCAGTACTATCTCATGCTTGTTGCTAACATAAACATCAAGCTTGCTTGCTGAATTTCTGCATATACAAATCAAGTAATAAGGCATCAACGCTTGAGGAACTCTCCAGTGTAATTAAATCTTGAGACACTTTCTTCATATATAGTGTAGCTAAGTCTTTAGAAATTGCGTGGAGCCTGACAGATAATATGGGTTTTTTTGGGTAAGATGTATCAGTCCACGTTGACTGTTTGGGTTGAGATGTTAATCACAACTATAGCAAAATATCCTTACATTTTTCATCTAATATCTAATATTTTTATAAATAGTAAGTAATGATGAAGGAGAGTGAGATATGAGTAGGAATACCTGTCAGCCTTGAGACGCTCGTATTCTGAATCATATTCCATCATCACCATGTACACATATTTAGGTTCCATGGCTTTCGCTTGTTACTCGGTTCGCCTGTGTTGCCTGGTCTCGTCTCCTGCTCTGCACTGTTTGAAATCCTTAGGTGGCTATTTATTATGACTAGTGTGGAGGAAGGACTGGTAGAGGTGAAAGGATGTGAGAGGTGCCAGCACGTGGTGGAAGAGAATATGACGATCAGTCCTTGGATACTGCGATAACTTGCAGAAGGCTTTGACTCTAGTAGGGTAAGAATACTTTGTCATCGCCAATGTATGAACATGACGTTGGGGTTGTCATGTCGAAGCATTCCTTTCTTTTTAAGACACAAACCCTAATTATTATTTTGAGCATTTGAATTGGTAAACCTGAGGTGTGACTGAGTGTTCGAAAGTTTTCAAGGATTTTGTGTGTTGACCTGTGATTTTGGTTATCTTCAAAAATATTGCTTTTAGCTTAGCCCAGCTATAAGTTACCGTTTACATGGCCAATTAGCCATGGTTGATTATTATTAGTTTAGGATGGATTAATATAAGTTATAATATTTACTTTGAAAATAAAATATTTATTTTGCAAGATTATTAAATTAAATCATTTTTACCATAATTTTAGTTCAATATTCTGGTTTTTAGATATTTGTGCGGTAATATTTTATTATATTTTACTATATAATTTTATGGAAAAATAATCATTTTTTTTTTAAATATGAGTAAACTTAGTTTAGATTTAAGTTCTAGATTTAGGGATCAAATTTCTTTGCATCTCAAGACATATGATCTTTTTGGATGTTTGGTAGATTTAGAATTAACATGGATCTACATTGATTCAATTACCAACCTAGATCTATCTTAAACACAAATCTAACATGAACAAAGAGAGATCATTTTTTTTTAGGTGCAAACTAACAGTTGCATCAAATGTGCCCACTATCAAGCTTTGGTAGATATATACATTATAAAGATATATTCTCTTAATACAAAAAGGTAAAAAAGAACCAAGGTGACCGAATTGTTGGTAGGGAGAAAAGTGTACAACTACTCTAGTTGTGAAATCCGCAAGGGCATGAGAGAGCCAAGCATACTCAGACAAAATACCAGAACCAAAAGGAGCAGTGAAGCATGTACTACTATTCAAGAAAGACCACTAGCAACATTGGGTCTCCATTTTCTTAAGAGATAGTGTTCAAAGGGGGAGAAATGTTTAGCAGTGGAGTATTAATCACCACAAGAGCATAAGAGATGTTTCTCAAGTAAGAGTTTGACTCCAACACAACATACATTTCCACCTCTTGTACGCGTACCCGAATATCATCCAAGCAATACCGAATGCTTTTGAGAAGGCATTTTGAATCTCCCACCCTACAAATATCCTTTAATGATCCACTTGTTTGTCATGGATGACCAAACGGGGTAGGGAGTTCAGTTGTTGATAACCTGCAACACAATGAAGGAAGTGCAACTTTTTCTTTCGACATTTACCGACGTCAAGAATCTTCTTGAGTTACTGATTTTTGACTTCATAATTTGAAAAATAATCTTTGTCCCAAATTCCCAAGATTCCAAATTTTGAATCTCCTTTCAAACTTCCGTGGGTATTGTATCAAATAGAGATGCCACAGAGGTCCATCCAAACATGTGCCTAGAGTGAGACTTGGACCACGAACTGGAACCTTCCCTTTGACTTTCCATTCTCTAACAAGGTGGCATAGTAAAATAGAGAAGTGAACGAGAAATACAATAGAGATAAGCTTCAAAACTACCCTTAGGGCTATTGACTAGACTAAGGAACAAATTCAAAAAATACTGATATGATGGGCTTCAAAAGAGGACGATATCATCACCAAAACCCACAATGCACGGAGCTAGGGTTAGGCTGTGGCTTCTTAAAAAACCTATGGATAGAAGGACAAAAGGAATTAGAACTAACACTCTCGGAAGAACTAAGACAAACATATGATAGAGGGAGCACACCATAATAAATTTCATTATACATGAGAGAGAAGCAAGAAGCAACATTGATACAATAGGAAAGTACTTGTAACAGGAGAGTAAGATGATAATCAACAATTAGGCATGGAACAAGGGTTTTGCAAACTTCATGAGACAAAAACAAGCGAAGGTCATGTGTGAACATAAAATGGAAAAAAACCCATCTGAAATTACAACTTATAAAGTATGATAATCCCCCTTGTGACTTGGACCCAGTGATGACTAAACCACTAAAACCAAATTGGAAAATTGTGAGGGTACTGAACCTGTCACACCAAAACCAAATAGTTGAAAGAAATACCTAGGAAATTGAGGCCCTGCAACGCCAAGGAGGGGATAACGACCACAAGTTCAAAGACTAGCCCAAAGGTTGCACTGTGTAAGAACAATATAAAAAACATTGACTTAGATTTTGTTGTAATTAAAGAGACTCCCTAGTCTCAAGTGCTTCCCTCAACCAACCTTAACCAACCTTGGATGGAAAATGGTTGATGAACAAAGGGTGTCGTATCTATCATGTCAAAATAAAATGATTTCAGAGGCCTTATGATGTTACAAGGTACCACATGCCATCGCCATCACCACCCTTTGCATCCCCTCCCTTTATAATCACATGAGGGAGAAAACCGCATGCATTCGAAGGATTGTTACTCTGCCGAAGAAAGGCTAAGGGATGACAAGTGGGTTGTATAAATATATGTCAATATTATTTCATTTTAAAATATTTTACTCATAACTCACATTGGATATTTTCTTCTATATAACATTAAAATATTTTCTTTTAACACTTTTTTCTCTATATATATATGAAGTTGATATCATGCCTTAAAATATTTTTGAATAGTATAAAGTTGAAACATCTTACTCACATATTTATCTTTACTTATAAGAAATTTATATGAAATTATATCAGGTCATATGGAAAACTAGTTAAATATGAATAGTATTTTTTTTCTATTTTGTTATAGTGGACATTGTTTTTCTATTTAGAGAATATATATATATATATATATATATATATATATATATATATATATATATATATATATATATATATTTTAAGAGAGACAGACATACTTACACATCCCCTTCACACTGGCTATAGAATGAGCTCAACTAATTATAACTAGCAATTGCACCAGATGTTACAAAGGAAACGTGGTAAGGCATAAATTTGAGAAGAAGGATTAATGTCCACTAAGGTCTATATAGTCTACTAGAACTTAAAAAGGTAAGAGATTAAATAAGATTCTTTAAGCTTTTATTTCTATGCTAAAAAAGAAGTGAGGGAATGACTTCCAAATGACCATAGTTTTGTTGAGTTAAAATGTTAGGAAGATTGTAAAGTCCAATAGCTCAAGTGGTTGCTAGCGGATTTAATTCTCCCTCCTTTCATTTTCTTCTTAACACTACTCAAGATAGAGAAATAATTTAACAAATTTTTAAAGTTTAAACCATTTAATATAATTAAAAATTCCTATAAAAAATAAAAATATGTTATTGTATTTCTTTATAATAAATGATTGAATTAATAACTTCCAATATAAAAAATTTAAAATAGATATTAAATGTTAGATTGGATGATCATACAAAACTCAAATAACCATAAAATAATGATAATCAAAATCTGGAGATAATAATATTTATAGGTGTATTGAAAATATGCGAGTAAACTATAAAGATGCAAAATGAAATAGTAATATTAAAAATTAATTATTATAATAAAAAGCAAAATAAAGTAGTAATATTAAAAAAAATATTGTTATTATTATTAATTATTAATTAATAAAAATAAATTTATTTGTTTGAATAAATGTTAATAATAATTAATTTATTAATAATTATTAAATATTAAATTAAATATTAATTAATTATTATTATTTATAAAGAAATATACTATAAAAAATGATAATATTGATTGGAAAGTAAATCGAAATAGCGAGATCCAAGTGGATGAAACACCTAACACTTGTAAAGGAGAAATCGGTAAAGTTCACGAGTTAGCACGAGTGGGCGAGAAGAAGGATACAACTTGAACACTAGAAGAGAACACCAGAAGAGTGCCCGTAGAACAGTATTCATGAGTTAACATGAGTGGGAGAGAAGAAAGATACAACTTGAGCACCAGAAGAGTGCCCATAGAACAATAACCGACTTGTAAAATTTCATATCACAGCAATGAACCTACGTAAAATTTCATATCACCTGTAAAATTTCATATCAAAGCAATGAACTTACTTAAAATTTCATATCAAAATAATGAATGTTTCTCGTTTCAGCCAACATAGAAGAAAGACACAACTTGAACACTAGAAAAAACCACCAGAAGAGTACCTGTAGAGCAATAAACTACCTGTAGAATGTCATAACAATAACCTACCTGAACAATAACCCACCCGTAAAATTTCATATCAAAACAATGAACCTACTTAAAATTTCATATCAAAGCAATGAACCTACGTAAAATTTCATATCAAAGCAATAAATGTTTCTTGTTTTATAAACTATTCCAAATGCAGGGGTAGCTTGGCCAAGACGCAAATACTGCTTATGGGACTGCGTATTGCTCTGTTATTTCGACTACTTATTAAATTATTCCAAGATGTCTAGTCCGGCATAGACACCGCTTATGGGATTGCTTATTACTCTGTCGGTTGTTTATTCCAAATGCTTGCTAATCTGTTTATTAAACTAAAAAATTCCAAGAAGCTAAACTTTGCTAATTGGACTGCTGATTACTCGGTTTATTACTTATTCAAATTGTTTGATAATCTGTTCATTAGACTACATTTCCCAAACTGGAGAATTGAACTGCATAGTACTCTGTTTATTATGCCATATCACTGTTGGTTATTCTGTGTATTCATTGTTTATTCGGACTGCTTGATAATTTGTTTATGAGCTATTTATTACTCTGTCACTGCCGGTTATTTTTTTTACCACTAATCATCCATAAGATTATTTATTTTGTTTATATATTTTGTTTATTATTTTGTACTCATAAGTCATAACACAAGAAGGTCGAACAACACACATTATTATTAATCATCATTTAGCAACCAGTCAAGAGGGCAACCACTTTTATGAACACCCCAATCACCCAAGGATCGTAGTATGAACACCGAGTGACATAAAGATCATAGTAATGTTGGACTATAGAAACCTAGAAAACTAAACATACCATTAGGTGGTTTCGCAGTGGTCTCTTCCACTAATATAATGTTAAATTAGCTGCCAGAGGTGGTATTCATCTCCTCCTCCTCTGATGTGGTTGCAATGGTGTGCCTCTTGAAACTGTTTCTACCACTATAAAAGCTCTTCTTCCCTGATCACATAACTGCAGACCAGACTTCATCTGGTTGCGATTCTACAAGTTACTTCCTTCACTTACAGCTCTTTTTTTTCAATGTTAAAGATGATTTGATAGACTATTTTTCCCACATAACTAATTCTGCAAATGCAGGTTTAATAGTGAAAGCATTGAGTAAGAGAGTTTATTTTTGGGTTTGCATATTTTTGAATTTGCAACCAGAGAACTTACCAGACACTTTGAAATCTTGTATATTTGATGATAAAGTCTTTCCATTTTAATGTTGATTACTACTAAAATAGTATAAGAGAACAGTACTTTTAGGCAAAGTAATCTCCATATGAAGTTTTTATTAAATTGTTGGATAAAGGGAATTTTTTTGGGTTTGCAACGAGATAATTTACCACACACTTGGAAATCCTTTATATTTGATATCAGAGCATTTCCATGTTATTTCTTTGAATCTGTAGTTAGTGCTGATAAGGACTGGCAGCTTTACGACAGTAGTCAAAGTAAAATAATTATATATGTGGTGATTAATGTGTATCAGGATTTTAGCGGAAGAGTGGAAGGCCTGGCAGTGCAAGCTGTAGACACCACTGGTGCTGGAGATGCATTTGTGAGTGGGATTCTTAGTCAATTGGCTAAGGACCTCACTTTATTGAGGTTCAGTTCAATCATAAATAGTAGTAAATACAGCATATGCAACATTCTTTGGAATCATGATCATGAGCATTCTGAAATTTTCTTCCTTTTGATAAAATAATTGTGAATCTTATTCAATAAATTTGAATTCCTAATGAAATGACTAACAAATGTCTTCTTTTTGGCAGAAAAAAGAGGTCCTGAGAGAGGCATTAAAGTTTGCGAAGGCCTATGGTGCGATTACAGTTATCGAGAGGAGGGCAATCCCTGCTCTCCTATGGTGCGATTAGAGTTATCGAGAGGAGGGCAATCCCTGCTCTTCCCACATAAGAAGCAGAGCTAGCAGCTCTGAGAAAAGTTCTTTCCTAAGCGTTTTATTTACATTTCTTTTTTGCATAGTTGGCAGCCTATAATGCAGATAATTCTTTTAATTAAGGCAGCTTAATGGGAAAATGTCTGTCAGACCATTAGACCTTCAATTCTCACATGAGAGGAGCTAGTAAATTGCAACCAGAATCCTTGTCTTCTCACATGAGAGGAGCTAGTAAATTGCAACCAGAATCCTTGTCCACATTTTCACAAACTGTTTCAAGATTAGAATACCTTAAATACCACAGATAATGTTATTTCAAGTATAAATTACAAGCCCGATTGGCAACAGCCTAGGAAGTTAGAAGATTTAATGAAGGTTTAAGGTGAACTGATATTTTGCATAAAACTATTATTAAACGAGTTTTTGGGTTGATATCTTAACAATAATGCAATAAACTTTTATACCAGATTTACTATTATTAAACGAGTTTTTGGGTTGATATCTTAACAATAATGCAATAAACTTTTATACCAGATTTGGGTGATGTATATTGGTATAATGGTAAGGCTCGGACTTGGCTCCCAAGTAGAGTTAAGTGACAGATGACTATGGTTGAGTAAAGAAGCGCATCAAGTGTTCTGGTTTTGTAGACCGTTTGTCTGTTAAATCAAATGCAAAATGAAGATGAAGAACAACATTGTGAATATTCTGAAGCCTAAAATGACCATGATGATGATTGTGGTTGAGTAAAGAAGTGCATCAAGTGAAATGAAAATGAAGAACAACATTGTGAATATTCGAAAGCCTAAAATGACCATGATGTGGATCTGGAGGAATTTTTTCCCATCCATATAATCAAGGCATAATCTTTTTCTACATTTTCACAAACTGTTTCAAGATTAGAATACATTAAATACCACCAATAATGTTATTTCAAGTATAAATTACAAGCAAGCCTAGGTTGGTAACAACCTAAGACGTTAGAAGATTCAATGAAGGTTTAAGGTGAACTGGTATTTTTCAGAAAATAATCAAGGCATAATCTTTTTCCACATTTTCACAGACTGTTTCAAGATTAGAATACATTAAATACCACCGATAATGTTATTTCAAGTATAAATTACATGCCTCGGTTGGCAACAACCTAGGACGTTAGAAGATTCAATGAAAGTTTAAGGTGAACTGATATTTTGCATAAAATTATCATTACATGAGTCTTTGGGCTGAGATCCTAACAATAATGCAATAAACTTTTGCACCAAATTTGGGGGAGGCATATTGGGATAAATTTATGATAGGATGTCATGCAATCTTTTTTTTTTTTCTAAGTAAAAAACATATCCAACATACATGAAGAAATCTCAACTTCTATTTCTGGTTATAATTGCATACATTTCCAAAACATGATCCTTTATTATCAGTATAGTTATATTGAAGCACTTGATAAGAACACAAAGCAAGATAGTAAACAACTTTAAGAGTATAATTCTGCAAGTAAAAATCCATATCCAACCTACATGCAGGAAACTCAACTTCTTTTGGTTGGGAGGGACCTAAAAAAACTAAAAAAAAAATAATAAAAGTATAATACCAAATGATGTATTTATCTAAACTCTCTAACTAATGGACTAAAAAAATTAATGATAATGACACATTTTTACAAAATCTTATGATTAGTAATATTGCTTTCCTCTTTAGAAATAGGCTAAATGTTCATAGAATCTGGTGATATTATTCAGTAATATATAGTTTCTTAGGAAAAACAATAATGTTGTGAGCTCCCTCCAAAGCTTCATGATAGTCACTTGAATGATTCCTGGAAAGTTCCCTTATTCACTATCTTGTACTTCAAGGCCTCAAAGTGGATAACCAACTCATCATAATCTGGGAGCTTGGGATGGACATGTGAACCGTTACTTTTTTAGGAGTTAGATCTTGATGTATTTGATTCTTCTAATGAAGTAAGAGATTGAGAGTTGTTATGTTTGGAGAATGGAATTCCTGGAGGTGGCCTTGCTGGTGGTTGGATTGGTAGAGAATATTGAGACTGAGGCTTGTTATTAGTCTTGGATATGAAATGTTGTATATTGATCTCCTTATCACTTTCAAATTTTGTTCCATCTGAATCTTCAAATACCCGAGAAAGTGTGTTTAAGCACACTACTTCTTTCATCATAGATAGTGATGGGTGTTCATCATCAAAGTCTTGCCTAGTTGAATCACCCCTATAACCACCAAAACAATGTTGTTTTGACCTTTTAATACTTCCATAATTCTGCATAACATATTTACTTCTACTATCATAGTTAGATTTACTTCCATTCTTCCACAAAGAATCCTATCCTATAGTCCTACTAGCTTGAATTTCATATTCATAGCTATTGCCAAGGTCTGTTGCTCCACTCTGCTTGTTGATGTGTTCACTTGCACTCCTATAAAATTCTTTGTTCTTGTTCTTTGCATGAATTTCAACATGGGTCCTCTCTGGGAAGTCATAGCCATGAAAAGATTGGTCTTGGTGTAAACTTGGTTTCCTATTCATGCCTGAATAGTTCAAATTGATTTCCTCTTCATCACTTAAGCTTGAATCATCAGATGAGCCATTTTCTTGTTGTGAAAATTTATCCTACTTTGCAAGGTGAGCAACACCCTGGGAAACTTTAATTGCTCTCTTTCCAGAAGCAAGAATTTCCTAGGCAGCTGAATCTATAGATTTAAAATACATATTACACCCTCTACTTCTTTCTAAAGAAACATTCTCATTGAATCTACTCGATGATACTGTAGTTGTACTTGATAGGTTTCTCTTTATACCATCCAAATCATAGGAGTTAGGTCTACAAGAATTATCTATGCCAATCCTATAAGGATTATGTTTAGCTCAAGAAAGAGTTTGCATATGCCTATTGTCAAAAGATTCTTGACACGAATCTACAGGTTGCACACTTGTTTTTCTTGTACTTGTGTTCATGTTACTTTGTTGGTAAATATTTCCAACAAATGATGTAACTTCAATTGCATATGGTGAAGAGACTCGTGGAGCCTATGAGGCATATTATTGGGAGTGTGAGTTTCATGCTTGTGCCGAGAAACAGAATGTGAGCTATCCTTGTCAGAGCCTATTGCTATATGGGTAGCACTAGCAAATTTACTTGGTTCTTCAAGTAGGTCATCAGGAAGTTTCAACAGTTTTGGTTCTGATTCTGTTGGAGTCCATTCAATGTTCATATTCCTTTGTTATTTCTTTCATAGGCTTCATCTTCACTTCCCCACTAGGTTTTCTTAGAAATAAATTGTCAATAATCGTTGTATTGACACAACAGTTGGGGCATAGTTTCGCTGCTACAGCTGCAAATCCTTTACCATACTTTGCTACAAATAGCTTGTCAATATCTAGAAGTTCTGGAATGTCAACACATCTTGAAGTTGTGAATATTAAACTTGAAAGAGCTTCCCGCAAATCAACAAGACATTTCCCTTGGGATTCAATGATTTGCAGTCGTGCCACAATAGATTCACAAAATAGTTCAATGATATCATATGCCGCTATGATATTTTACTCTCTTAATATATGTTCAACTTGGATCCTCGCACTTGGTTCCTCACTAGATTGGAGAAGAAGAGGCAACTCCCTCTTCATAATCTGCAGCTACATATCTCTCTTGTTCCTATGCAGCGTTATGTGTGACATTGCGAGCCTCAACAAGGTATTGCATTTTGAAGATTTGAAACTTTTCCCAAACAGGATGCCTCTATTGCAAGTGGACATGGAGGGTCGATTGCATGGGTACTTTCCTACTAAACAAATGAAAAACCCAAATATATCCACAGGCGTAGCAGATGTATGCAGAGTGGGGTTGGGAAATGAAGACTCATTCTTCTTCTCCTTGAAGGCTTAGATTTACCAGAGCTCAAAGCAGACTGTTGCTATGTAAATATTGTTTGAGATTTGAAATCCCCTAGCAGAGGAAGATTTATGGTAAAGATTATGACACTATAATATTTTACTCTCTTAATATATGTTCAGCATGGATCCTTGCACTTGGTTCCTCACTAGATTGGAGAAGAAGAGGCAACTCCCTCTTCATAATCTGCAGCTAGAAATCTCTCTTGTTCCTGTGCAGCATTATGTGTGACATTGCGAGCCTCAACAAGGTATTGCATCTTGAAGATTTGAAACTTTTCCCAAATAGGATGCCTCTATTGCAAGTGAACATGAAGGGTCGATTGCATAGGTGCTTTCCTACTACAGAAAGGAAAAACCCAAATATATCCACAGGCATAACAGATGTATGCAGAGGGGGGATTGGGAAACGATGACTCGTTCCTCTTCTCCTTGAAGGCTTAGATTTACGAGAGCTCAAAGCGGACTATTTCTATGCAAATATTGTTTGAGATTTGAAATCCCCTGACAGAGGAAGGTTTATGCTAAAGATTATGTCACTATGATATTTTACTTTCTTAATATATGCTCAAAATGGATCGTCGCACTTGGTTCCTCACTTGATTGGAGAAGAAGAGGCAACTCCCTCTTCATAATCTACAACTACATATCTCTCTTGTTCTTGTGCAACATTATGTGTGACATTGTGAGCCTCAACAAGGTATTGCATTTTGAAGATTTGAAACTTTTCCCAAACAGGATGCCTCTATTCCAAGTGAACATGGAGGGTCGATTGCATGGGTGCTTTCCTACTACACAAATGAAAAACCCAAATATATCACAGGCATAGCAGATGTATGCAGAGGGGGGATTGGGAAACAATGACTCGTTCTTCTTCTCCTTGAAGGCTTAGATTTACCAGAGCTCAAAGCAGACTGTTGCTATGTAAATATTGTTTGAGATTTGAAATCCCCTGACAGAGGAATATTTATGGTAAAGATTATGCGCTATGATATTTTACTCTCTTAATATATGTTCAACATGGATCCTCGCACTTGGTTCCTCACCAGATTGCAGAAGAAGAGGCAACTCCCTCTTCAAAATCTGTAGCTACATATCTCTCTTGTTCCTATGCAGCGTTATGTGTGACCTTGTGAGCCTCAACAAGGTATTGCATTTTGAAGATTTGAAACTCTTCCCAAACAAGATGCCTCTATTGCAAGTGAACATGGAGGGTCAATTGCATGGGTTCTTTCCTACTACATAAATGAAAAACCCAAATATATCCACAGGCATAGCATATGTATGCAGAGGGGGGATTAGGAAATAATGAATCGTTCTTCTTCTCCTTGAAGGCTTAGATTTAGCAGAGCTCAAAGCATACTCTTGCTATGTAAATATTGTTTGAGATTTGAAATACCCTAGTAGAGGAAGATTTATGGTAAAGATTATGTCTCCATGATATTTTACTCTCTTAATATAAGTTCAACTTGGATCCTCGCACTTGGTTCCTCACCAGATTGGAGAAGAAGAGGCAACTCCCTCTTCATAATTTGCAGCTACATATCTCTCTTGTTCCTGTGCAGTGTTATGTGTGACATTGTGAGCCTCAATAAGGTATTGCATTTTGAAGATTTGAAACTTTTCCCAAATAAGATGCCTCTATTGCAAGTGAACTTGGAGGGTCGATTGCATGGGTGCTTTCCTACTACATAAATGAAAAACCCAAAGTGTAGATATGTATTCCTCATGTAATCCTCCTTTATCAAAACAACAACAAGAAACTCGCTATCCTTATTGACCCATGTGGAGCACAACAAATCCTTGCATGAGACATTTCTTATGACAAGCATTCTCATTACCACATGACGAAACAAAGGATGAGCCTAATGGTTAAAAAAAGAGGCGAGGCATCTAATAAGTTTCCAAAAAAGCCAACCATCGATACAGGTGGTGGATTCATGTGCATTCCAGTTGGATCCCCCAAATAAAATATCTAAAAATTCCCCAAAACGCATAAATATCTCTTTTCCAAATAGATAAATATGAAAAGTAGAATTAAAAAACAAGTTTTCCTCCTTCATGTAGATATATCCCCTACCATCCTTTCATCGATTTCAATTCTTCCGTGCCTGTTCTCTTTGTTTCCAAAACTGCGAATGCATTTGCTAAAATCTGCAATTTGTTTTTGTGAAGCCCTACCATTGGAGCAATTCACCTCATTCATGGCTCCCACGGTGTCAATATTTTCTGTGTTGTATTTCTGTTAAACGAAACCCAAATCATTTTGCACACGCTCAGTCTTGTCCTCCATTACTGTAGAAGCAGAAAATGAAGTCCCCAAAATTGAAGCAATAGGCCTCCAATATTCATGGCAGTGTCTGCAGACAAGGTACAATTTTTCATCTCAGGACAGTTGCCATGAAAATGAAACAAGTGAAGCAGAGAAGAAAGCCCTACTTCTCATCTGTTGTTCCTTGTAATCCTTACTTCTTCTGTAAAATCAATGGTGTACATTGAAATGAAACAAGTGAAGAAAAGAAGCAATTTGAGAGATCCATGCTTCTCCGCTGTTTGTTTTTGTAATCATTACTTCTTCTGTAAAATAAATCTGCACGAAATGTTTATTCTCACACTCAAGGTTTTGATTTGGGGATTCTTGTCGTCTTCGTGTGGCGCGTTGAACAAATGCTAAGAAAAGGCTACATCGTCTTCCTGCAACGTGTTGAACAAATGACCAGAAAAGGCTACCAGTCTCTGCGCAAGAGCCTCTATCATCTTTTTTCCTGGCAAAGGTTGCTTATGACAGTACCAAACTAAATTATAACTAACAACTATAATTGGCAATAACAGATTTTTAACAGATTTTCATCTGATGGTTGACATTGCTCCAATCATCTAACATTAAAATCAACGTCCCACCGCTATACACCTGGGATAAGAGGAACTTCATTCCAGAGGGGAATGCCTTACGACATAATTAATTATAATTATAGCTATAATTATAATTGTTAATTTTATGTTTTTTACTTTTTATTTTTATTTTTTAACTTTCACTTAATTTGACCAAGTTAAATTTTTTTATTGACAATTATAATCATTGACTATTTTACTTTATTTTATTTTGACCAAGTGAAAATATTTAATAATATAACATCTATATCACACTAAGATGAATAATACCTCTAAATATAAAGACTATGGACTCATTTTGAAATTTCCCATCCATAAATGTCATTAAAATTCTCAATCGTTGATGACAATTTAATAATCACTAATTATTTTGTAATTATGCTTAGAACAATTCTAAAATTTTGGGATTTAAAAGCATGTAACACATTTTATGGAAAATTGATGGAGCTTTCATCATAATTTCTCCAAACAATAAAGGTTTCCAAAAGTTCATGTACATCTCATTCCATCTTAGTGCAGTAACGGTTAACGTTCATATGAATGACACCCTCAAATTGAAGATGGTCAAAACTAACATTATTAACTCTTGAATTTAGGCGAGTAATAGATGTTTGACTTCACAAATATGCTTTTCTCACACTTCACAGTTATTCAAAAGTTCATGCAGATATCAATGTATTATGTTCATGTACATATCAATTTATCTTTATCTTAATAGTGTAGTTGTTAAGGTTCTTATGAATAGGCATGACACTCTAAAATTGAGGAAGCTAAACTCTAACATTATTAGCTCTCTACATTTTGTTGGTGGTTCTTGTTTTGACCATGTGAGGACTATATAACATATAGGTTCGAAGTTGAGTGAGAAGATTTTTTTTTGTAGAATACAATTTATGAGAAATCCTAGTACATCTATTTTATATTCTTAGCTTTTATATTATACTTATTTCCTTAATTTTTTTAAATCTCTATTAATTATAACACAAGATTAATTTGGCAAACTAATTCTTAGCTAATTTGGACATAACATTCTTATATAGATTTTTTTTTAAATATAATCTTTAACTTGAATTACAATGACTAACTTACCTTACAACAATAAACAATTATTATAATAAAAATAAAAACAAATTAAATTATTTTAATGTGTTAAATATAACTCATAAATATTTATTAACTTCAGATAATATTAATTAAAATTAATTAATATAATTTAAAAAGCATTTAGATATCTGAAAATTTATGTTATACTCCATAACTCAAACCTAAAATTCCAACACATCTTCCTAAATTTTCAGAAAAATTGATACAAAACTTTCCCTAAAAAAAACTTCAAACGTTTAAACTTTGCTAGTTAAAAAGTTTCCTTACCTTCACTCTCTGTGATGAAAATCTACTTAATAGATTAACATTATGTTGCTTCTATCATGATTAATTCATCTATGTTGCTTCATTACTAGACATTAGGTGATGAAGAAAATCTACTTAATAGATTAACATTATGTTGCTTCTATCATGATTAATTCATCTATGTTGCTTCATTACTAGACATTAGGTCAAAGGCACAACCGTGTTGACCTTTCCAGTGTTCCTTCTATCATGATTAATTCATCTATGTTGCTTCATTACTAGACATTAGGTCAAAGGCACAACCGTGTTCACCTTTCCAATGTTCCTTCTATCATGATTAATTCCTTTAAAAAAATTGACTTGCTTCTTTAAAGAAAAATTAATTGCTTACTTGGGGACATTATCTTGTTTCATTGTTAAATTTATCCGTGTAAACTTAAAAACTCTTGCTAAGTCAAAAATTATTGGTATATATTTATTGTGGCAATTAGATATATTTTTTATATTATAGTGAGAGCAAAATTTTTTATTCGAGGCCTTGGGGACATTACTCCAATATAACACCTGTTCAAAATTGTAAAAAGATAAATAAAAAGCAGGATTTTATAAAAATATTTTGTTTGTTTTAAAGGAAATTTACTTTATAAATCAACTATATTATGTTGCTTCATTATTAAATATCATTTCAAATTTAAAATTGCCCCTATCTTTAAAGGAAAAATTGAGATGGTGTATCCAATTATAAGCTTAGCATTATTAATATTTTTTAAGACATAGGTTAACAAATAAACAAAATGGATTTTTCCACTGAATCCAACAATAAAATTTCTAGTAATATTGTGATTTCTTATTCCTTAAAATACATTTTTGAATGCGTAAATAGATTCAACACTTAGAAAACCACTAATTCACTCATGTTTTCCAATTAAAAAACATAAAATTGTGATTTTTAAATATGTTTTGAACGAAATTGACTAAAAAAATGCCAGAGAAAAGGTCATTTAATCATAATATCAAGAGAGATAAAATCTATTTTCGCTCTAAAAAAAGACATTATATTGATATAATATTAAATATTTATTTGAATTAAAATTATTCTTATATTTTTCCCAAAAAAATTTCATTTATTTGGAAAATTACAAAATTATATTTTGTACATACATACTAACTATACACTCTAGAAAATAATAAAATATACTATAAAAAGTCAAGATACCCATTAAAAATATATATGTATAAAAAAAACCACAAAATATAGTAGCCATGACGGAACTAAAGTCAGTAAATGTTTCCTTTATTTTGATGTTAATACTGACTTTATATAATATTAACTAAAAATAATTAATATAATAGAAAAATTAGTTAGATATGTGAGAATTTATATTAGAATCCATAACTCAGATCTAAAATTCCAACGCAATGCAGAACTTCCGAAAAAAAAAATCAAAACATTGAAACTTTGCTAATTTAAAATTTTCCTTAGCTTCCCTCTTTGTCATGATAATTAATAAATTATCATTATGTTGTTTTATTATTAAATATTAAACATTAGGTCAAAGGCACAACCGTGTTGATCTTTCTAATGTTCCTTGTATCATGATTAATTACTTAAAAAAAATGTCTTGCTTCTTTAAAGAAAATTAATTACTTACTTATGGACATTATCTTGTTTCATTGTTAAAAAAATGACTTTCTTTCCTGAAGAAGAATTAATTACTTACCTACGCACCTTATTTTGTTTAATTGTTAAATGTATCTAGGTAAATTTTAAATTATTTATATTTTTAAATGGAAAAGAAAAGATAACCAATTTAATTAGTGATCATTTCTATTTGAATTTATTTTTTGAGATAAGTTGGTCGATTGTGAAAAAACTAGAAGAGTAGATGAACGTTGAATAGAGCTTCCTCTAGAGCTTCTTCTTTCATGGTATTTTTTCCTGGAATGTTTCAAATTCTTACTAAGTTAAAATTTATTGGTATATATATATTTTTTTGGCTATTAGATATACTTTTTGATGTTATAGTGAGAGAAAAGAGAATTATCTTAAACCATGGGAGATTACTCCAATATAACACATATTCAAAATTGTTAAAAAATGAAATAAAAATGAGAGTTTTTTAAAAATATTTTATTTGTTTTAAAGGAAAATTATTTTATAAATCAAACATATTATGTTGTTTCATTATTAAATAACAGTTCAAATTTAAAATTGCCCCCATTTTTGAAGAAAAAATTGAGATTGTGTGCCCAATTATTAGCATATCATTATTAATATTTTCAAGGCATAGGTTAACTAATAGACAAAATGGATTTTTGGACTGAATCTAACAATACAATTTCTAGCAAGATTGTGATTTCCTATTCCCTAAAATACACTTTTGAATGCATAAACATATTCAACACTTAGAAAACCCCTAAGTCACTATGTTTTCTAATTAAAAAAATTAAAATTGTGATTTTTAAATATGTTTTGAACAAAATCCACTAGAAAAGGTATCCGGAAAAAAATCATTTGATCATAAAGAAAGGAATCAAATCTATTTTCAGTCTAAAAAAGATATTATGCTAATTTATTATTAAATATTTATTTAAATTGAAATTATTATTATTTTTTTCCAAACCAAAAACAATAAATTCATTCACTTGTAAAATGACCAAATTACATTTTATAAATATATGGTAACCATACATTCTAGAAAATAGTAAAATATATTATATAGAAAAATAAATAAACCATTTTATATATATATATGAAAACCACACAATATAATAGCCATATATTTTTTTGGTAACGAATAGAGGACGAGTCTAAAGTCGGTAGATGTTTCCATTATTTTGATGGGTTAAATATAACTAATAAATGTTTATATAACTAATATTAATGGGTTAAATATAACTAATATTAATTAAACCTAATTAATATAATCGAAAAGTTATTTATATATCTGAGAATTTATGCTAGAATCGCATCTTCCTAAATTTCGAAAAAAAAACGATGCAAAACATGGCCTAAAAAGAGAAAAAAACTTCAAACATTTAAACTCTGTTGATTTAAAATTATCGTTACCTTCACTCTCTGTCGTGAAAAAATTTAATCAATAGATTAACATTATATTTTCATTATTAAACATTAGTCAAAGGCACAAAGGCACAACCGTGTTGACCTTTCCAATGTTCCTTCTATCATGATTAATTCCTTAAAAAAAATGGCTTGCTTCTTTAAAGAAGAATTAATTACTTACTTATGGCCATTATCTTGTTTCACTGTTAGATGTATCCATGTAAATTTCGAAATGGTCTACATTTTCAAATGTAAAAGAAAATATAACCAATTTAATTAGTGATATTTTCTATTTGAGTTCATTTTTTGAGATAAGTTGGTTTGTTGCGAAAACGTTCGAAGAATCGATGAATGTTGAATAGAGCTTTCTATTTCACGGTATTTTTTGGAATGCCTTAAACTCTTTTCAAGTCAAAATCCAGGTTTTAGGGAGATTACTTCACGCTAATACATGTTCGAAATTGTTAAAAAATGAAATAAAAAATAAGGTTTTATAAAGATATTTTGTTTGGTTGAAAGGAAAATTACTTTATAAATTAAACATATTATATTATTTTATTACTAAATATCATCTCAAATTTAAAATTGCACTCATTTTTAAAGGAAAAATTAAGATTGTGGGTCCAATTATAAGTTTATTATTATTAATATTTTTAAGGTATAGGTTAATTAATAGACAAAATGGATTTTTGGAGTGAATCCAACCATACAATTTCAAGCAATATTGTGATTTCTTATTTCTTAAAATACACTTCTTATTCCTTAAAATACACTTTTGAATGCATAAATAGATTCAACACTTAGAAAAACCCTAAGTCACTAATGTTTTCCAATTTAAAAAATTAAAATTGTGATTTTTAAATATATTTTAAACAAAATTGACTAGAAAAAATGCCATAATATTAAGAGAGAGATCAAATCTCTTTTGACTCTAAAAGAGGAAATTATGTTGATTTACTGTTAAATATTTATTTGAATTAAGATAATTCATATTTTTTCCCAAGAAAAAAACAATAAATTCATTCATTTGGAAAATGACAAAATTACATTTTGTAAATACATGTTAACCATAAATTCTTGAAAATAGTAAAATATATGGTATAGAATATCAAATGTCCAATTAAAAAAAATATCTATAAGAAAACCATTAAAAGAAATATCTATAAAAAAACCACACAATATAATAACCATATAAAATTTATAGTAATGAATAGAGGACGAGACTAAAGTCTATAGATGTTTCCTTTATTTTGATATGTTAAATAGAACTAATAAATGTTTATTAACTTTATATAATATTAATTAAAACTAATTAATATAATAGAAAAGTTACTTGGATATGTGAGAATTTATGTTAGACTCCCTAACTCAAACCTAAAATTCCAATACATCTTCTTAAATTTCGTGAAAAAACGATGCAAAACTTTGCCTAAAATGAGAAAAAAACTTTAAACATTTAAACTTTGCTAATTTAAAATGGTCCTTAGCTTCCCTCTTTGTCATGAAAAACCTAAAATTCCAACACATCTTCTTAAATTTCGTGAAAAAACGATGCAAAACTTTGCCTAAAATGAGAAAAAAACTTTAAACATTTAAACTTTGCTAATTTAAAATTGTCCTTAGCTTCACTCTTTGTCTTGAAAATTTAATTAATAAGTTAACATTACGTCGCTTCATTATTAAACATTAGGTCAAAGGCACAATTGCGTTGACCTTTCCAATGTTCTTTCTATCATGATTAATTTCTTAAAAAAAAGTTTGCTTTTTTAAAGAAGAATTAATTATAGATAAATGTCTTTCGGAATAATCACATCATTAGGATTTGTTCCACGTTTCGAACCAACCAATGTGATTCATCCTCAAGACAAGGTGAAAGAAATCTTACAATCTTCAAGAATAAGTGGTAAGGATGCATCATTTCCCAGGATTAGCCGTTAGAGCTTAGTCAAACAAGTCAATTGAATATTATATTATTTAAAAATAATAAAATATCTTTTATTTTTATTTAAAATAGCTATAATATTTTAATATTATTTAAACTCCTCAAAAATTAGATGTAAATAATTTAATATTCCTACGGATTGATGTTAAGAATAGTAAATTATTTACATCTAAGTTTTCAGGAGTTTAAATCATTTAAAATATTATAACTGTTTTAAATAGAAACAAATGATATTTTATTATTTTTAAATAAATATAATACTCTATTGACTTGTTTGACTAATCTCTAACGGCTAGTTTCCAATAGCTAACCCTGGGTAATGATGCATCCTTACTATTTATGCCTGAAGATCGTAAGATTTCTTTCACCTTGTCCTGAGGATGAACCACATTGGTTGGTTCGAAATGTCCACCAAATCCTAATGATGACATTTATGTACAATATGGATAACAAAAGTCTCAGATCTAAGAATTAATTACTTACTTATGGACATTATCTTCTTTCATTGTTAAATTGATGTAGGAGGTTGATCAAAATAAGGTGGTAGTCCCTAGAATAGACTATTGGTTAATGTATAACCAATCAGATGCGTTCAAGCAGATTCTATACATCAGTCCCACATTGCGTTTCTCTTTTATAATAGGTGCTTCATTTACATCGTTGATCTCCTCTCTCCAGATCTAACGGTCATCATGTGATTTTTTGTGGACTTAAACACGGTCTTTATTACTTTGGAGGCACTCGAAAAAATAGTTTTTCTCTCTCCTCCAGTTGCGACATGTCAAGCACTCAAGCTAATCGCGCTAACTGGGAAAATTACCACTTACCACTTGAAAGGCACACGATATACCACTTCCCGCTTTTCGAATACAACCCATGTGTATTAAATCAAACTTTATTAAAGCGCTTAATCAATGTTTAGTGCTTAATTCCAAGATTACCTATTAATGCTAAATGGTTGCGATTAACAATAAATACATAAATTCTATCCAGATACATAGACTCAAACAAGATTCTGCACCAGGATTAATACACAGTTTCACACTGAATCAATTTATTCAATATAATAGAAGTTACAGAGTCTTGGCCCTCTTGGCTCAATTACAACAATTTATTTGACCTCTGTCTCAATCTCAAAACCCTATCTATCACTTAGACTCTCGCTTCTCCCTCAATTCTCCATTATCCCAACCAATCCCTCTCCATTACATTTTCTTCTCTTTTATGAGTCGAATCCTATTCTAACTGTACGAACAACTCCATCTCTATTTTAATCAATCTAACAATCAAATATCTATTCTTAAGCTCTGTTAAACACCTATGCTAACACTTATCCCTTAGACTAAAATAATACAATTTTCTAATTATTACAATAATGAAGTAAAGATCATTTTCAAGAGATCCAACCCTCTCTACCAAAATTGACTTTTGACCACTCAATTCAATGAAATTCAACTCATTTAGCCACAACATGTGAACAAACCATCACATTGTTGGCTAAGTCCACATGCTTCTGCATCAGACTCCCAGGGAAGAAAAGAATCATCCCTCAGTCTTTCAGGGTTTACTCCATACTTCTGCAACTCTGTTGGTGTCAACCAACTAGCATCCTCCACTGTTTTTCCTTTCCATTTGACTAGATATTGAAAATAAACCTGTTCTTTGGTTCTTTTCGGTACTCGTTTCTCCAAAACAGCTTCCACTTCTTTCTTAACTGTCTTTGGCATTTGTTCTTCCTAGTTCAAAGTTTGAACTTCATCTTCTGTAGTTTCCTTCTGTAGCTCTGTCTCTGTCTCTTGTATGGATACAAATCTGGAGCATTGAAGATAGGTGATATTCCAATCACTTCTGGAAATTCAATTTCATAAGCATTAGTTGAAAAATTTATTAGAATTCTACATGGTCCTATCTATTTCATTTTTAGTTTATTGTAAGTCTTAGCAGGAAATCTTTCTTTTCTCAAATACACCATCACTAAATCTCCCACTTGGAATTTTTTCTCTCTTCTTTTCATATCTACTCTCTGTTTGTATTTGCCACTACTTTTCTGTAATCTTCATTTGACATATTCTTGTAGTTTCTGCATTTTCTCTGCAAACTCTTCAACTTTCTCACTTCTTATCTCCTGCTTACTCAAATTTTTGAGCTCATACACACCTCTCGGATTCATCCCAAAAAAAATCTGAAATGGACTCATTCCAATACTTTGGTTTAGAGTGTCATTATAAGAAAACTTAGCCTGAGCTAGTGCTAAATCCCACTGCTTAGGATTTTGATACTCTAAACTTCTCAATATGTCCCCCAAGCTTCTATTTACCAGTTTGGTCTATCCATCTGTTTCAGGATGGTATGCTGAACTGAAACTGAGGTTAGCACCTACTTTCTTCCAAAGAATTCTCCAGAAATTCCCTACAAACTTTGTATCTCTATTAGACACACTACTTACAAGAAATCCATGTAATCTTACAATTTCTGAAAAAAATAGATTGGCAATATGTGTTACATCACTAGTCTTCTTACATGCAATGAAATGTACGATCTTGGAAAATCTATGTACCACAACATAAATCGAATCATTCCCTCTTTGAGTTTTAGGTAACCCCAAAACAAAATCCATGCTAACTACATCCCATGGTCAGTCTGGTATTGGCAATGGCTGGTACAATCCTGTATTTTGGCTTCTCCCATTAGCATGCTGAAATATCCCACACTTCTCTGAAAATCTCTTAACATCCATCTACATCTTCAGCCAATAGTAAAAAGCATTTACCTAAGCAAATGTTTTGTCTTCTCCAAAGTGACTAGATAATCCTCCACTATGTTTCTCCTTTATTATGTTTTCCCTCATAGAACATTTGGGAATGCACAACTTGTTTCCTTTAACCTCCTTAGATAAGATAATCTAACCATTGACTTCTGTTATGAACTATTGGATTTTTTACTACTACATAAATAACTTTGAAATCTGCATCATCTTTATACATATCAACCATTTCTTCAAATCCTACAACACAAACTTCTAATTCTTGCACAATGAAATTTACCCTGCTTAAAGCATTAGCAACTTTGTTTAACTTACCACTTGTGTCTTTTATCACAAAAGTAAAGCTTTGCAAAAACTCAACCCACTTGCCATGTTTCTGGTTCAATTTTGGCTAGTTGTTTATGAACTGTAATGCATGATTGTCAGAATACAATATAAACTCCTTTGGTAGCACATAATGTCTCCATTTTTTTAAGGCTTGTAGAATAGCATAAAATTCTTTATCATAAGAAGAATACTTCTTCTTAGATTCATGTAATTTCTCACTAAAGTATGCGATTTGTCTCTGTTCCTGACTCAAAACTGCTCCAATTGCAACTCCACTAGCGTCTGTTTCAACTTGAAATACTTTTTCAAAATCAGGTAAAGATAAAATTGGTTTCTCTATGATTTTCCTCTTCAGCAGCTTAAAATTCTTGTTTGCTACTTCTGTCCACTTGAATGGTTGATTAGTTTCCTTGATTGTTTCAAGAATTGGTGCACAAATCTGACTAAAACCTCTGATAAATTTCCTATAAAAACTTGCAAGACCATGAAAAATTCTTACCTCAAATATATTCCTTAGAATAGGCCAGTTCCAAATTGCTTGGACTTTCTCTGGATCCATTTTCAACCCTTCTTTAGAAACTACAAATCCTGAGTAAATTAATTCTTCTTTCATGAAACTACATTTCTTCAGGTTTATGAGTAGTTTATCTTTCTACAGAGTTCTTAAAACCAATTTAAGATGCTCCAGATGTTCTTATTCAGTTTTACTAAAAACTAGAATATCATCAAGATAAACAATAACAAACTTGCTTGCATATTCCTTCAAGACTTCATTCATCAATCTCATGAATGTGCTAGGTGCATTATTGAGTCCAAAAGGCATCACTAACCACTCATACAACCCACTGTTTGTGTTAAATGCAGTCTTCCATTCATCTCCTTCTCTAATTCATATTTGATGATATCCACTCTTCAGATCTATTTTAGTAAAATACTTTGACCCACTCAAACAATCCATCAAATCTTCCATGCGTGGTAAAGGAAACCTATACTTGATAGTGATCTTGTTTATGGCTCTGGAGTCTATACACATATGCCACTCACCTCCTTTCTTTGGACTGAGTACTATTGGTACAACACATGGACTAATACTCTCTCTGATTAGTCCCTTATCCATCAGTTCCTGCACTTGTTTTCCAACTTTTGCATTCTCTTGAGGAGTTAATCTGTATGCTGCTTTGTTTGGCAAACTTTCTCCTAGTATTAAATCAATATGATGACTAATACTCTTGATTGATGAAATTCATTTGGCAACGCATCCACAATAATATCAGCAAAATCATTCAACAGAGTTTTGATTTCTTCAGGTAAATCATTTATGTTTGTGGAAGTCAAAATTACCTTAGGTCTCCCTATGATAGCAAAATGCATTTCTTCACCTTTTCCAACCTCTTGCAATAGCTCCTTTCCACTCATTAGCATAACACTGTTTCCATGTGCTCCTTTGTCAGCTTCATCCTCCAATGGTAGCAGTGTATGTTTATTTGCATTCTTCTCGAGAGTATAAGTATTTTTCCTCCCATCATGAATAGATTTCTGATCAAACTGCCAAGGTCTTCCTAGCAATACATGGCAGACATCCATTGGCATTACATCCAAAAATATCACATCTTTATAAGTACCAATCTGTATCTCTACCTTGCATTGCTTTGTCACAATAATCTGATGTCCTTTCTGCAACCATGACACTTTGTAAGGAGTAGGGTGTATTGTCTTCACTAATCCTAGCTTGTCCACCATCTCTGTAGAAACAATGTTACCAATGCTTCCACTGCCAATTATCACTTTACAAAATTTACCTTTGGATTTGCATATAGTTCTGAATAAACTCTTCCTCTGAGTTGGTTCTCCAATCTCTTTCTCTTTCTTAAGCAATATCCTTTTCAACAACAGGGATTTTCCTACTTTAGTGGATTCTTCCTTATCTTAAATTTGAGGTGTTTCTTCCTTTGCCTCAGCCACATTCACCTTTCTCTAACTTGTTGGTTTATTATGAGGACAATCCCATGATCCATGTACCCATTCTCCTCATGTGTAACATCGAATATATCTTCCTCGACCTCTTCCTCTGGGTGAAAATCTTCCTCTATTAAAATCTCCCCTCTGTGGTGATCTACTACTTGAACTTCCTACTCCAATCTGATGTTGTTGAAACCTTAGTCTGTTAGTCCCTCTACCTCTTACTGAACTTTTCCCTCTATTCCTCTGATTTTTTTTCCTTAACATCTTCTCTTCTGCCTTCAAACCTGCTTGATAGGCATCTTCAATGGTCTTCAGACTCAACAAGATGATCTCGTCCTGTATCTCATATCTTAAGCCATTGATATATTTGGCTACCTTCTCCATGTCATCCTCTGCATGTCCTGCTCTAATACTCAATGTATAAAACTCTTCTGCATACTCTTTAACAGACAGTCCTTTTTGCCTTAAATTTTGTAACTGTTTGAAAAGATTTAACTAATAATATTTTGGCATAAATTTATCTTTCCTTTTACTCACCATTTTGTCCACATGATCTTGGAATTTCCTTTTCCCGTTCTGGATGTTTGTAGTTCATCCCACCAAAGAGATGCATGACCCTTCAATCTGGTAACTGGAAATTTCACCTTCTTTTTGTCACCAACCTCCTCATAGTCAAAATATTCGTCCAATGAACTGATCCAATCAATCAGCTCTTCTGCATTGAGACTCCCTTCATACATAGGAATTTCCACCTTTGGTTTTCCACCTACTTTAGCCGACATCTTGATAACTTTGGTAGTTTCATTTTCCTCATCTTCTTCTTCCTCATAAGATTCTTATGTAGCACTGGAAACTCCTTCATCAGGTGTTCTCCTCTAAGAAATCTCCATTATGTCCATCCATGTATGCAGACTCCAGATCTCTTCCAATAGAACTACATTTGCTTCAGGTATTCTTCAACCTATGCCAGATCCCCTCCTCGGTGGCATGTTTACTGTAGTGAAACTCAATCTTTGAGATTTGATACCAAAATGACGCAGGAGGTTGATCAAAATAAGGTGGTAGTCTTGAAAATAGACTATTGGTTAATGTATAACTAATCAGATGCATTCAAGTGGATTTAAGCACGATATTTATTACTTCGGAGGCACGTGAAAAAGTAGTTTTTCTCTCTCCTCTGGTTGCAACGTGTCAAGCATGCAAGCTAATCGCACGAACTTGGAATATTACCACTTACCACTTGAAAGGCACATGATATACCACTACCCTCTTTTCCAATACAATCCATGTGTATTAAATCAAATTTTATTAAAGTGCTTAATCAATGTTTAGCGCTTAATTCCAAGATTACATGTTAACGCGAAATGACCATGATTAATGATAAATACATAAATGCTGAGATTTACAATTAAAGTGTGAAAACAAAGGAAATACCCGTTTAAGTTTCAGAATGAAGATACACAGATGTAAACAAGATTCTACACCAGGATTAATACACAATTTCACACTAAATCAATTTATTCAATATAATCGAAGTTACAAAGTCTTGGCCCTCTTGGCTCCATAATAGCAATTTATTTTACCTTTGTCTCAATCTCAAAACCTATCTATCACTCAAACTCTTGCTTCTCCCTCAATTCTCCATTATCCCAGCCAATCCCTCTCCATAGCATTTTCTTCTCTTTTATGAGTCGAATCTTATTCTAACTGTACTAACAACTCGATCTCTATTTTAATCAATCTAACAACCAAATCTCTATTCTTAAGCTCTGTTACACACCTATGCTAACACTTATCCCTTAGTCTAAAATAATACAATTTTATAATTATTACAATAATGAAGTAAAGATTATTTTCGAGACATCCAACCCTCTCTACCAAAACTGACTTTTGGACACTCAGGTCAATAAAATTCAACTCATTTAGCCACAACATGTGAACAAACCATCACATTGCTGGGTAAGTCTAGATGCTCCTACATCATAAACGTATCCATGTAAATTTAAAATTGTCAATACTTTCAGATGGAAAAGAAAATATAACCAATTCAATTAGTGATCCTCTCCATTTGAGTTCAGTTTATGAGATAAGTTGGTCTGTTGTGAAAAATCTCAAAGAGTTGATGAATGTTGAATAGAGCTTCTTCTCTCATGGTATCTTTTGGAGTCTATCAAACTCTTGCTATGTCATAAGTTATTGGTATATATTTCTTGTGGCTATTAGATATACTCTTGATATTATACCGAGAGCAAAAAAATTATCCTAGGCCTTTGGGAGATTACTCCAATATAACACATGTTCAAAATTGTTAACAAAAGAAACAAAAATAAGGTTTTATAAAAATATTTTGTTTGTTTTAAAGGAAAATTACTTTATAAATCAAGCATATTATGTTTCTTCATTATTAAATATCATTTCAAATTTAAAATTACCCTTATTTTTAAAGGAAAATTTAAGATTGTGTGTCCAATTATAAGAATATCATTATTAATATTTTTTAAGGCATAGGTTAACTAATAGAAAAATGGATTTTTCGACTAAATCCAACAATACAATTTCTAGCAAGATTGTGATTTCTTATTCCTTAAAATACACTTTTGAATGCATAAATAGATTGAACGCTTAGAAAACCCCTAAGTCATTGATGTTCTCTAATTAAAAAACTTAAAATTGTGATTTTTGAAAATGTTTTTAACAAAATTGACTAGAAAAAATGCCCGAGAAAGGGTCATTTGACCATAATATCAAGAGAGAGAGATCAAATCTCTTTTCACTCTAAAGGAGGACATTATGTTTATTTATTATTAAATATTTATTTGAATTAAAGTTATTCTTTGTTTTTTCCCAAGCAAGAAACAATAAATTCATTCATTTGGAGAATTATAAAATTACAATTTGTAGATGCATGCTAATCATACATTGTAGAAAATAGTAAAATATATTGTATAGGAGGTCAAGGGACCCATAAAAAAAATTATCTATATGAAAACCACAAAATAGAGTAGCCATATAAAATTTCTATTAATGAGTAGAGGACCAGACTAAAGTCTGTAGATGTTTCCTTTATAAACCTTTAGGGAGAGTAAAGAAAGACTCGACTTTTGAAATATGTTAAGAGAGAAACCACATTTTACAAAAAATTATGAGTTTGTTGTCCCTGTAAAAATATGTTGTAATGGGTTGTGATAGAAATTATAGCTAGTCATGTCATTCTATTGTTCCATAACTTCCCATGTACTTGTTTCCATTATCTGTAGAAATTCTCACTATAGATCACCTGATAATGCAATATACTAAAGAAAAATACTTGATCTACTTCTACTATCGAACTTTGCAAAAGCTTAATCAATTTGAGCAAGATCAATTGAAACACATATAACAAAGAAGAAGAAATCATACACATGAAATACAGAAGAATACTCTGGGGAAAGCCTCAGCTAAAAACCCCGTTATCTGTATTATCATACAAGTGGAAATATCTCAGGATTACACAAAGCTTTAGCTCATAAGCTATCCAGCTCTCAGTACAATCCCTCACTGCTGCTCATAAATAGAATAGACAAAACATATGCCTTCCTTTAGTCCTCCAAGCCTTAAATTTCCTTGTGCAGTTTCTCCTGGGTCCTCCAGCTGCAACCTGTGTGATTCTCACCTCACACACATCACTGACCTTTGAAATAACTGCACAATCCTGAAGGAGATAATTCCTTCCGCGTGGATGAGTTTCCTTTATAGGAAAATTCCTCCAACTAATAATACAATGTCCATGCCTTTAATCTCAACTGGGTCTCTGTTTGAACTGACATGCATTGGTTATTTATGAGAGAATATTCAGTTATCTGGAGAACACTAGTTGCATGCATGCATGCATTAACTAACTGAACTCACAATCAGTTCCACAAACTGTTTTGGAACTAATCTAACTAGACTTAACTTAGTTAACTGAGCTAACTAATTATAACTCAAATACAACTCATCCTTATCTCCTTAATTAAGTGATAACTTCCTCAATCAAAGGGATAAATTTTGCATGTCTTCACAAAGACTTCATGTTTGATTTTCTCAAGCTAATTAACTCAAGATGAATTAATTAATTATTTTTCAAACAGCTAGTGAGACTAAATTCAAGTTTTAATTCTCAATTTTGATTCAAGAAAAAATCAAAATTGGAATATATCCCGAAATGTTATTTATAGCAATGTTCTGTTTTTTGTTATTTCCAACAGAGTTGGAGTATATCATGTAGTGTTATTTATAGCAATGCTATTTTTAGCATTTCTTGTTGCTATTTTCAACACTCCCTCTCAACAAGAAATGCATTCAACTCGAACCTGATCCTGAACCTTTGGAATGTTCTACATGCAACACTTCTCTCAAGTGTTGTTGCTACAGTAACTCTAGAAACAAAAAATATCCAACCTAAATCAGAATGATTCCTCTTTCATCAAAGTCTTTGATTGCTATTGCCTTTGTCAACTAAAAACACTGCACCTTTGTGCTCTTCAGTATCTGAATGCTCTAGCCTCTTTCACTTTGATATCTGACTACATCAATCACACTGATTCCTCTTGCTGCATCTGTGATGCTGCTAATCCTGTCTCCCAACACTGCATCTGCACTACACCTCCTCTCATCATGTTGCATTGTGCTGCCCACTATTGCACTGCAACTCAGTTACGAAGAAGTAAGTAACTCATCTCCCAATTGACCTCCCTATTGGGCTAGAAACATCCTCTGATGCTGAAGCTCCCTTTGACGCTGACAAGTGCTCCCTCTCTAACCTCTGCATTGTTTCAACAACTCCCTACATCTGGCACCATTGCACACCTCTTTGTGCCATCATGCACTGGTACAACACTCTTGTGCCTCTCACATTGTTGCAGCCTGCTAGCTCTACACTATCTTGGGACTCCTGCACTGTAGCTCTCTCTGCTGCTCTATCCACATCCATCTCTACTCGCTAAGCCAATCCTGCGACTCCTTGTCAAGGCTCTGGTAGCAAGATTTTTCCAAAGAGGCTAGGTACCTCAAGGATCCTACCCCTATTTTAGCCTTCTTGGGACTATCACTCCACATCGTCCCACCTCCCACCTGGAGGTATGGATGCATGTGATCCCTCTGCCCACTTGGCTTGAAATTTCCCCCTATTGGAGGTCTCTGCATGAGTGGATGCCTCCACTCGGTCTCCTCTCAGCTTCTCCAGTTGTGGGTACTCCACAACCTCCTCAAGCTGCTTCACCAATTGTGGCTCCTCCACAATTGTCTGAGACTTCTCCTGGCACTGCATGTTGAGAGGTAATTTACTCTCCCTCTCAACCACCAAGTATCTAAAATTTATATTGCTCCTTAAGGCTTTTCATGCATCTTGTACATCAAGTGCATATAGGTTCTTGGCTAGCACAACAATTTATTTCATCTTTCTCGTCGTCACAAAATTTTCTAAAAAAAGAGCTAATTTGAAATCAACGATATCTCTCTCATCCAAACTCCGTTTCAGTTGATTTGTTTTTTGAATTTTGGTATTTTTTCTCAAGGAATCCAGATCTTCTATTTGTTTTTGGAAATCTTGCACAAAAAATTTCAGAATTGCTCTGCAAAATCGTGGCCCATTTTTTTCTTACTTCGAATTCTCTTCTTCATATACTGTTCACTGATTTGATCACCTTTTCTCTGATACCATGTAGAAATTTCTCTATAGATCAACCTGGCTTTGATACCATGTAGAAATTTTTCTACAAAACCTCACTCTAATACCATGTAGAAATTCTCAGTGTAGATCACCTGATAATGCAATATAGTAAAGCAAAATATTTGATCTACTTCCACTCTCAAACTTTGTGGAAGCTTAATCAATTTGAGCAAGATAAATTGGAACACATATAACAGAGAAGAAGAAATCATACACATGAAACATAGAAGAATACTCTGGGGAAAGCCTTAGCTAGAAACCCTACTATCTATATTATCATACAAGTGGAAATATCTCAAGATTACACAAAGCTTTAGCTCACAAGCTATCCAATTCTCACTACAATATCTCACTACTGCTCATAGATAGAATAGACAAAACATATGCCTTTGTTCAGTCCTCCAAGCCTCCTATTTCCTTGCGTAGTTTCTCCTGGGTCCTCCAGCTTCCACCTGTGTGATTCTCACCTCACACACACCACTGACCTCTAAAATAACTGTGCAACCTTGAAGGAGATAATTCCTTCTGCATGGATGAGTTTCCTTTATAGGAGAATTCTTCCAAATAATAGTAAAATGTCGATGTCTTTAATCTCAACTCGGTCTCTGTCTGAACTAACATGCATTAGTTATTTATGAGAGAATATTCAGTTATCTAGAGAACACTAGTTGCATGCATGCATGAATTAACTAACTAAACTCACATTCAGTTCCACAAACTATTTGGAACTAATCTAACCGGACTTAACTCAGTTAACTGAGCTAACTAATTACAACTCAAATACAAATCATCCTTATCTTCTTAATTAAGGGATAACTTCCTCAATCAAAGGGATAATTGTTTCATGTCTTCACAAAGGCTTCATGTTTGAATTTATCCAACTAATTAACTCAAGATGAATTAATTAATTATTTTTCAAACAGCTAGTGAGACTAAATTTGAATTTTAATTCTCAATTTTGATTCGAAGACAGATCAAAATTGGAATATATCCCGAAATGTTATTTATAGCATTTCTATTTTTTTCTATTTCCAACAGAGTTGGAATATATCCTGAAATGCTATTTATATCAATGCTATTTTTAGGATTTCTATTTTTAGCATTTCTTGTTGCTATTTTCAACATTATCGAACCCTCTTTTTATAGGTGATGAACTACCTCATTCCTTTCATTGTAAATATCTAAGGATATGAAGAAATGAAAATTAGCTTTTAGCTTGAGGGTTTCCTCCAAAATTGGTTAAAGAGTAATTTTCTTATAAGCTTTAAAATTGTTTATCAAATTTATGATAAGCATTGAGTCACCAAGAACATGAAATTGTGAGCATTATATTTTTTAAAGCAAAGAGAAATAGATTTTTACAGGCCATAATTTTTTCCATATTGTTGGATGTTGGTCTGAAACCCATATTGACCTGGAACAAATGTGACGCAAAGGGGAAAAGATTGAATTCCCCACCATTGTTATATCCCAAATAATTTGAAGTTCCATCAAAGAAATCCCAAGGAAAGGATTGATCAAGATTTTCTACTAAAAGAATTTTGGAAGGTTGTGTGGATTTTGCCTAAGGGAAATGTGCAAACAAATGGAGAGCTTCCATGGTCAAATGATTCAGAAGAGAGTGTGTGTCCTAGAAAATGGCTTTGCTTCACACCATCTAGACTCCCTATATGATGACGAAAGGGAAAGATTTTAAGGCCTAATAAGAAGGGGATTAGAGAGTCAATTCCTCCAAATACCCTCTAAATCCTTTGCATCCTAAGCCCCAGTGTCACCCACAAACATTTTGTATGCATTCCAAACTTGTTGAAAAAATGGGAATTCATGAAGATGTGGATTGTAGATTCTTCCTCGTTTTTCATAAGGAACATGAACCAGGCCCAATGAAAAATATTTTCTCAAGAATGTCCCATGTGCGAACCTTTTCTTTCATTATATGCCACATAAAGAGTTTGGTTTTATTGGGAACTTATCTTTCCAAAGAACCTTCCATTACCACTTTCTACCAGTATCCTCTCTAATAACCAATAGAGTAATGTAGCCCAACTTGGAAAAATACTAGCGAAAGGGATAGATACTCTAGAAAAGTCCGTCTTCTCAATCTATTGGTTGGATACGTACAACTAATAAAGCATTCAATTAATAATTCCATGAATCCATGAAATCCCCTTCCAAACCCAATTTTTTAGCAAAGAGCCACCCCTATCTCCAAATTGTTATTGTAGCATGATTTTCCATGTGAATGAGTTTGAAGACACCCCCCATCTCACAAAATAAAAATTATAGGAGGTGTGATGATATGACCTTGACCACTACCTCGCCAAGGATAGGACCCAATTCTTACCTTATCTCTCTTACCAACTTTCCAAGATAATCCATAGGTTATGAGATCAAAAGAATTTAGAACTACCCTACAAATCACATAAACATTCACTCATGGTTTATCAACCCTCCTTATCTATTATTCCATTGGGCTTAAAGAAATATATTTTTGAATAATGATCAAAGACCATAAGCTATCTAAATATATTAGTCTCCATCCACATGTTGCAGCCAAAGTGTTTAAGAAAAGAAAAATATTCTTTAGACCCTAGCCACACAATAGCTTTGGCCTAACTAGTTTATTCCATTTGACCCATGGAAGAACCCCATGCTCCTGCTTCATTGACCGTAAAAACTTGAAATATATTCTTCATATTTTTTCCAGAATACCTTTTGGAATCCATGGAAGGGCTATTTTATAATTTGGAATAGCTTCTTAAACATATTTGGTCAATATGAATGTCTTTCTCTAGATAACTAGCAGAGGGACCAAATCTTCAACCTCTTTTGTATTTTGGTTATGAGCCAGAGCTAGTCCTCCTTACTATGGCAGTTGGGCTTGAGTTCTATCCCAAAGTACTTTAATCCATTTTCTACCAAAACTTAAAAGAACGGGCACTATTATATTTAGATGCTTAATCTCATCATATTCAAGATTAACCACTGAAATGGTGGATTTCCTATTTTGTATTGTCATACCAATGGATTTCTTGAATAAGGATCGAAATTCCAGCAACAAGATCACCTCTCTAGGAGATCCATACCAAAAAATGAGAATATCATGTACAAAAGGAAGATGAGATAAGGACTATGCCACTAAAGAAACTTAGAAATAATCCCTTTTTTATTCATCCATTAGTTGACTAAGACCTTCCATAACCCATAGAAATAATAATGGGGAGAGTAGGTGGCCCTACCTAAGGCCCCTTCTCACATGAAAGAAGGGTGAATTCGAGCCATTGATAAGTGTAGTGAAAGAGATAGTCTAGATGCAACTCATAACCCATTCAATGAATTATGGACTTATTTAGGTCAAAAGAAGCCTAGGATAATTCCAGTTGACCCAATCATAAGCTTTTGACAGGCAATCTTCATGACATATCCCTTTAAATAATATTTTTTAAATTGTGTAAACTATCATGCACAACTCCTATAGTCTCATGAATTTGTCTCCCCTTAAGAAAAGTGAATATCTTGGGAGATTGATCTTAAGAGAATGGGTTCAGTTATTAAAGATATCATTTTTGCCACCATCTTGTAAATGGCATTGAAAAGAGAGATAATATGAAAATCATCTAGAGAAGAGGGATGATAAACCTTTGGAATGAGAGCAATGAAGGTTAGATTGAAGGTTGGAAAAATATAAGTTTCCCTCCTTGATTCCTCAACCACCCTTAGGAGATCATTTCCAATGATTTCATAAATCCTGAGGAAGAATTATACACCCCAACCATCTACTACCGAGCTTTTGTATTTATAAAAACTATATAAAAACATTTTGATTTCATCTTTTGTGAGTTCCTTCATTATTTCCCTATTCTCTTCTTCCTCGATGAGCCTATGAAACATTTTCACTACTATGATCACTTATGAAACTGAGGCTTTAGAAGGGTCTCAAAACAAATATTTCAAAGTGGCTCTTTGCAAGGGTTGTAAGACCTTATAAATGTGAAATGGTCACTCCATTAGGGTCTTGGAGGTTCCAAATCATATTACACATTTTTCTCCCCTTAGCATAATCCTAGAAAAATTTAGTATTTTCATCAACACTAGCTAGCCATATTACTCTACTTATCAACCTCGATTCCTTCATGAAATACTCTAGAATATATTTTTTATATGCTTCTATATTCTTAAGAGCCTCACTCAATTTGAAGGATGAGAAACCTTCTCGTAGTTGATTAGTGACAACCTGTAATTGATTTTCAATTTCCACCAATTCCATCTCCTTTGCTTTCTTCTTGTTTGACACCCATTCATTCATTTTTAGTTTAATTAGCTTAATATTAGCCTCAAATTTATTGGTCACAGAGGAGCCAATGTGAGGGTTGTAACATTTCCAGTGATATAGGAACAAGGCTAGGAACTCCTCTGTTGAATTTTGCTTTCATTGATTCAAAATCCATCCTTGAATTTTATTAATATATGCCAATGGATTTCATCGATCAGAAGCTACATTGGTCAAGAAGCCATATAAGGTTAATGTGGCCATGATTCCCTGTGTTTGATCAAGAATTTGGATGATAAAATCATTTTCTTTCCTTTGAAGACCTTCATTAATTGATTCTCCTCATCATGTTGATTCCAATAGTATACAACAACCTCGTGGTTCATCTTGATTTGGGAGATATAATCGACCAAATATTGATGCCTCCTTCATGTGGTAAAAGTCCCCAACATGAGATGATGTGGTAGCTCATCATTGGCTAAAGAATTTACCAAATCATGAGGCCCTGCAGGAATTTGATTGAAGAATTTAATTAAATATTCTTGGTAAAATTTGGATGCATAAAATGGGGGTTATCCTACTCTAGGCAAAAGGATAATAAATTAAGGGAAATACTAAAATTAAAGTTGGACTAAAATAATGTGGGGATTTTGGCTCCAATGTTCAAATTTGAAATTAAAATTTTTCCCTACAAAAGTTCAGGTCGACCTCTCTCCTAGCGACCTCCATGTTTGGTATAAATAAGGTGCTTTATCCCTCGAAATACGTAATCTAATCTATGCACATAAGGAAAATGATCTCTACATCCTTAAGGAGAAATGTTATATATGAAGAGGAGGCATGTGTTCTTGATTATGCTTTGTTTTTTGTATTTGTTGTGCTAAGTTTAAGGTCATTCAATGTCCATTAAGATCTAGTGAAACATAGTGTTGGAAGTTGTTTTTACTTGTATTTCAATTAAGGGGTTTGCTAGGATTCTTGAACTTATTTAGCCTTATTTGAGGAAAATCAGAGACACCTTTTGAACTCAAATAGAAGGATCAATTTTCAAAGTAATTTTGCAACATATTTGGAATTATCTGAAGTAGTTTTGAGGGCACATTCATACACCTAGTGTGTAGAAGCTGATCCAAGTGGATATTGGTGGCCACCCACCAATTCCACTTGGATCCCCAACATGGCTTCTTTCATTTTCCAGTTTCCTTAATTAGAGCACAGTTTACCATTTTTTGCAGTTTTTCGGGTGCTAAACTTTCGAAGCTGTTTTGAGGCCCTAAACGATGTTTTTTTGGAAGTCTACCACCATCAATTATTTTTCTAAAATCATATTTTCTGTGATAGTCCTCGGAGATATCTTTCCAATGGGCTATCATGTGCTTCAAACAAAGATAATATGACCAAGTCACGACCCTGGGAAGTTAGTTGTCCAACTCACCCAACGGGGCCCATAAACTCTGGTGTTACATCTCCTCAGGTTAGGGTTTTGGTTGTTTACTATTTGCTCTTATTTTTCAATAATAAAAAGGCCCTTGAGCCTCATTGTAAGGTATTTTAGAGGCATGTAGTCGCTACATCTCTTCTCAGAGATAAGCTACCATCACCCTAGCTAGTTTATTGCCATTCTTGTTTGTAAGCATATTTCGGTATTTTACATTAATGAAATGAAGTATTATTTCCATTGCATCTCTGTGTTTATGGTTATATCTATAATTTGTTGCATTCTTCTTTAAATCTAGATAAAAAGTGGACACTAAAATTAGATAATTGTTGGCCTAAGGAAATGATATTATAGCCTATTGTTTCATCCTTGTAGTATGACACCTCTTAGCATGTAATTTTGGGCAAATTTGCAAACATTCTAGAGCTAGTTAGCATCAAATATATGGCATGATTTGAATATACAATCCTGAGAAAATTTGCAAATCTATTTCACCCTCTCAAGGAATAGATAAATAGCATACATAACACTCAATTGACATATGGATTATGGTTGCTCATTTTATTATTATTGTGTTATTCATATCACCTTAAAAAATTACATGCCTTTATTTATCCTTTTCTCAATTTTGGAGAAAGGATATAGTCTTGTCTTTGTCTGAGATTCAGAGGTACATGTGAGTTTCAGAATTGTAGGCTTATCTTAGGCCAAGTTCTAGAGAGGTTTTACAGTCCTATATTTGAGACAAGATTCGGAGATTGCATTCTTTCCATGTCCTAGTTGTGGATTTGGTACAAGGTTACATAATTGAGGTCACATACTCGAGAACAGTTCAAAAACCTGAGCCTCTAATATCATGTGGACTATTGGAAGAAAATATAACCTTGCACTGAGACTTTTTGAGATATCCAATAAAGACTAACTGAGTATGAGTATTGAGGCATGAATTGGTGGGGGAAGAGTATATTATTGAGGTAGAACTCAACCATAGAGCTTTCATGGATTGAAAAATGTGAATAAACTTAGTGAATGCACATAATCACTTGTAAAGGCTGACCAACCACAACTAAAACACTTGGATATATCTATATATCTATATCTCTATCTATATCTATACATACATACATACATATATATATATATATATATATATATATATATATATATATATATATATATATATATATATATATATATATATATATATATTTGTGTGTGTGTGTGTAGAGTCATGGAAGTAGCCATGGTATAGTTGCAATTTGATGAATATATATTATTCAAAAGCATAACTAGAGTCTGGTACTTTAAAAACTTGTGCTTGTTTACTAAGTATTGGAAAGTATGTGTGATTGAGACTCTCGTGTGTTAGTGTGACGGGGTTGTTGTTGTGTACACCAATTAAATTTATTAGTTAAATGGTTGTTTGAAGAGGATATGAATTGAACCCTTATGCAATGAGTATGGTGAAGTTAATGTGATATTGGTGTAACTACCTTGGAATGATCTGTTGAGTTTATCCATAATTACTGACGTATTAATTGAGCCATTTATTGCTCAAAAGTATTATTCAGAGGTCATGATATTAGAATCCCATATTATACTGTTGCAGAAAGGTTTGGATGATAGAAGGTTTCACAACTTGATCATATATGCTAAGATGCATCCTTCCAGGGTATGATATTTTGCAGATGTTGATGTGAATATGTATGCCCCCATTAGTATCTTATATACCTAAGAGAAATTATCTGTGAGAATGCCATTACTCTATATTGGGAAGAAGAGAATTAGTTGTATGTCTATATGATCCTTAGTATTATATACATTGTTGACGACATTGTGTTATATGTATAAATAAACAATAGCCGAAGATTCATATATTAACCATGAAATTGAAGGAACCACACAACATATGCTAAGTAGAAAGCATTCCTCATGAAGAAAGATATGAAGAGTTGTTTATAATTGAATGCATGCCTATGAAACTAGTTATTGAGAAGTGATTCATTGCACAAATATAGAAATCAATTTTGGATTTAACCCCCAATCTAGACAATAATACCACCACGGTGAACAAAGCTCCTATGGGGGCTCTAATTTCACTAAGACTAACCCATTACTCTTGTAACTTATTCAATGTTATCATTGCTGATCACTTTGGACCTTCATCCAACCATCAATTACCATGGCACACTCATATACTTCCTAACACAAGGATGGTCTTCCCATTCTTTGCTCCATATTCCTTGAGAGATCTTATTCACTTTTGAATCTTTGATGCCTATAGAAAGAGGAGTCCAACAATATTGGTTTCCTACTTGAAATGACCTAAAAGAGAACACTTGGATAATATTATCCACGATTAGCACAACCATGTGCATGTTTCATGATGTTTTCTTATATTAGTTATGTTTCAATTATTGTTTTTCCCCAAAAACCTTTTAACGTAGTTACTAATGAAACAAGTACTGAACCAATTTCTCACTTTTTAGAGGTAGCAAAAAATCATCCAATTTTGAAAAGTGCTGATATAGAATGCACCTTTTTTTCGGAGCATGTTATTGACACTTCAATTTTTCTTATGTATCAAGTATGAACATTTTTTTTTTAAATGTTAGTTATTTTCATGTTGATTTTGAAAAACGTTGAAGCACTGCCAACCATTTTTTAGAGGGCTTATTTTTAACACTTTCAATTTTTTTAATGTATTAAGTGTGGATAATTGTTTTTACATGTTGGTGGTTTTCATGTGGATTTTGAAAATAATCAACAATTTTTTTAAGACATATTTTTGACACTTTAAATTTTCTTATGTCCTAAGCATCCACAATTTTTTTTTAAATGTTGATTATTTAACCATTTTTCCAATTGTCATATTCCTCTTCTTGTTTTTGGTCCCAAAATATTCGTTTTTTAAGGCTTTTCCAAACTTTTCTTTTTTGTTTTTCTTTACAAAAAAAAAAAACTAATGAAGTTTTTATATTTTTTTGTAAAGTTAAAAAAAAATAATAACATTAATATTTTGATGTTACAATTTATTATATATTTATATATCGTTAATTAATACTTCAATACACAAAAACTAATTGTCACCAAAAAATAATAATTTTAAACACTCGATAAAAATTACACATTTGCATATAGATATAATTAAAAAAAAAAACTTTTTTTGGGACTTTTTCGCTAAGAATGTTATGTTAAATAAAATATTTTTATGAAAAAATTGAAGAAAATAAGTTGGAAAAATAACAAATTTTATGAAATTTTATAATTTTATATCCAAAAATTATGGCATTTGAATTTTTTCCAAAAAAAATGAATCGCATAAAATTTGAAGTAAAAATTAAAAAAAGAAATGTAAAAATAAATAAATTAAGACATGGAATTTAAATAAAAAAAAAACAAATTAAGACACAAAATCCTTAAAAATAAAATACTAAAACATATAAAATTTCTTTTTCAAAAGCACAATTAAAAAATAGAAAAAGAAAAACTTATTAAAGTAAAAAAACATTCAAACAAATTTTCATTGAAAAAAAACATTAAAAAATATAAAAAACAATTTTAAAAGCATTAAAAAAATAAAAATAAAAAAAATTAATTGAAAAAAATAAAAACATTAAAAACAATTTTTTTTTAAAAAATAACAAATAAATAAAATATAAAGGACTTACCCAAGGCCCCTCAGGGAACCTGGGCGGGGTTGCAGACCCCTTCCCCCACCTTGGCTCGTGACCACTAGGGCTCCTTGGTTGGGATGGTCGATTTCAGGAATCGACAAGCTTGGCCTAGGCCACCCAAGGTGCCCTGAGTAATTTTTTTTTATGTTTTCTTAATTTTTTTTATTTTTTATTTTATTTTTACTCATGATATTTAATCCTTAACGTCATTGCTTAAAAATGTTGGAAATTTATGCACACAAAAGATAAGTTATTCCAATGTTTTCAAGGTGTTTTTTGCACAAAAAATTGGTTTTTATTAGCTATTTTTTTCCATTTTTAAAAAATGTTGAAAATTTAACCTGAATACACACACACAGATATATATTATTCCAACATCAACACTTTTTGTTTTCGGACAAAATTTTCATGTTTTTTTGGGCTTTTTAGCTAGAGTTATCATTTTGAGGTAATAGTTCTCACTTGATAACATTGTTTTTTGCTCTCATTTCTCAACGACAAGGTCATACCTCCCCACAAGCTCTTCTTGGACATGATCCCATGGTGTTTTCTTCTCTTATATAAGAATAAAAATCATAGTTTCACACAAGTTCCTCCATGAACAAGGAGTGGGAAAACGTTTGAATCACAAAAAAGAGGATATTCATAGGAGAGGAATGATCTCAATTAAATAGAGGAGTTCAATAATGGTTTATCCACCGATAGTTTACCTTAGATAAGTGTTCCTTTTTGAGGAAGCATACAAAAACATCTAAAGGACCATCTAGGAAACTAATTATGTGAATATTTGTAAGGAAGAATGTGAAAGGAAAGTGATACTTACAAGAACGTGCATGGAAATTTACACTTACACTTGGGTAGTGGTTTGTAAGTTGGTTGTAAATTAGATGCAAGTTTGATTTTGTAAGGAAAATGTGCGCAAAAAATACTTGTTATGAAAATAAGTGTTGTAAATTTTATGTCGGGTAGATACATCTGTCAATCAACCTCAATTGTTATTTTGGTTTAAGTTTTCATTTAGAAACCTTGAATAGTAGATTGTAATTCTTTCTCAGTTTTAAATTTTCAGTAGGATTTTTTGGACAATACCTTATGAGTTAGTTGAAGTGTTGCATCTTGGTAACTAAGTTATATTGTCCGATGGCTCTAAAAGTGAAGCAGATTTATACCCTGCTGACCTAGAAGTGAGTGGCATCATCATATTTTGCAAGATATGGAACATGAAAATCAAAAGAATAGGTGACATGCGAATGACTTATTATTACTATTTCAAGTTTATTTTCCTAAGATATTTGTCCATGCGTAGAATGATCTCATTTAGCAATCACAAAATGCTAATTTCATTTGACGCTACTACTTCTTTATACTTAATGATTAAAATTCCTCACGAATTAAACAAACATATGCTTGGTTCACACAGATATTAAGCAAACAATCAAAATAATCGGGCCATGGATGGACATATTATATTTGCAACATATGGTCAGATGTGATCTCAGGAGGGAATCCATCCAAAATAACCTAAGTCCTTGCCTCATTTTGTGGAGTACAATATCATGCTTCTTGCAAAAAAAATTAGTCTATCCCTTCTCTAAGGGCCTTTTAAAAGTATTTTCTCTACCCCTTATTGAATTTTATCTCATGTTGTTTATCCTCCAACTGAATGTTAGATTTGTCTGCACTCATTTGTATATATAGATACTCCAATGTCGATTTCTCGTTACCTAATTTTAAGGTATCTCTCATCAGTTCTGGGATATTCATTCATCACTATATCACTACTACATGTAGGGGGGTTTTAAGACAATATTTGAGTTAATTGTCTTAACTTAAGACAAAAAGAAACTTCTGTATTGTCTTAAATATTATCTCTAAGCGGGTGTGGCAAAATATAATGTCTCAAAAATTTGTGTCTATAACGACAATATAGAACACATACTATTATTGTCTCTATAAAGACATGACTTATTATCTATTAAGAGACAATTTGATTTGTCTCTCTAGAGACAATTTCATTTGTCTCTCTAGAGACAACTTCATTTGTGTCTCTTTAGAGATAATTACATTTTTGTCTTTTTAGAGACAATAGGTGAGATTAAAAACATATTGTCTCTATAGAGACAATATGTCCATAATTAAAACTATTGTCTCTCTAGAGACAATATAAAAAATTATTTAAAAATAAATAAATAAAATCATTTGAATGTTCTTTCAAAGTAGTTTCACATTCAAAGTTCACAAATAGTACTTGTGTATGAGAGAAACCACCACAGAAATTCATGTATGATAGGAACCAGCACATATGGGTTATTAATATTACCTTTGTTTAGTAAGAGGGGATTCAATTCATTACTAAATTTAAACCCAAGTTTTACTACTTCAAATGGGAGTCGGAAGTTTAGATTTAAGATGCTACCTTAGCTTTGATAAGCATTCCATGTCCAAGTTTTACTATAGTTAAAGAAGAATTTGTAGACTGTTGAATTGAAACACTTTAGATTTAGACAATGCGAATCCTTATGTAGAAATCAATCGAGAGCCCAATTAATGAAATGGCGATACCTTTATCTATTCGACAGACAACATACCCACAAGAATACCTAGGCAGGCTTGATAGCCACAGTTATCAACTGTACAAGATTGTAGGAATTTCATTGGTGGCAGGTATGGGTTAGTTTTATGCTTCAATCATGTTATCAAAAACATAGCTTCATCGCTAAACTGGATTACGCAGTACTATAGAGTGAGTAATATCTAGAACTGGATTACATAGTATTATAGAGTGAGTATTCTTTCACTTGAATGGTCTGTAATGGAACGTTTTTACGTCCGCCTAGTTTTTTGCTAAAGGAAGCATGGATCCTTCTATTTCATAAAACCAAGAAAAAAAAATAGTGTACAATTTTACATGCAAGGAGTACCAGACCTCCAAGTCAGAACCTTATAGTTATACAAAGAAACCTGAACCCATGGAAAAATGAACAAAAATGCAATTTGGCTTCTGGAAAGCACGTGAACTAATCGGCAACACCACTTTAGGAAAATATCTGTTCATCTAAGCCGTCCAATAAAAAGCATTAAGATCGATAGTCGAGGAGGATATCACTCTGTCAAAAAGACCGAAGTATAATAGTCCTACCCCCCAAGTTGCACGAACCACCGCAACCATCAATCGTCGTTGACTAAATCCAACGGATGATGTTGATATCGCACGGGATAAGAAGGGCCGACGTTAGTGAGTGGGGAAGAGCAGTTTTTGGAACCCTCTCCCTGCCACGTGTTTGAGGGTGAGTGGCATTGCTGTGTTTTCATCAAAACCTCTTTCCAATAGAAAGGTGTGCGAACATCCAGAAACTACCTGGGGGGCGGTAAACCATGCCGAGAATCCAAAATCTTGAAGGACCATCTGCCGGAAGAAACAAGGCTCTGTTTGCTCTTATGGATCTTCCTTGCCTAAACCTGGAACCCTGAATAGATGAGGGGTTTTTCATTGAATGAAGATTTGAGGGACTCGTTTCGATCCCCATGATAAACAAAGAGAATCCTCTCGTTTTCTCTGGGAATATGAGCGGCCAGACTAGGTATCTGCCATGCCACGGAACCGTCTATCTGATAATGATGACACATGTAGATGTTGAAAGCAAAGGTTGAGCCAAATTGATCCCTGGTCCCAAGCTCTATCTTTAAACTCCAGCTTATAATTTTCTACCTGTTCCTGAACAACCTCCTTTAACCTGGTCTATGGTAGCTCATGCCAATTTGATGCCACTTTAATCTTTGTGCTGATAACACCCTAGTTGGCAAGCAAATCAGCCACTTTGTTCACCAACCTACAGACATGCTTAAAGCCAACTGTACGGAGGCTTTGAAGGTGGTTTTGGATCCATTGAAATCCTTGATGATTGTTATTTTAACTTCTTTTTCAAAATATTTTTGATCATTGTTGAAAATTAATACTCTGAACAGACTCATCACAAATATTCTTTAACTGATCACTTATCAAAAGCTTATGAGCTTTCTTATGTAGCTCGTGAATTATTTTGATTTTAACCGAGGAAGACTCACTTATTAAGTTTGATAACAAAGGCATTAGAAATGGGTTTTACAGCAACCCACTTCCCTTTTCTAAGTACTTGCAAACCGCTGACATCGCCTTGCATTAGAACAGTGATGCCACCTGCATCTGAATGACTTCTTAAAGCAAGGGTAACATCTGGGTTTGGGCATGGTGGATAGTAATTTACAAGTAACAGTTGTCTGTGTTCCCCAAAAATATTATTCAAGTAATCATCATGGTGTCATAGAGCTTCAAAAATTGCAGCCAGCAGCCTTAAACACAGTGCCCTCACCTCCTCAGCGTACTTGCCTACAATTTCCATGTAAGAAAAGCCTCAATATTATATTAAGCCAAATGAGTTATGATGGCTACTTTAATGGTTGACATAAGGTTTAATGGCTACCTATAGGCTGCAGGTTTTTTAGGCCAAGAGTCGATGACTTCATGTAATGGAAAACAAGGGTGTCTCAGATAGTCCCTCCAGTTAATGACTTCATCTTTGTGAATAGTGAAGCTTGTAGCAAGCTGAGCCAGTTGCTTTGGATCCTCTGAATAGAGACATTCACGATCCTCCATCGGCATTTTGAAGAATTCTTTGGCGATTCCCATCATGTTTTTCATCACTCTCTCTGGTACCTTGTGGTTCACTATCTGATCATATCATGCAGCTTCAACCATATTAATACTGAATTTGAATAGAAATTTTTTTAAGAATTAATGTTCATAATTGAGATTTTGGAAGTTTATTGAGAGACATTATGAGATTCAAAATTCAAATCTTAAAATTCAAAATTCAAATCTTCAAAACAATTTATATCGCAATATGATGAGATTCAAAATTCAAAGCCTCATGAATCCAATCCCTTCCGCAAAAAAAAATCATAACTTGAGACATTGGAGATTGAAGGTTGTACCTGGAAAAAGCCATCCTCCTAACATGCACATTGGATTTGTTGTATGATAGTGGTTCTGCTAGGGCCATCCAGGTGTTTCAGATCCACCACTAGAATGCTCTCGTAGAAAGATACCTAAGACATGTTGGGATGCTCCTGGGGAGGAAAAATATATTTGTTCTACACCTCAACATTGTTTATTCCATTGCACAATAGTTTCTCAACACCATTAGCATTGGTCTCAGTGTGAAGATCCATTATAGAGGACATGCATTTTTCTTTCCTCTTGATCTTATTGCGAATACAATCTTTTTTCCATACGAATGTTGCACGACTTCTAATCGAGGTTAGAAATTGCAAGTTCGCATTGCAAAAATTGAAATCTATAGAGCCCTGAATGGAAACAGAGGCTATACGTAGGGTCAACCAATATTTTTTACCACGGAAACATTGACAGTTGCAACAGAAAGTGTTGCGGATGAAAACAATATTGCAAAAGGAGGATTTGGCCCGTATACAAGTTATTAGCGCTTACTTTATAATATCATTTATTCTGATAGTCTAGCAGGTAAATTGTTCATTGTACAAGCTTTATGTAAACCAATTTCAGAGTTAAAATAAATCCTTAGACATAGCTATAATTTTTAGAGAAAGTTTTAACAAGCCATAATATATTACAAGCAACAATCATCGCAACTAGCACTTCCCCCAATAGTACACAACGAAAGGCACTTGAGCATTCTTGAAATATTTGAAGAGTACAAAAAATTCTTATGCAAAATGTGCAAGAGTATATAACGGAAAAAAATATCTTAGCATATAAAAATAGCTCTGTAATGGAGTTGAACTAAGATAACTTAGCCAAATCCACCGATGAAAACATCTGCACGATACTCAAATCACATATAGAGAGATGCGATAATGCTCTTCTAAGCCCCAAATACAAATCATAATTAAATGTCGGAACTAAAGAGCAAACTCTAATGATACAAAACTAATTGAATCCACCAATCCCTAAATATGAAAAAGCATATTAACAAAGCTATTCAAAAGCATCATCATCGTCATCTGGAAGGGGTTGGGCCATAGTTGCTACAAGTTCTGCCTTGTACCTGACAACATAAAAGATTTTAAGCCAAAGTTTCAATCTTCTAGAAATGGAACAAATTATTTCAATAAAAGTTAACAAAAAATAATAAGAAAATAGCATTCTACTTACTGCTGCTGGGTTGCAAGGTCTATCTGAACCTCAGGAGGAGCAAGAGCAGGTGACTCCACAAAATGAAGGTTTGGATCCCTATAAAAATAGCCCATTATAGAATCAATGCCAAAGTTTTAATATAACATTCATATTAGGGAGCATCAGAAACTAGATTAAAGGCTCACCGTGAGAACTTCCGTGCCGAGTACAAGAATGGCTTCTCAAAGTTGTAGTTACTTTTTGCAGATATCTCATAGTACTGAAGATTCTTCTTTCTATGAAAATTAACTTGCTTAGATTTCACTTGCCTATTCTTCACATCAACCTTGCTTCCACAAAGAACAATAGGAATGTTCTCACACACCCTGAAATTCACAAAGATATTTAGCTAAGTGGTTCAGGTAGTTGTGCCACCACACAATTAAGGAACCTTCATTTCTACTTAGAGATCCAACCCCTTTGCAAAAGAGATACCTGCAAAGATCTGTATGCCACGTTGGGACATTCTTGTAAGTCAATCGTGTAGTAATGTCAAACATGATAACTTCACATTGCCCATGAATACTACAACAAACAAAATCCCAATCAGTAAATAAGACGGAAACAAATAAATAGAAGTGGAAAAACACGGAATCATCACCAATTAAATCAGGAAAATGCCAACAGAAACAGGAAAAGCAAACCAATATTGATCAAATCAACCAATAACAGATTCTGTCTATAAATTTAAAATTAAACTAAATTAAAATTCAAATAAATATAAGCGGAAAAATACAGAACCCTCACTAATTCAACGAGGAAAATGCCAACAGAAGCAGGAAAAGCAAACCAGTATTGATCAAAACAACCAATAACACAGTTTGTCTATAAATTCAAAATTAAATTAAATTAAAATCCAAAATAAAGAGACATAAATGAGTAAAATAGAGTGCTAGTAAAAAGGAACCAAAAAAGGGCTCATATTTGCTCCATTGTCATTGATATTGAGGTTAAAAGGTGTTGCTACTGAGCCCACACTACATACATATTAACACGGGAAAATAGAATTGATAAGTCAAAAGTTCTCTTGGGACCGATCCAAGTTTAAATCCATGTAGGACCTTTTTTAAAAAAAAGCTGAAAAGGCACCCCAAAAGCTCAAATGTAAAGTGCTCCAATCAACAAGTGTCTACTACACCTGCAGAGGATGACAAAAAACACTACTTTCGTAAAGTCCCAAGAGACCTGATTTCAAGTGAAAATCGAAATCAGTCTGGCAAAATACAGAAATGGAAAAATAGTCAAACTAATTATTGACTTACCTTAACCACATTTTGTCATTAAACCTTACCTGACTGAGCTATAAATTTGGGTCAACATTTCATCCTTGGCTTTCTCAACTTGACAAAGTACCACAACCTGCAAATCATCAAATCATCAATTCAAGTATCATGGACTGAATAAACACTGAGATTCTGTATGGTTGTATTGTGTGCGCATCCACATGGATGTCTTACTTTGGGAACATTTGTAGCAAGACTATTCAAAACAGCTTCCACATAACCACAGACTTCTTGAGCCATCATTCTGAGCTCCTCCTCCAGATCTACAGGCCTTCTTACCATGGTTTCCTAGATTATAAACAAGAAAATCAAACTGAGGTTGAATATTAAGTTGGGAAATAATTTTTCTATTCTCATCGTTGTATATGTTCATGGTCTCCTAGGCTAAAATGTGTATTGATTCTTAAATTATTTTTAGCAAAAATTTTGATTATGTACATGTGCAACTTACGATGGAACTTTATGTGCTTCATTGACTATATGCAAGTGTTTCAATACAAGCTATAGTTGTTCACAATTATACTTTGGGTTACATAAAGTAGTCTTGGCATCTGGCCAGCTAAATATTGTCTGCCCTCTACCTTATATCTATTTAAGTTTTAACAGTGGAAATAGTTTGTCTTGAAGATTGAAGAAAACTCAAAGGATGTTAGTCCTAGCTAAAAGCAAAGACTAGAAATTTATTTTCATTTTCTCCTAAATATTTCTCTACCAGAGAAACCAAATTTTTTGGTTACCTTTAATTATTCATAAGTTGAACAATTGTCCAGCAGCAAAATGCCTGCTTATTTGAAATATAATTTTCCAGCAGAAAATAATGTGACTAGCATGCATTTGAATGTAGTTTACTAATTTCTTAACCTTAAACAGACATGTGAGTACTCGATAACATAAATAACAAAATAAATATAACATGTCCTCCTACTGACAGAAGATGTGAATTGATACCCTATTTCAATTTCTGAGATGAGAGAATTACTTATGAGAATATTTAAGATATCTGCACATTCAGACTGAGGTGGAATTCATCGAATGTTTAAGTTCCCTCCCTCCCTTCAGAAAAACCAAACAACAATCATTTATCGGTCGCCCAAAGGATGAAAAGATAGACCCATGGACAAGAAAGTAAAATATTGAACAATCTACCTGGCTGGTGGGCAGGTGAAGCAGATGATAATTACTACTGAAAAAACTATAAGTCCCTTCCATCTATTCGATTCCATGATCTTGACATGCCCATGCCCTATCCATTTTTTATGTCGGAAGAATAAATAAATAAATAAATAAACACCTAAAAAAATAGAAAACCATTGGAATCAAATGTATGAAATCAAATATTGTTAATGATTAACATATATCATCACAAAATAGGTACAACAATGTCAAGTTTCTTGTATAGTCCAATCATAAGGTGCTTTAGAATAACAATTTAACATCTGGTAGAGTAGATGAAATGAGAATACTATCAATAGAAATATCTGCAAAAAAAATCCATTAAACATTCTTCTTTCTCATAGCATACCAAGAGCCATTCATGGATATGCTCATGATCCCGTGATCTTTATCAACTACTATGATTCCTTCTGACATACATACCCCACTCTTAACACTTCTAATCAATGAATATGGTTGGTTAGAACTCTATGAAACAAATTAGGACCAATTTCTCTAATTAATTTAGATGTAAGGTATCAATGTACATGTACCTGGTCATCTGGAAATAATATATTGATGTGCAAAGCAGCTCACAAATCACATCATATCTATTTCATGCCCTACAAAAACTTGTAAACTCAACCACTGGGATAAAATAATGAAATTAAACAGCATTTTGAACTGTAAAAAATAGAAGGAACGAAGGCCAAGTACTATATAATCCACACACTCTACCAAGTGAAAAGGCTAGCTGGCCTTGAGCTGCATCTATGGCTCCAGGAATATCAATCACTATCCTGAGTGAGATCACCAATACAAAAAAAAAAATATTATTTATTAAACTTACTGACCATTATCTTAAAACAATTGTAAATAACCTAGTAGAATCCAACATAGTTTCATTTAATATAACATAAGAATGTACAAATCTATCTAAACCGTAAGAATATCAGTTCCATTTAATATAACCTAAAGATATTATAAGTCTATCTAAACGTCAAAAATATCACACCTCAATGCTTAAAAGTTAGTATTTAAAAAAATTGACAAAAAAATCTTGGTTCAAGAGTTTATCACCTTAGGTAAAAACAACTAAAAATGTAAAACAAATAAAAAAACTAAAAAACTAAAACAAAACAAATTAACCTCACAAGCTAGAAGAGACTAATATTAACTAAACCTAAAACCAAAAAATTTTAGACCTAAAATGATTCATCTTAACTTCATGTTATCTTTAAGATGATGAGAACAAAAATATTACTAAAACAAAAAACATTAACCTAGTAAACTAGAATACATTAATCTTCATCAAACCTATTAAAAAAGCATCTTAATCTCAAAGAATATATCAACTTAAGCAAAAGACAGGAGAAAATAAATAAATAAACCATCTTAACCTAACACACTATGATAGAATTTTCTTAACCATTAAAGTCCACAAAGATCCATGATGTATTAAAGCTGGATGAAAATTAGAGTAGATCCAACTGAACTATGATCTATCCATCAACCCGCTACAAACCTCAAAGAGATACCAAATTATAAGAAAAAATATGAATAAACTCCATTACCAATACCAACCAACATTATATCCATCTTTATCAATCTATTTTTAAGCTGGGTACAAAGTTCACTGAGATACCAAATTTAAAGAACTACCAGACAAAGCATAAGAAATTGATAAATGAAAACAGCGCAGGCTAACTGGAAACGTTGTAAGACATTGATCTATAAAATCACAGCCAAATAGAAAGCAGGTACATGAGCCAAAGGTTTACTTTTTCATTTCAATTTAGAATAATAAAAACCATTTGCAAAACTGCTATGACAGAAAATAATTTTTGAACTGAATTGGACAGAAAAAACACATCTAACGATGGCACATGCATTTTTCAGCAGATTTGCAATAACCTTAGCTCAACCATATATTAATAGCCAAGTTGGACACTAAATTGGTGTCTGATACCCCCTTGTTTGTGATACAAGGGATCTCATCCACATAGCAATTTGACTGCTAAAGTCTACCATACATGTTAGGAAACCTATCTACTTTTTGTACATTGATGAATCAACCAAATCTGAATCTGAATCTACTGAAAACTTAAGAATATGTATCATAAAAGTAGCCTAGGGTTTATTGTCCATTATCCAAAACTTCTTCAAAATATCAATTGCTTACTTACCCGTGTTCGAGGACCAGGTCACCTCAACTCAGCCAAACCTCCAAGACCAAAAAATAATACATGTCAACTTCACTTGCCAGTTTCTTATTGCACCATGGGATAGAGTTTTTTAAACTAACTGTTAGGACCAGGAAATCTACATACAACACAAATATAAGAATATCAAATTTATCATAATCAAACAAATAATAAAATTTAGGACCTGCAACAGTCTTAGTGATGCCCATAATCTTTAAGTACTCATAAATCCATGAGTACCAAGCACATGAGGCTACTATAGCCCGGAAAGGGACTTCTTCAACTTGCACACATGGGTATCCCATCTTAAAAAAGATATTATATTTGAACCCAAGCTGAAACAAAACCATGAATCACTCTTCCTGCCACCTGCATCTCTGGCCCTATCAAAATCCACTAAAGCATGCAGCAGCTCAAAGCACTGTGCCAGTGTTCCCTTTAAGTACCTCACATACCTCAGACCATGGAGCATATTTGCAACAACCTCAGCTCAACCATATATTAGCAGCCAAGCTGGACACTAAATTGGTGTTTGAGCCACCCTTGTTTGTGAGACAAGGGATCTCATGCACACAACAATTTGACTGGTAAATTCTACCAGACACGTTAGGGAACCTATATACTTTTTGTACGCTGACAAATCAACCAAATTTGAATCTTAATCTACTGATAACTTCAAAATATGTATCACAAAATTAGCCTATGGTTTATTGTCCATTATCAGAAACTTCTTCAGAATCTCAATTGCTTACTTACCCCTATTCGAGGACCACCTCACCTCAACTCGGCCAAACCTCCAAGACCAAGAAATAACACATGAGGTGTATGTCCTTCATGTCAACTTCACTTGCTAGTTTCTTCTTGCACCATGGGATAGAGTTTTTTTAACTAACTTTTAAGACCAGGTCATCTACATACAACACAAATATAAGCATATCGAATTCATCATAATCAAACAAATAATACAAGTTAGGACCTGCAACAGTCTTAGTGATGCCCATAAGATGTAAGTACTCATCAAAAAACAAAGTATATTCAAAATTTGTTTTGTTTCACACATAATTAGTTTATGTTTGGACCCTCACAACCTAGTGTGCTCCTTGGAAGCTAGAGCGATGCACGTTCAAGTTATTAAAATTTTACACATATCAATCATTTTTGTCCTCTTTTTGGGAGGCGCTACATTAATTGTGGGTGTGGAATGCTCATCACATTGAACACCCTCCACATTATTTCTATCTCCCATTCACTGAAATTCAACAATGGTTTCCTGCCAAGGTTCAGGAATGACTATTGGATGATTTTGTGCAACAACCAAATCATCATGTGCTTGTATCTCCTCCCCATGCTCACTCCCAGATGTTTCACCTGATTCCTATACACAACAAACTTTAACTTGTTATAATAACATTAAAACCTCCAATTGATTTATTGCATTATTCATATAATATTATAAACAACTAACCTCGAATCCATAACCAGTAATTAATTTTTCCCCTCAATTTATCATGTGTTGGCGAAGACCTTGGGAACAATGTAATAAATCATATTTTAGGTCTTCCTCTGAAGCTTTCTTTTGAAACTGGTGAACCTACATTAACAAAGATAATCATATCTATAAGGTAAAATAACTAATAAGATACAATTAACTCAACGTAACCATGGTTACTTTGCCTAAAATAGAAAATATAATAGATGGAAATATCACTTACCATACCACCATGAATACTATTATATCCACTAGAGCCTAATTTGTGTGATCCATTTTTTGACCCCATAGCTTGGGTTGCTTTTCTTGTATCTCGTAGGCGTCTCTTAGCTCCTCCTTGTGCAGATGGCGTATAGTTTGGATTTCTAAGGACTTTCCTCTTAAACTTGGCATCTTTCATAAGTTCATCCCACATCACTTGGTCTGTGATCCAAGCTAGACGTGGATACATCAATTTTTTTGTCAAATTTGTCTTTAAATTGGACCTCTTTGAGTGCATGTATTTACTTGCAATCTGTAAAATAAGTTCCTTATCAAATCTAGGATTAGCAAATGCTATTACTACATATTTAAATAGTTCCTCTTTTTTGGAATTGGCTTGTTTCCTCCAATCCATTTGGATGGTATTTCCAAATAATTGTTCTGCACGATGAAAAGTAAAGTGATAAAATTTCAGCCCTGTTTCATCCTTCAAGACATTTCCTTCTGAAGTGAGCAAGATTGTAACTTCTTACATTCCTTTTGTGGTCACTGATGATATTGTTGTAGTCTTGGGGATTAAGGAAGGTTCCCTTATAGATACATTAGGCACTGTGTCACTTACTTCTTGCATTTACAATAAATTGTGGAACTATTAAGAACCCAACCAAAATATGAAACTATTTTTCATTTCTAAAATAATGATCCTAAACATAAAAATTGAAATTATAAAAAGAAACAAAATAATTTTACATGTTGATCTCTTGCAAGAGCTACACTCTCTAACAATGACATTTCCCATAATTGAATTTGTTCAATTATTTCTTGTCTGATTTGAACATTTGTAGGAATATCTAGTAGGAGCATTAACATTCTTGTTTGTGAGTCTATAAGACTCCTCAAAGAAACTTCTTATGGTCCTGGTGGGAGAATGCTGACTAGACCCACATTTGATGTAGAGGGCATGTTATGGGGTTCTGGTCTAGGTGTAGATGGCATAACATGACCCTCTATACCAAAAGATTGTATACTTGTTGGAGTCACCCTAGAAACATCCTGCAAGGCACAAATATAAATAATAAGATGGAATAGCAGATGAATAATGTTGAAATATGTAACTAGGTTCGGTCTTCATAATGACATATCTAATCACAATTCTATGTAATTTATGTAAAAAAAGGAAAAAGAAGATTATTTTTGTTATGACTGAGGAATGGGTTTCATGAACACATGAAGAAGCAAGTCCCATTATAGAATGACAATATCTCAGAAGACTCATTAAAAGAACGTCATGAAGGTGGCAAATGATCAATGAAATGTCTAGTAAAGTTGCAAATAATCATGGCAACCAAAATACTAATTAATACAGATAGGTGTCCATGAGGTATGTATAATAATTTTCTTTTAAAGGGTCCATCATAAGATTTAGTAGGGTTGAATTTATGGGTTTATATTTTAAGAAATACCCTAGTATTTAGAAACCTTAATCTTAAGGTATTTGTTCCCTATGATTTGATTTCTTGGGCATGGGATAAAATCTAGAATGACATAAAGGGAAAAGAGTATGATCTAAGGTTTGAATTTAAGAAACCCTAAAAAGGCCTCTTGGTTACATAAAAACCCTAAAAAAGTAACTTGACATCATGTTTTGGAATAATATATTGCTTGGGTTACTTGTTAAAATAGTATTGTATGTACAAGAAGAAAAAAACGGATGGGCTAATCCATTTGAAGGCATGATGTAGCTCTTCGTAACACGTCATAAATCATGGAGTCATTGTGCAAAAACTTTATTAAATATATGCCCTAGATTTCTCAACAAATAACATAATCAAACTCACATAAATAAATGGTTGAATCTTACATCTTGCATAACATTAGATGTATATGGGGGCATTAATGATCCTTGCATGCCAACATTGGTTGTATTGAGGGGCATAAATGAATCCTGCATGCCAACAAAATGCATGCTTAGTAAAAACACAAATATTAAAAAATATATATAGTGAAATAAGTTAACTAAATGCACAAAAATATTGATCAAGTTTTACCACTATCATTACCTTAGATGTTTTATAAGGTGTTATAGGGGTTGGAATGACTTTAGTGATTGCCTGCATTCCACAAACATAAATTAGCATAATATAATAAGGAATATAAGATAATTGAACATATAAAAGACAATATTCAAGCTTACCTCATGCATCATCATAGCAGCGTCTTGCCCTCGTGCATTTGTTAACATTTCCATAAAAGTAGTGAATATCATTGAATCCCCCATAGTAGCATCGGTAACACCCATGGGCACATTCTTAAAAAAACACATAATAACATAAAAATAAGAAAACCTTGATCAAAAAACTGATAAGAAAATAGAATCGGTAACACCAAATATGTGTTGAGTGAGCATTGAAGATCTATCCAACACTTTGAGGCAAGCTTATCAGAGTGTTCCAACAAGCATTTAACTAGTCACAAACAAACTTTTGAAGTATCATTTTAAAGTTATTTCTAAAAACAAATCCAACCTCTAACTAAATCAACAACATAAATAATACAAATACCAAAAGTAACATAAATATCTGGTCTGCCATTTTGTATAGAATAATGTAATAGAAATCTATGAAGAGAAATTTTTGGACACTAGTTAGGATCATTACATAAATAAATGTTGAAATATATGACAACGTGTAAAACCATAAAATTATTCTAAAATATGTTGGTTTAAACTTCTATGCATGTAAGACTAATTTCATTGAGGAGTTCTCTGGATTATATTACAAAGGGTAATGCACTATCTTAAATTGTTGTCGCATAATGAAGTAATATCTGTAGAATATCTCCTTGCTGCCTATAAACATTACTTCACTATCTCATTGTAGCCACAATCAACTCCAAACCAAACCTTGCTTGCCTCAAAACCCCAGACCATACCTCAAGATGATTTGTTGCCACATAAAAACCTTAGGGGTGATTCATTTCCACAAACAATCCCTTATAGGTGGTTCGCTACCACAATTGATACCTCAGGGATGATCTGTTGTCATCAACAGTGCCTCAGAGGTATCTTTCTATCTCAGAATTGCTTCATAGACATATTTTTGCCATTGTGAAGCCTCAGATTTAATGTGCTGCTATAGATCATGCCTTAGAGATAGGCCAATGCCTCAGATAATGTCTCAGGGATGATTCGCTGCCCAGATAATGCCTCAAGATAGTTTGCTGCCATAGTTAGTGTATGTTCGATCATTTATATAAAAAAATTCAGAAGTTGGATTACAATGAGAGATTTTAGAAAATTAAATGAAAGTATGGTTGGTTGACTCTCTGCAATTATCGATTGAAACCAAAGAGGTTCCATATATGTTGCTCAAAAAATAAATAGTTTTCCTAACAAACAAGCATCATTTTGTATGTAAAGTATTTAAATAAATTATCACTAGTTTATATTAAACTGTGAAATCAACATTTGAAAAGCAATGCATATGATGCATATTAAGCATGCATGGAAAATACTAATCGGAGTCCAAACAATTATTATGGTAGATGAAGTGAGATGGTGTGTTGCCTTAGAAGAGCACCAATATGCAATAAAGAACCCTGAAATATGCTTGGAAATGAAAAGACATAAAATAATGTAGAACAATGGTGGCAGAGAGGGTATAAAAACTCATAATTATGTTTAACCCTCCAATATAGTTAACCACACATGGAATAAGTGAATTCAAATGAATGACAATGTAGTGAATGCCCATGAGCTCTGGTTTCATCAATTCATGAGTAAATGTTGGGGTGGGATTAAACCAAATAATGCCAATTTCATGCCTCATACTTCTCAAAGACCCAAGCTACAAATATCATGGCTTGGTATTATACCTATGCGCAGATTTGTGGAGATTTGAGATGTTCAGAGGAGAATCAATCATATTTCTATAACACCCCTCTAGAACCCATTTCATGCCAACGAATTAGAGTCTAGTGCGAAACACATGATCACATATCCAAGCAAAAGATCATCCCAGTTCATCTCCTAGAATGGTGGATATCAAGTGACTCAATGTGGCCATTTATTGCACAGAAGTTGAAATGTATAACAATGAGCCAATGGGGCATGCATTTTCATAAAAGGATGACCTCATTTCTCAAAACACACCCAAAAGAACTAGGATTGTTACAATGTTGTATGTTGGGTTAGGGTACAACACTATCATTTTATAAGACACAATTGCATATAAAAGGTTGTACTCCATGGGATACATAAAGAAAATTCCTTTTATTGTCTTAATTAGAAAGGAGACAGTTTTTCATTGACGAGAAAGAATTGTTATTTAGAAAGGAGGCATCATCCAATGAAGTTCGAGATGGTGAAGAATGCACCATACAATACATTTCAACTACTTCTGTTCAGGAAAATCCCATCTCACTTGTTAATAATGAAACTCATGAGTATGGGTTTAAGAATTCAGATGCAATTGAAAGATATGAAGATCATGTAGTTGAAAAAGAAGAGCAAATTGAACACGTTTACAAAAGTGAAACTCACAATGATGAAGAACAAAAATCACATAAGAATTATAACATTAGCCAAAATGATGGTTGTCCCATGTTTTCTAATGCAGTCTCTTTGAAATTTGGAGATCATCAACTGATTCATTCATCATATGATGAACCTCAAGAAGCTTATGATAATATTTTAGTTTTAGATGTTGGTCTACAACCTCATAACTCAGTTATTGAGGATGAAGTTCATGAAGACAAATTTCATTATTCAGAGTCCAGACAATGACAAATAGTTTTATGGCCTTGATGAATTGTATGGTTTGAAAGTGGATAGTGTCTCTAGTATGTATGAGCCAATGCCTAGTGTTTCCCAGCATGCAGGTGAGTCATCTCATTACAAGGTTGATTGGATTCATGTCTACACACAAATAGAGAGCGATACTTCAAAGCAAAAATTAAGTTGTTCATGTAATTATAAAGAAACAAAACCAGACACGGGTCAGGAAGTTGTTGATAATAATCCTGAATGCCTACATCTATACCATGAAAATAATCCCAATTCCTACAGTTATACCAATGAATACATCTACGCAAGGAAAATAATAACAATGCACCCATCTTTGCAAAGGAAATACATCAAATTGAAAGGAAAATACCTGTGGAAAATAAACCCTTCGTTGTCTTCCTGGGAACTTCGAGTTCCTTTGCAAAATTACAGTGAAAGCTGCCCCAGCATATAAAAACTAAAACAATTTAGCGCCAAAAAGATTTTCGGCCTCTACACCAAGAAAGTTTCAGTCATTTCAGCTGTCTTGTTTCCATTTTAAGATGGCCTAGCCCGCTGTTTCCTGTTGTTTCCCGCCCATGTCTCCCAGTTTTCATAAGAATGAGGGTCTTAATATCTATCTTCCACCACCCACGAATAAATGAGTATGTGCTCTACTGCCGTTGGGCCTCATGCCCTTAATGCACATCACATGAACCCTATTCTCATGGCTCTCAAACATTGGTGTTTATTTGTCTCTCCATTTTCTCGACAAACCCTCCATTGCAATGGGGCAAACGAGGAGGAAGGTTTGGTAGATGACAAGGAGGAAGGTTTGGCTGTAGAAGCAAAGGTGTTGGTTCATTGCAATGTGGAGGAAGGTTTGGTTGATGAAGATGCAGCACCATTTTCCAGTGGATTCAAAATGGAAAGTAATGGCAAGAATCAGGTAGGGAATGGAGTAGTTCCACCAGGCCCACCGTTGGATTCCGTTACATAAATTCCTCCCAAAAGCCCAATTTATCGTTGTGGAGCGATAAAATGGTGTTTTTATAACTCCTAATTACCTTCACATTAATTATCAACCCAGGGACAACTTTTTATTTCAAGAGTGTACTCGGTCTGAGGCGGCTATTTACTCAAGAGTAATGTTTTGTAGTATAGTTCTTAAAATGCAAAAGTAAATGAAAGTTGGAAACAAACTCTAATTGGAACAACAAGAAATTGAAATGTTCTAAACTAAATCGTTCACTCAAACAACCATCAATCGAGGATATAGTAGCAATAACTCGTTCCTCTAGATATTGATGCAATTGAAATCAAACCGGAACAAGACAATCAATGTGGGAATGAGGAAGCAATAACCAATGTTCTCTACAGTCGACAGTCCTGCTTTAAAGCAATTAAAAGGAAATCGAAATTGAATTAAAGCTGCCATTGAAAGTAAACTAAGAAAACTCTTTAAAAGCAAACTATTGCAATTAAGGAACATAAATAAACAACAAAGTAAATGGGTAGCAAACTGAAATTAAAGGAATCTGAACAACAAACTCTAATTAATGGAAATCAACAACAAGATACCTTGAAGCCTAAATCATTCATTCGAAAAAATAATCAATGTATCAGTCAAGGGTCCAGTAACAATAACTCATCCCTTTGGAAACTGATGTAACCAAAAGTAATCAAGGAACAGATCATCAGCCTGGGGACTAGACAACAAATGCCAATGCCCACTATAATTTCAGACCGTTCTTCACACCAAAGTAAAGATAATGCGAATAACAGGAAATGGAGCAACAGATTAAATATGAATGTACAAAAATCTAAATCAAGCACGCAACACACTTATCATTAAAAGGGACAATAATTCGAGCTTCGATACAATATGCATGAATCACAGCTATAAAGTAACAGTAAGTGTAACGGAACAGCAATCCCGAATAAACAACAGTCACAATTTAAGAATACATCATACAGTTGCACCGATTTAGGAACATACAGCGCGGTTAATCTGTAATCGAATGACAATCTGTAAGGAACAACAATGTTATATCAATTATAAAAAAGAACAAAAATGTGATACAAAGTTAAAATGATAACATAGCATTCCTGTTGCAGATAACGATAGTATCCAATTAAGTATATCTAATAGCGCTGATATGTAAAATAGTAAAGTGCGTCAGATTACTGAATAGAGTAAAAGAAAGAGATCAGACCACACATGAAGCATAAAGATATAATACAGCAGCAGCGTACTCCACCAGAGGCTGGGCCCTTAGCCGCCAGCGGATGCTGATGGGTTACTTCAGGATCAAAGATGGAATGGAAACTAGATTTATATTAAAATATCAAAGCAGAGTTACAGTGGATTACAACAAGAAGCCTCTGAATCTCTCATCCATTATCCATTCTCTCTGCCATCCTCAATTCTCAATCTCTAATTCATCCTCAATTCCATCATTTGAATCCATCCCCCTCTCTGATCTCTGTTTTCATTTAAATAGAGAGAGATCAGAGAAGTTTCAACAGAGATAATTACAACATGATTTCTATTAAAAAATTAGATTGTTTCCAACCAATTGATCAACAAGAAGATATATTTCCATCTTTCAACAAGAGCAAGGCGAATTTGGCTTTTGCAGTTGAGATTTGGAAAACGGCCACACAGTGAATCTTAGAAAATCATGCTTAAAGAACCCTGCCTTCCTCTTAGTACAAGCAGAATTTGGACAAACCATTCTGTAATAAAGTTAATTCGATCCGTTCTGGACAAAACCCATGTTCCAGATTTTCTAGATTCTTCTTCATTTGCCCAGAATCCCAACCGCAAAACTGTCACTTCTTATTCCAGCGAATTGCTGAGTTGGCACTTTTAATGATCAAATCTTCAATCTGGAAATTATCTTGGAGGCTAAAAATGGTGAATAATTTTACAACCAATTTATTAAAACTATCATTGATAAAATCATGCAAAATCATCAATTTATTAGAAATAAAGGAGAATAAATAATATCTGTTCATAAGAGCATAAGTCATCATAAAATGGATTTATATAATAAATTATGACAAATGACGTGATGAAGAATGGTAGAAATGGGTGGAATAAGTGTTCACAAGTGATAATAATAATGGCATATTAATGACCCAACATACCCCCACACCCAATATGTTGCATGTCCTCATGCAACGAAAACTAAATATATTGCATGTCCTCATGCAACCCAAAGACAAAAACCCATGTGCTAACCAAGTAATAAAAATTATGTTCATCTCAGCTCATGAAATGGATAGAACAAATGAATTCTTCCTTAATTAATGAATATTCACTTTTAGTAATCTTGATGAAGACATAACAATTTTTACACTGACATTCAACTATATGTATATATGAAGTTGCAACAAAATATGATATAAGTAACAGCAAACTTAATTAACCATTTTTCTCAAAAACTACAAACCAGCTTTTGTTGAAATTTGGCAAGTAAATTTATAACATATGAATGCCTTTATGATCCAAAAATTAGATTGTTTTGATGCACGGATCATGAGATATAAACAAAATGGCTGTAGGTGAGAGTGCATGATTTCCAAAATTTTATGAACCAATTTATCTTGAAATTGTCTGGGTTTGTATTAATGATATGTCTGTGTTTTCCAAAAATCACAAGAATTGAGTTCATAGCTTTAAAAATATTATGGAAATCAATTTCTACACTGAAATTGTATTCCTTAAATGAGAAAGAAAATAGAAAACATACATCATGCGTAGCAATTCCTTCCCCTCTTTGAAAAATTAGCATGCCCTCATGCGATGCTAGAAAACAAATAGAGGTGGTTGCTACTATCTGTTGAAGTCTATGCTTGGTGTAAAACAACATGGAATAAGGGAGGTGTTGAAAATGAATAAGAATAGCAATAGATGATAAAGAATATGAATGACATGGTCATAAGAAAGAAATGAATGAAAGCAACACTCCCCCAAACTGGAAGATGATATGCCGCTGAAAGAGGGGAAGTGGTAAAGATGTGGAATGAAGGATGATAAATACTGCTCAAAATGGATTTCATTAAATTCTCCTAAATTCGTAATAAATAAGAAAATTATGTTATTTTACCTCATGTTTTAGCTCCAAAAAGAAAAATGTGGAATGACATATATGTACTGGCATTTGTTGAAACTGATGTAGGCAGAGTTGGCACTGAAAGTGATGCAAAAGGTGGAATCCAGGTAAGCACATCATGTCTGAAGAATTGTTCACGTTCACGAGTTGCTCGAGCCTCTTCTGTTAATTGCAATAGTGTGGTCATGTTGTGAATAGAATTCTGCCCATACTTATTGTTCTCCTCTAAACAAAGCACTATTTTGCATACAATGTTCTTGAATCCATTGTGTTAGCTTTGAATAGAAATATATAAGATGCATGCAAAACTTTCAGTCAGAATTTTTTTTGTCAAACCAACAAGTTATGGCAGGGTGTAGTAATCATAGCGTATGCAATCCCATAATGCATACATTCCACTCTCCAATTGAAAAAGAGATTTCATGACCATAAAGCCTATGAAAGGTGTTATGCTGATGGCAAGGCAAGGGAATGAACAATACAGCAGTAGAGTACACATATCAATGATAGGACGGCGAGGGTTATGGTTATAATGAGAGAAGAGTGTGTAAAGATAGTTATGAATAAGAGATAGGACACTTTGAATTGATTATAAGTGATGAAAAAGAGAAAAAGAACAACAATATGCCAAAAAGATGCTTTACTGATAGTATGCTAGCTGAAAATGATGCGATTGATCATAAAACAATTTCTCATGCATAAAGATTCAAAACAGGGAAAAAGTTAAGGAAATAACTTCTCTGATAAAAAGAAAAAATGAGAAAATGGTATTATAATAATAATTGACGATAAGATATAACTTCAATACCATAAGCAGAGCCGCTGCTGCCAGCAGCCATCCATAGCCTCGGCAGGGTTGCTTTTTAACCCATATGACCCAGGATCCTCAATTTATAAATGGAGAGTTACAATGCTGTTCTACAGAAGAGATCAGTGTGCTGGCGTGGTAACCAGATAATCACACTGCCATTCACTGGGATGTAGCAAAAGTGATCAGGCCGGCTCGTGATGAGACCTCCTGTTCCAAGGATAATTTGGCTATCCAAGGGATCATAACCCTGGCGTGGTGGCCATAATGGGAATGTCACTTTCTTACAACCTTATGAACATGGTAGGCTAGCTCGTAATGAGACCCCCTATCCTCCATCTGCGAACAAAATTTTGTTGTTATTACACATTTTTATGATAAAAAAAGGGAGGCTCAATACTCCTTAAGAGCAGGGATGGTGGAAGAAGTTGAACATGTCAATAGAAAAAAAATATACCCATAATAGCATTTATTACAGACAGAGAAAATTATAACCAGGGACGATGGAACCAACATGGTATTAAGATGATCAATTAGTATCATGTACAGCAGAAAACAATGCAGTAAAGTAATATATAAATAATTGTGTCCCTTTTGAAAAGAATCTATCATCAAGGAGCTGTCCTATTAAAGATCATAACATGAATGATATTAACTCGCTTCAAAAGAATCCATAATTCTTGTCCTCATAAAAGTAGTGTAGTTCATGCCATAAAATGGAATCAGTAAAATGTGATTGAGATGAATTAGGAATAATCCCACAAGAGGAAGGAAGGGTTCATCTTGAAAATAATCCCAAAGTGTTGCTCTTTTGAATGAACAACAAAGACACTCAAAAAATGGTGTTCCTTGTAGGGAACAACAAAGGAAATGCACAAAAAAACAAAAATACACACAAAAGAAAGTGTGAAAATGCAAATGTCGTTCCTTTGGAAAAATGAACAGCAAAAACTAAAAGTGTCGTTCCTTTAGAAAAGGGACAACAAAAATAAAAAGTGTTGTTCCTTTGGAAAAGGAACAGCAAAAATGCAAGTGTCGTTCCTTTGGAAAAGGAACAACAAAATTGAAAGGTGTCGTTCCTTTGGAAAAGGAACAGCAAAAATTCAAGTGTCGTTCCTTTGGAAAAGGAACAGCAAAAACACAAGTGTCGTTCCTTTGGAAAAGGAACAGCAAAAATGAAAAGTGCAGAAGTGCTGTTCCATTCGGAGAGGAACAACAAATCGTGAAAGTGCAGAAGTGTTGTTCCATTTGGAAAGGAACAAAAAAATGTAAAAGTGCAAAAGTGTGAAAGTGCAGAAGTGTTGTTCCATTTGGAAAGGAACAACAAAATGTGAAAAAGGAACAACAAAATGAACCGTGGAAAAGGAACGGCAAAATGAACCGTGAAAAAGGAACGACAAAATGAACCGTGAAAAAGGAGAAACAAAATAAATTTCTGCCCCAAAAGGTGTTGTTCCTTTGGAAAAGGAACAACAAAATGTAAATGCTATCCTTTTGGAAAAGGAACAGCAAAAACAAAAGTGCACACAAATTTTCTCTCTTCAAAAAAAGGAATAGCAAAAATGCACAAGCATAAAATGCAAGCACGCAAAGAATGAATTCGCTGTTCACTGTATTGATGCTGAGGATGAGTTTCACTTTGAATAAAGCAACAACTGAAACACAAAATATAAGAGAAATTAGAAAAAAAACAATATTTTATTTAAAAACAATATGTAAATAAATTAAGTTACAACAACTATGATATTATGTAAAAAAAATGATCTTTTTGAAAAATGTTTTGGCAGCAAAGACATGACATGAATCTTCAAATGGAAATCAATTCTTCATTTCTTCTATTATGAATCCGTTGGGTAATGAGTTGGATGAAATTCCTTTGTTTCATTTAAAATTTCTTTGAAGAATCACTCGTCCATAAATTGACAATCTTTTTCTCCTAGGACCTGCAAAAAAACGAGTGTCTACCTGCAATAAAACATTAAATCATGGTTTAAGAGAGGTGCAAGGCTCCCATAATCCAAGAAGTATGCAAAAAAACTAACAAGTAGTTACTCTGTAGAAAAAATCCATGGAGAAAATAACAAAGTAAAATTTATTTGTCACCTGCGGGAGAGTAGTGGTCGACCATACTAACCAACAGTGTTTTAATCACAACTTCTTTGTTTTTTGTCAAAATTGAGTGATTCCAAAGCTAAATGAGAGCTAATCCAAAGGTGTATCTCCAATAGAAACAGTTTTTAAAAATTCAATGATATTATATGTCAATTTTACTTAGAACAACCTGCATAACAGAGTCATTTTCGCTTACCCCACTTAGAACAACATTGAATGTTTTAAGCATAGATTATTCGTTTGATGTTAGATTCAAATGATTCAAATAGAAAATGAAAGTAGATTCATTTATTTATCTCCAATATAAACAAGTTTTGAAGACAAGAAGAATTGATAGATCAAATACTGTAAGGAACAGCCAGAAAGACAGAGTTTTAAGAGTGCTGATTTACGATAGACAGTCAGTATTTTGATCATAACTTCCCCATACGATATAAAAAATGAGTGATTCCAATTGAATTGTAAACTAGATTCATAGGGGAATCTACCATAGAAATAGGTTTTAAAAATTCATTCATTTAGGCCTCCAAAAACGGACTATCCCAACTCTGTTCCTAAGCTACCTGCTAGACACCCTCACAATGTTTTGGTTCGAAGATTTTCGTTTCAAATCCAAATTGAGTGATTAAAATTGGGTTGGAAAGTAGATATCAGGGGCTACTTAGGATAGAAACAGGTTTTAAAAATATTGCATTTTGGTCCCTCAAAACATGACTGTCCCGACTGTTTTTCAGAAATTTCATCAAGCCCGCAAGCCACAAAAATGTGATTTTCAAGCATTTTTTCAAATTGGTGATAAAAGTGAATATGAGTGTTTTAGAAATATTATTTCCATTATAATTCATCTACATACAAAAATGAATTAAAAAATTATTACCGATGTTGATTTCCATAGCATGTTGCAACAAAAAACAACTAGCTTTACAAAAATAAAAACAAAAAAGATGTGTTTGTTTTATTTGTTTATTTATTTTATTTTCTCCACTATCCTACTCTTCTTTGAGAATCGAATATGTTTATGTATAAGAGTATTTCTAGTGGAACCATTTTAGAATTAAGGCTTTACGTATGCACATACCCAAATTTGAAAAATGCATGTTGATAAAAATTAGGGTATGAGAAGCCAACTTCCCTTGAAAAGATGGTATCAAAAATTGTTGAAGTATGGAGTGATGATGCAGACACGTGATGGAGTGAAACCAATCTTCAATATATCCATTACTTTCTTGATTTCCCATCATACCATGAAGTTCTTGAGCTTTTAAAATGGTTTGTTGGTGCAACCTAAAGAAACCTCATTTTCTTCCATAGCTTCTACAATTTTTGAATTTGAAACATTCTGAATGTCATTGTAAGTTTTCTCTAATGGCACATGTGAGATAGAATGGGTGGGAAGGTTGGGTAAATTTAGCAGTCCAACATTGTAAGCATGTTGTACTGGTTTATTGTGGTGAGGGTGTGGAATTAGTTGAGCAGGAAATTCAAAAGTAGAAATGTTGGGTAGTTTCTTACCATAACAGAAGATGTTCTTCATGTGTTCCTTCGAAGCTCCTTCTTCCAATGTTCCTGTCAATTAGTTAGTGAAATGGGTGGTGCTTACATCACCACTTGAGTGAAACCATGTGATTCATTTTTCAAAATTTCTATTTTTTCCCTAGTCATTCACACAAAAATTCAAACATCTATTTCTACCCAACAAAAATTAACAAATCTGTCGGAAAGCGGGCGGGGGAGCAGGGCTGTTACATGCTCCGTACGTAGGTTCTTACCTTCTATTTTTAATACCCAATTCTCTCCTAGCAAGCACTCATCAGATTCACACTACTCTTTAGAAATGGCTACACTCTCCTCAGCAACGGCGCCAAAATGTGGAGCGATAAAAAGGTGTCTTTTTAACTCCTAATTACCTTCACATTAATTATCAACCCAGGGAAGACTTATTATTTCAAGAGTGTACTCAGTATGACGCGGCTATTTACTCAAGAGTAATGTTTTGCAGTATAGTGTTTAAAATGCAAAAGTAAATGAAAGATGGAAACAAACTCTAATTGGAACAGCAAGAAACTGTAATGTTCTAAACTAAATCATTCACTCAAACAACCATCAATCGAGGATACAGTAGCAATAACTCATTCCTCTAGATATTGATGCAATTGAAATCAAACCAGAACAAGACAATCAATCTAGGAACGAGGAAGTAATAACCAATGTTCTCTACAGTCGACAGTCCTTCTTTAAAGCAATTAAAAGGAAATCGAAATTGAACTAAAGCTGCCATTGAAAGTAAACTAGGAAAACTCTTTAAAAGCAAACTATTGCAATTAATGAACAGAAATGAACAACAAAGTAAATGGGTTGCAAACTATAATTAAATGAATCCAAACAACAAACTCTAATTAATGGAAATCAAAAACAAAATACCTTGAAACCTAAATCATTCATTCAGAAAAATAAGCAGTGTATCAGTCAACGGTCCAGTAACAATAACTCATCCCTTTGGAAACTGATGTAACCGAAAGTAATCAAGGAACAGATCATCAGCCTGGGGACTAGACAACAAATGCCAATGCCCACTATAGTTTCAGACCGTTCTTCACACCAAAGCAAAGATAATGCGAATAACAGGAAATGGAACAACAGATTAAATATGAATGTACAACAATCCAAATCAAGCACGCAACACACTTATCATTAAAAGGGACAGTAATCCGAGCTTTGATACAATATTCATGAATCACAGCTATAAAAGTAATAGTAAGTGTAACGGAACAACAATCCCGAATAAACAACAGTCACAATTTAAGAATACATCATACAGTTGTATGGATTTAGGAACATACAACGCGGTTAATCTGTAATCAAATGACAATCTGTAAGGAACAACAATGTTATATCAATTATCAAAAGGAACAACAATGCGATACAAAGTTAAAATGATAACATAGCATTCCTGTTGCAGATAACGATAGTATCCAATCAAGTATATCTAATAGTGTTGATATGTAAAACAGTAAAGTGCGTCAGATTACTGAACAGAGTAAGAGAAAGAGATCAGACCACACATGAAGCATAAAGATATAATACAATAGCAGCGTACTCCACCAGAGGCTGGGCCCTTAGCCGCCAGCGGATGCTGCTGGGTTACTTCAGGGTCAAAGATGGAATGGCAACTAGATTTATATTAAAATATCAAAGCAGAGTTACAGTGGATTACAACAAGGAGTCTCTCAATCTCTCATCCATTATCCATTCTCTCTGCCATCCTCAATTCTGAATCTCTAATTCATCCTCAATTCCATCATTTGAATCCATCCCCCTCTCTGATCTCCGTTTTCATTTAAAGAGAGAGATCAGAGAAGTTTCAACCGAGATAATTACAACATGATTTCTATTACAAAATTAGATTTTTTTCAACCAATTGATCAACAAGAAGATATATTTCCATCTTTCAACATGAGCAAGGCGAATTTGGTTTTTGCAGCTGAGATTTGGAAAACGGCCACACAGCGAATCTCAGAAAATCGTGCTCAAAGAACCCTGCCTTTCTCTCAGTACGAGCGGAATTTGGGCAAACCATTATTAATCAAAGTTAATTCGATCCGTTCTGGACAAAACCCATGTTCCAGATTTTCCAGATTCTTCTTCATTTTCCCAGAATCCCAACCGCAAAACTGTCACTTCTTATTCCAGCGAATTGCTGAGTTGGCACTTTTAATGACCAAATCTTCAATCTGGAAATTATCTTGGAGGCTAAAAATGGTGAATAATGTTACAACCAATTTATTAAAACTATCATTGATAAAATCATGCATAATCATTAATTTATTAGAAATAAGGGAGAATAAATAATATTTTTTCATAAGAGCATAAATCATCATAAAATGGATTTATATAATCAATTATGACAAATGACGTGATGAAGAATGGCAGAAATGGGTGGAATAAGTGTTCACAAGTGATAATAAGAATGGCATATTAATGACCCAACACTCGTGTCGTCTAGAGAATCCCTCTGGAACAAATCGAGGCGATTCTCTAACCATTTCTTAGCACAACAGAAACAAAGTGACATTGGTGTGGCACTGTCACCATCTTCGTGAATCTGTAAACATTTCTCAATCTTTTTCGTTCCTCTGTTCCTTGCAGAAACCCTCTCTGTTCCTTGAAACCCTTTATCTTTTTCGTTCCTCTGTTCCTTGCAGAAACCTTATCTGTTCCTTGAAACCCTCTATGTTCCTGCAATTGTCAGGCCATAACTAGTATGCAAGGTGCCAAAAAATATCTAACCAATTTAGAATCATACCACGCACAAATCAAAACAAAAAGGGAAAAGCCATATGCCTGACTAAAGATGGCCACACGGAGCTACAAGGATAAAAACCGAGATCTACTCATCTAGACGGGAAACTTTAAAGGTAGACTAAGACCAAAATGATGTTATGAATCATGAAGAAATCTTACCTGAAAAACAAAAGACACGCGTAGGGTAGCTGGACATAGGGAATGCCATGTGCAGAGACATGGGTCATAGCCATAAATCAAATGCAGAGAGATATTCCGCATTCAAGGTCACACGCCGAGAGATGGTTCAAGGCATAAGGCCTCACACAGAGTAGCAGATTTCTCATGTCTTGTGCTTCAACTTCCATTTTCACTCAAATAATTTTATCCATCGCTGCAAGCCACTGAAATCCTACAATTTGGTCGTGTACACATGTTCTCTAAGATAGCATTAACCGATAAACACTTAATTAAATAAGTTTATTTAACAACTATAGAATAGTAAATAAATAAATTAAATAAATAAATAAATGAATATTCATGTTTATAAATAAATAAATAGGAATAAATAAATAAAAATTTAACCAATATTATAATGAAACCCCTTTACCTTTCCCTAATTATTTATTAAGTTAATTTATCAACCATAGAATAATATGTAATAAAAATAAAATAGAATAACATTCTTAGTATTAAATAAATCAATTTAATAACCGAAGTAAATCTTTCTTTACTTATCCCTAGTATATAAATCAATAAAGAATTAAATATATTAATAACCATAGAATAATATATGAATAAATTTTTTCTTTAATTTAACATATTTTTATTTTGGAGTCAAGAGGGTTCTGAAACGCACGCTCTGCTCCCGCCACTGCCTGTAAACATGAGTTCTAGAACAATCTTCGGCCGCTTGGGATGGCCCCTCCGAAGGCTTTGCTGGAGGAGGCAGCTCACCAACACACCTTCTCTCCCTTGCTCAAGTCCATGCCTCCTTAGCGAGCTTGCCCTTCAGTCTCAAAGTTCGTGAAAAAACTTGATGGGTTATAGGAAGTTTCTCTCCCTCCAACTTTCCCCAGAATGGTTGCTCTTGCCTTGGCAGAAAAAGGACTTATTAGGCAATTTACAGGACTTTGGCCCTCTCCAAAAATAGTCCAGAGGTGGGTGGAAAGGAATTGAACAGACAAAATACAAGGGAAATCTCTATCAGATTTTTTGGAAAGGGATATTTTACATTTCAATTTGAGAAAAAGGAAGACAAAGATTTAATCTTCCATAATGGGCCTTATTTCATGAATTCCAGAGGTTTATATTTAAGCAAATAGACTTCGGATTTTGACTCAAAGCTTGATATTCATAATGCAATCCCTGTTTTGGTCCGACTTCCTCAGCTCCCCTTGCATTGCTGGGGAGACGAATCTGTGCATGCTATTGGGAATGCTGTTGGGAAATACATTGATCGGAGTGAACCGAAAGATAACATGCAGGACTGTGTTGGAAATAATACTTAGAAGGGGGGGGTGAATCAGTATTATCTAATCAATAATACTTTTTCATTTTCATACTCAGATTCATATACGCTACTTCAGTTAAGTATACCTGCGTATATACACGACTATATCTATTGCGACTAGCGTATAACCATTAAACTCATGATTCAGTTATGTCATCTTCAATGGGTGCATCAAAACATTAGTAGACATATTAACAGTCAACAGTAGTAGTAAAATAGATATATCAACACACATAAGAAACACACATGAACACCATGATATAAGGTGGAAACCCAATGTGGGTGAAAACCACCTGCTGCAATTTGTTTCTATCTTTCTTTATTAAGAAACTTCTTTTACAATGTACTGGTGCAGTCCTTTACCACCACGCAGGCTACAACCTGCAGAAGGCTACAACCTTGTCTTGTTCTCCAAACTCTCCTGGAAGGGAGCTACAACCCCCTTTGCTCTTGTACTAGCTAAGATACTAGTACGTAGGCACCGGCCTACAATCTTCTCTCCTCCGGGTACCACGTTTCATACATTTTCATATTGGATACTCCTGAAGCACAACACATAATCTGAAGGCCACGTTTCATCCAATTTTCATATTGGACCCATAAATATCACTGAAGCACAAAACAATCAATACTAGCACCATCAATCTCTGAATCTCTGAAACATTGAAACTCTGTCATCAACACAGTCACTAGAACACAGAGCAGACAACAAAACTCTACAACAACAATCAAAACCAATTGTACCATCAAAATTATGCATCAGAGTGCATACGCTACTTGGAAGTGCTGAACCTGCGTGTATACGCAAGTTCATCAAGATGAACCAGCATATATGTCATTAATCACTTATTCATAACTTTGTTGCACTTCCTGACTTCAGACATAACCAGATCATGACATATACAAGGATAATATATGTGTTAGCACCCAGATCTAGTCCATCAGACCTCATAAATATGAGTCATTATGATCCTTTTTACACTAAAAAATGTCACCTTGACTACTTACAGTTAGTATGGCTCAAATCAACAGTCATGCTACCCTCTTAGGCAAGTCTCATGCCTCTGTTATCCATCTCAAACTCAAAGAAGAGAGAAAGTCTTGTAAAAACTATGTTTATCTCTGGGGTCGCAGGTTCTCTCTAGCCTTACCTGCGGGGACGCTGACCATGTTCACAAAATCTGCGTCCATGGACGCTCTGTATGTTAAGGGACAGGTGCGTCCCTCTGTAAAAGGCAAAATGCGCGAGTTTTATCTTGAAAAAGTTACTTGTGGTTACTTCTAGAACATTCTAGAGGTCGGTTTGATGAAATGGATGCGCCTCCAGTTGGTTCATGTATCTCTATTAAGGGGGAACTTATCCCATCAATAAGGGAGCTATCCCACCCAAAGAGGGGGATGATCCCATTGATAGTGGACCTGAATAACCTCTTTACAGCACTATAAATAAAGGCATTGAGCCAGAAGGAGAAGAGGTTGGAGCTATACATTTTCTTTGGGTAAATGCTGCAGGATTTAGGTCTTCCATTAGAACCTTTGTGAGGAGAGATTGTCTTCACTTGATTCTACTTGGGAGAGGGTGAGCTTTGTCAAAGTAGAGGAAAACCCTTGATGGACCCTGGGAGGAACTTGCACAACACCAAGGCCAGGTTGTAAGAGTTTCTTTGTTTCGTTATTAATACAAACTGGTTTATTTTTCTCAATAGCTTGTATTAATGAGTTATTTCATGTGTTCCTTGGTCTGCATGTTGAATATATGTTTTATTATATGAAATGCAAGTGCTTGGTAATTGTTTGATTGTTTGTGGTTGCAGGAATTGACTTGAAGGAGGAGCTCATCCGGATCGTCAAGAACGGACTTCAACAACAGCGTTTTGGAATAAGGTAAGCCTAAACACTTGTAGTTTTCATGTTGTAAAAGGTGTATTTAGAGAAAGATCACTCCATTTTGTCTTGTTTGTCATTAGAATGTCTTAGACTTCTAGGAAGGTCAGTCGTGTCCGCACCCTTGACAAATTCCGTGTGACAAATTGGCGACTCCGCTGGGGAATCCATTAATGAGAGAGTCTTTTCCTTTATATGAACTTTGCTTTGAGAAAATCATTTTTATTTTCTGGTTTTTGACTGTGAGAATTAGTATTTGGGTGGCTTAGCTTTAGATTTAGTTAGATTTGGTTTTTCTTCATTTTTCCAGAAGGACGCACCCTCTGAGTACTGCACAGTGCGTCTTTGGACGCGCTGTTGCCGTCTGCACAGAGCGGGGCCGCACCTGTGACAACGGGTTGCCTGCGTCTTCCTGTAAAACTTAAGAAAATTCCATTTTTGCTTCAAATTGCTTTTAGATTTTGTTTTTTCTTAGTGTTTTCTGCCCAGATCCTTTAGTACCCTGTCAAGAATTTTCACCTGAACTAGTTTTGTGAGCTTTGAGTGTTTTAGTGGTTTTCAACGAAGTTTAGACCTAGGGTTTGATTTTTGGAAAGGCTTTGTAGTGACTTTGATAGTAGAAAGTTGTCCAGCCTTAGATCTCTCTGGTTAGTCAACCTTCTTAGAAGTCGGGCCTGTCGTAAAGTCTCCTTGTGTGAGCAACTTGCCATTTGAGTTGTTTTGGGTCAAATTTCGAATTGCTTGTTTATAAAGTATTGATTTCCATTTTACAAAAAGAACAAAAAGATTAGAGTTTTGTTTTGGCTAGTTTTTGATTCTGCAATAAGCTAGTCCTTGATTTGATTGTGATCAAGTAAAACACCTTAGAAATAATCATTGTTAGTTTTGGCCTCGTTAAGATTGCTTAGAGTAAATTTGCCTTTAGTTTGCTTATGAGTGCATTTTCATAGATTTTAAGAGTTGTTAAGATTGATTTTTGGTTATATTAGATTTATTTGCTTTATTAAAAGAAAAATACAAAAACATCTTCTTAAAAAGTCTTGTTTCAAGTAGCTTTTTGTTTTCGAAAGAAGAAAAGAGTTTTTTCGTGCATGTAAAGAGAGGTTATGTTTTTATGCTTGGAAAAGAAAAACGAATTGTTTCTTTGATTGTCTTCAATTAAGAAGTTGCTTTTATAAAGATTGCATTCTCTCAACTTTTTAGTTAAGCAATTCATCGAAAAAGTAAAGTAGTGGATAAATCATTCTAGGTGCATTTTGTAGTGGTTTCGAGTCGAGTCAACACACCACTGGTTTCACTTCCATCACCTTTTGACTTAAGAAACAACCTTAAAAGTAACGCTTAAATTAAAATCAATCTAGTAATCTTTATTTTTCTAGGGCTCTGAAACACCAACATAGCTTAGGCTAGGGTCTTGGAGTAGGTGAGTACTTAACTCTCCAAGACTACAAAACCAAACAGATAGTCTATCTTGAGTAGAACAAATCCAATTGTTTCAGTTACATTCTGGGAAAGCTCCTCTTAAAGGAGAAGCACGAGCTCGTGTCCGAACCAGTGAGGGGATCATTCCTCCCTCGTTGGGAACGACGCCAGGCAGTACGTATTACAAACGGTAAACCTCGGATTAACCATTGTCGAGGAGCCAGGGGTCACTTATCGGTAAACCTTGGATTGTTGTCAAGGAGCCGGTAAGGGGATTGGAGCTTGCTACTCTGCCCTTGCGTGCTGTCGGAGTTTAGACTGTTCCCCCAGGTGTAATTGTTGTGATTGGTAACCTTAGTGGCCATAATATCTAGGATTCTACCCAAGGTGACGGTGGAGGGAAGGTCCCACTGTACCTGGAGCAGACGTCGGTTATACTCACTTGGATTTTCTGGGGGGTTCGCTTCACTTCGAGACGGTTAAAGTGGAGGAACTTGGTCCAGTCTATTCATTAAGCAGGTTGCCGGGGTAACTGTTCCACCCACCATTTCTGTACTGAATCCTGCGAGGTTGGGCCTAATCACCAACTAGCGCTTTTGGTCCGGAAGACTACTGTTTGTGTGTGGTTTGACGCTCTAGATTATTTAGGCGTGTGCTTCAAATTTGTTTGCTTCTTTAGAAGACTTTAGGTGGTTTGATTTGAAATTTTTACTTTGTTTTCGTGTGTTGTAGTTAAAATCTTTAATTGTGGCGGAATTACCGAGACAGTCCCGTAGACTTCGGGGCAAGTCTCCTGAGATTGTTACTGGAATAGATTTGTTAAGAAAACTCCGTAAATCGCGGGGTGAATCTCCTGAAGACATTCCGGGTCATTTAGAAGGGTTAAAGGTCCTTGTAACTCCTCCTAGTGGCAGTAGAGTAGGATCACCTGAAGAAGGAGAGTTTTCCTTGGTAGTCCATCCAGATTACCAAAGTTTAGAAACAGGTTACAATCCCGAAGCTGTTACAGTTTCCGAGCTTGCTGGTAGTTTTTCATCTGCCAGTGAAACAGGCGAAGAACCTGAAATTTCCGAACCTGTTACTCCAACTCCTAGTGTTCCTGATTCACCAAGAATAGAAAGAATTATCACCGAAAATCTTCCTGTTGGATTAATTGCTATAGAAGAACTTGTTCCAGAGGAAGAAATAGGCGTTTCTGATTCTGAAGATCTAATTACCCTTGATCTAAGGGAGCGTGAATCCATCTTTTACAGTCCTCCTAGAAGTGAATCTTGGTACCTTGCATTAACCAATTTTTTAGACAACTCAGTAGGTTTTTCTACACCTCGTACTCCGGTTCCACCTAGAGGAATTCATTCTCCTGTAAATATGTCTGGTCAGTCATCTGTGTTTTCACAAAGTCCTGAATCATTTTTACATGGCGGTCCTTCTGTTCCTACTGGGTATCAATCACTTTCTGGTACCTTTGCGGGAGCATCTCCTCAACCCGTTGATCATGGGTTATTAGTTGGAAACAGTGGTAATGTACCATTGAGTATAGGTGACGTTTATATGATGTCAGGTTCAACTCCCATTAACCAACCTCAAGGTGGCCAATTACCGCCTGGGGGGCAACCTTCGTTAATGCCTGGGGGGCAACCTCAAGGTACTTCATTCGTGACTGGGGGGCAACCTCAAGGGTATCAACCCCAAGGGTATCAACCCCAGCCTCAATATGTACCCCAAAGTCAACCTCAGTATCAATATCAACCTCAAGGATGGCAACCTCAAGGATGGCCCCAAGGGTATCAACCCCAAGGGTATCAACCTCAAGGATACCAACCTCAAGGTCAAGGTCAACCCCAGTATTCGTATTTACCTCAAGGTTATCAACCTACGGGTCAATACCCTGGTCAAGGTTATCAACCACCTCAAGGGCAATCATATGGGACTGCACCTTACAATTATCAACCCTATCCTCAATACGGCTATGGATCTCAGTATCCTCAACCTGTTACGAGTCAATACCCTGGAATGTTAACATGGGATCCGTCACAGGGTCAACAGATGTCGCAACCAAGTATACAGTCGGTACCTCAAGCAGGACAACCTGCAGTTCCTGGTCCACCCCAGCAACCGCAACCTGTCCAGTCAAGTGTTCAGACCCCTGTAACTTCCGTAGTTACTCAGCCGCCAATTGCACCTGGTACTCCACCTCACACGGCTGCAGCAACTACCGCTTCATCTACCATGCTTACTTCTGGAGTATCGGCAGCTCCGGTTTCTACTGTCCCTGTCACCACTCCTCAGACATCTGTACCGTTGTCTGGACCCACGGTTCAAACCACAGTCCAGATGCCTGTAGGCCAACCTGGTACAAGTACGGTTGTTACTACTCAACCTCAATTTGTTCAACCTCCGTACCAGGGACAGTATCAACCTGGGCAAGCTGCCCAACAACCGGTTTACCAGTATCAACCGTATCCTGGGTACACTTATCAACAACCTCAGCAACCCCAGTACGGTCCGGTTAATCCTGGTTTTCCAGGAGGATATAATATCCCAAATGCGACTCCTGTTCCTAGTTATCCTGGATATCCTCCTCCTGGGGCTGGTATTGTGACTCAGAGTTTTAGAGATCCTAACCGGCAGTTACCGTTTATTGCGACTTTAGATTTACCCGACTTGACGCGCCTAACGAACGATCCAATTCAATATCTTCAGTTCTGGCCGCCAATGCCAAATAAGTTGCCCAGCGATATACCCAAGTTCGAAGGTAAGTCTGGAGAGGATCCGTCTAATCACGTGATGACTTACCACCTCTGGTGTGCATCAAATTCCATCTCAGATGATTCCATCCGCTTACGTCTTTTCCAGCGTACACTCATTGGTCTCGCAGCCAAGTGGTACATTGAGTTACCACGGGCCTCTTTTTACAACTTTAGCCAGTTAGCTACCTCGTTCTTAACTCATTTTCAGTTACCAGTCAGATACGATAATGGTACAGAATTATTAACTTCGCTAAAACAATCGACATCCACGTACATTTCTGATCACATTCATGAGTGGAGACGTCGAAGAAGATTAGTGAAAGTTTTTATCCCGGACCAAATCTTAGCTGAATGGTTTGTCAAATCATTATTACCAAGAATTACTGAAGATGTAGCTAAGGCCGGAGTAGTTACTGAGGAGCAAGTCATTGCTCAGGCACAATACCTTGACTTAGTTTACACTCAGTCGGGTACGTTACACGAGAAAATTCCGGATCTTCCAAAGTCAAACCAAATCGCTGCTGCTCCTTCGGGATCTCATGCCGCTGATGGTATGATTGGTATCGTGACTACGAAGAGTAAGAAGAAGTCTTCCAAGGCCTCCAATACTCCAATTATCACTTTGCCTGATTCTCCGACAGGAGAGTCTTCTCCTCCTGAACTTACCGCCGACATTCACGCTGTAGAGTCATCTACGGCCAAATCAAAAAACGGTGGAAAGAAGAAAGGAAAGAAGAAGGCTAAAGCAGACAAGGCTCCAAAGGAGAAAACGGAAAAGTCGGAAACCAATGACGAAAAACGCAAACCTCGATATCCTTGTCTTATTTGTGAAGAAGATCATTTTACGAGAGACTGCCCTCATCGGGCCGAGGTAGTGAAAATAGTCAAAGGTTCTCCCACTCCTGCTGTGTTAAAAAATCCATTTCCAGAGCAGGAGAATAAGATGATAGGTTCTTCTTCGAATGCCAGTGAAGAACCCATTTTGATGATGTCTCATGTCAGGATTGCGACTCGATCGCAAGATTATGGTAGTAAGGCTCCTGTTGATGGTAAAGAAGCAGAATCTTCTCACTCTAACCCATCAACCTCAGCTCCTGGTTCCGATCCACTACAGATCGAAAAACCTAACCCAGACTTAGTGATTAAGCCGCCCGCCAAGGGTGTACTTCGAAGGTCTGCTTTCAATCCACATGCGAGAGCAGCCCAGAATTACAACATTGTTGAAGACTTAGCTGTTTCACCTTCAGCAATGTCGGCACTCGAAGTGCTGCAATCATGTCCAGCACAACGAAAATTGCTTTTGTCGGCTATTGGAGCTGTCGATGTTCAGGACCCGAACCTAATGATCTTTGATCTAGAAAGTAGTACACCGCGTCTCCCCCATCAAATGGCTTTCCAAATCCAGTGATAGTCAAAAACAGGCCTATTCATCGGACTGTGATTGATGAGGGAGCTTCTACGTGTATTATGTCGATTCAATGTTGGAGATCGCTTGGTTCTCCTTCGTTGAACCAATCCCCCACCATCCTTAAGGCCTTTGATGGCCGTGGGTTCCGTCCGTTTGGTATTCTACAAGAATTGCCTATAGGGGTCGAAGGTAAAACCGTTAGTCTGGATGTGGAAGTGGTTGATGCCCCTCTAGACTACAACCTTCTTTTGGGTCGAAGTTGGTCATATGCTATGACAGCGGTCGTTTCATCGGTCTTCAGAGTCATTAAGTTTCCACATAACGGTAAGATCGTGACTATTGATCAGCTGACATACTTTTCATCCGACCCAACCTCTTCAGAAACTATCCAGCATGTTGGTAAAACGACAATCCCTTATAGGGACATTGGTGTAGGTTTAGTTAAGGATTCCGGTTTACTGGGAACTTTTCCTCTCCCTCCACTCAATGCAGACCCTTCGTTTGCAACAATTCATATGATCACGTCAGAAAACATTATTTATGATGATCCTTGGTATGTTCCATCTGACTCTGAGCTAGACTCACTCGGTGATGTTATGCCGTTGAGTCCGTATGAGATTGCTTATGAAGCTCTTATGTCTTTTACCGATTTCATTCAACCGAAACCGACCAAATGAATGTGGTCAGTGAAGAGTCACTTTTCACCTCACCCTTAGAACGGATAACGTTTCCCGAAGAAGTGTCATCTGACGAACAACTTCGCGAAATCCTAAGTGTAGATGATCTACCATGGGAAGATCTCCATCACAGATCTTCGTTTTTACCTAAGGGCGATGCATTTGAAAATGATTTTTCATCTATCTTTACCGCTGAATATGTCAAAGACGCTCAGGATCCAACGAAACATTCTGATTCAGAGCTGAATTTAGGGAATATTTCTCGTACTATTCCCATTGATATTTCAGTGAAGCCCGGAATCGAGGAGAACATTCATATAGGTGCCGCATGTACTGAAGAAGAAATCCAAACTTACAAGGCCCTATTCCAAGAATTCCGCGACGTGTTTGCCTGGTCTTACGAGGAAATGCCGGGAATTGATCCTGCCATTGTTGTTCATGAAATCAAAACCTACCCGGATGCTAAACCCATTCGGCAACGGTTGCGTCAGATTCACCCTCGAAAAGCGGCTGCGATTAAAGCAGAAGTCGAAAAGCTGTTGAAAGCAGGTTTCATTTATCCGATCCCGTTAACGGATTGGGTATCGAATATTGTTCCCGTCAATAAAAAACAAGGAACAATAAGAATCTGTATCGACTATAGGGATATCAATCGAGCTTGTCCAAAAGACAACTATCCTACGCCTTATATCGATCAAATAATTGATGATTGTGCCGGAAGTGAGATGTTTTCCTTCATGGATGGTTTCTCAGGCTATAATCAAATCAATATTCTACCTGCCGACCAACCAAAAACGGCATTCATTTGTCCATGGGGGACATTTGCTTATTGCAAATTACCTTTTGGACTTAAGAATGCCGGGGCCACTTTTCAACGGGCAATGTCTTATGCATTTCATGACATCAAGCACATTGTGCAACCCTATCTCGATGATTTGCCTGCTCATTCTTTACAACGAGCTGATCACCTTGTCCACCTACGAGCAATCTTTATGAGGTGTAGGCATTATCGATTCGGTTGAATCCCCACAAGTGTGTTTTCTGTATAGAAACAGGTCGATTGCTGGGATTTGTTGTTTCAAAAGCCGGCATTCGCGTCGATCCCTCGAAAGTCGAGGCTATCATCAAATTGCCTCCTCCTTCGAGTTTGCGCCAACTCCAAAGTTTGCAAGGGAAAGCGAACTTTTTACGCCGATTCATCCCAAACTACGCCGAGGTCACTAAAGGTTTTACACGGTTGTTGAAACAGAACGCACAATTCTTTTGGGACGAGATTGCCCAACAATCTTTTGATGCATTAAAACACGCGTTGACCCATGCACCGTTATTGCATCCTCCCAACTACAACCAGGACTACTTCTTATACCTCGCAGCTTCGCATTCCACCATTGGAATGGTGTTAGTTCAAGAAGATGAATTCAAAGCAGAGCATGTGATATATTATCTTAGTAGAACCTTAAATCCCACTGAGTTAAAATATTCGCATGTGGAGAAATTGGCCCTGGCAGCCGTTCAAGCTGTCCAGCGTTTTCGTCACTACATTCTTCTCCGCAAGACTACAGTTATTTCGGATTGCAACCCTATGATTTATATTTTGACAAAACAACTGCTAGGGGGCAAGTACTCTAAATGGATTGTTATCCTGCAAGAGTTCGACTTGGAGTTCGAGAAGTCCAAGTCTAAGAAATCTTTAGTTTTTGCGGAATTGATGTGTGATTTCCCGAGTGCTGACACAGAGACTGTGGCAGAGGAGTCCATTGCGGACGAATCTTTGTTTCTTATTAGCACTTTAGATCCGTGGTATGGGGATATAATCATCTATCTCCAAACCCAAACCTTTCGGCCTGAAGCTTCCAAGGAAGACCGTCGAAAAATTCGGTTTCGATCCCAGCAATACAGAATTATTGGAGATACACTTTATCGCCGGGGGGCAGACTTAGTTTTTCGACGTTGTTTAACTCACGAAGAGGCTGAGAGAGTTTTGAATGATTGTCACTCTGGAGCATGTGGCGGTCATATGTCTGGGTATGCCACAGCTCAGAAGGTGTTGCGCGCTGGCTATTTCTGGCCGTCTATGTTTAAAGATTGTATCCTTGCTGTCAGAACATGCCACAACTGTCAAGTGTTTGATCGAAAGATGCGCGCTCCACCTGCTCCTCTCCACCCTATAATTGCCGCTGGTCCATTCGCCAAATGGGGCATTGACTTTATTACTTGTAACCCTCACTCGGCCGGGGGGCATGCGTATATCATCCTCGCGGTTGATTATTTTACAAAATGGGCCGAGGCGATGCCTACATTCGACGCAAGCGGCAAGACAGCTGCAGTTTTCGTATTCAATCATATCATAACTAGGTTTGGTGTCCCACAAGCAATCATTACTGACCATGGGAGCCATTTTCGAAACGTCATGATGACTGAGCTTACAAGCCAGCTTGGTTTGCGCCACGATAGCTCTACTCCTTATTATCCGCAAGCCAACGGTTTGGTTGAGTCAATCAACAAAGTTCTAGTCATCATGATTCGACGGATCATTGGTATCCATCGAACGAATTGGCATAACATGTTATTTTCGGCGCTATGGGCATATCGAACTTCAGTGAAAAATTCAACAGGTTTCACCCCTTTCCAGCTAGTTTATGGCTTAGAAGCTGTGTTACCTATTGAATGCGAAATCCCATCACTTCAAATGGCTGTCGAATTACTTCCAGCTACTTCCGAAGAGGAGAAACGGTTATTATACTTGGCTAAATTAGATGAGACTCGACGTGACGCTACTTTAGCTATCGAGACTCACGCGAAACGAATGAAAGCTCAGTACGATAAAAATGTAACCCCTCGAAGTTTTTCGGAAGGAGACCTAGTACTATTATATGATCAAGCTAACGATAAGCTAGGTGCCGGAAAATTCGTTCCCATGTGGCATGGGCCCTACATTGTAAAGCGAAAGCTAGCAAAAGGGGCTTATGAGTTAGTTGATTTTGATGGGGACTCTTTGGGTAAACCCAGAAATGGACTTTACCTAAAGAGGTATTATGCTTAAAATGATGGGTATGGAGAAATTTTTAGATAGGTTAGATTTCCTTTCTAGCTAGCAAGTGTGTTAGTTTAGTCAGTGTGCTTAGCTTAGCGAGTGTGGTTTTTCGTCATTATTCTGGCTTATCTTGGTTTTACTCTTGATATTGTAGATGTCGACGCCTCTCCAAACATACATTGGATTTGCTGATGGTGCTTGTCGTAATACACGGAATATCTCTTCCGCAGCTTGGGTTATCTATTCGCCCTCTGACGAGTTAGTTTCTATGCATGGGGTAAGCCTCGGTCAAACAACGAATAACATTGCAGAATACAGCGCAGTGGTTGAATTATTATCCGAATCTATTTCATTTGGAATTCGACGTTTGATAGTGAGGTTAGATTCTGAACTTGTTGTATTACAGCTTAATAGAGTTTATGCCATTAGAAATCCTGTGTTATTAAGGTTGTTTTTGAGAGTGCGTCTCTTGGAACGTGAATTTGATTACATTGAATATCAACATATTCCAAGGTCTTTGAATACATTAGCAGATGCAATTGCTTCTCGAATGTTGGACAGACATTTACGATAATCATGCAAGTAAATTTAAAAACATTTCATCACATATGTTAAACAAGATAAGCCGGTAATAGTGATATATATAGATAGAAGTGTGTCAAAAAATATATACATCGTCTTCGATCATAGGTTTAAAACACCTTATGATCGGCAAAATGATAGTACAAAAAGTCAAAAATGTCACATGTGACTACAAAAGTGACTAGTCAATCACTGGTGGTGCTCTCTGTACGACACCACTGCGCGGGCTACCTTACGCAAAAATCTCCTAAACGGTCCAGGGACCGCGACTACGAAGCGCTGAAGCCTGATAGGAATGTCGTCCATAGTAGTCTCAGGTATATCTGCCGTGAGACGCTCTAGATCATGCTCCAACTCAGCTAGTACTTCTGCTGTCGCATCCTGTGGGGCCGGTACCGGTGCAGCTGGATGTAGTCTATCATAAGGCCGGAGGTTGGCTGGACGCTGTGGACCAACATCTGCATTTTGAAAAAGTTTACTATTAGTTTTGAGACGATATATATAAAAAAAAAAAAAATACAAAAAATACATAACTAGAAAACTTGTGAAAATAAAAAGTACCTCTGTCGTCCCATTGTTCTCCCTGTGGAAGAACCATGTCCGGATCACCTCTGAAATCCATTCCGGCATACGGAAAGTCCTGTATCACAAAAAGCTGGCCCTCTAACCAGTCAAAATAACTATCTGAGAATCGAACTACTGTCGCGCCCTCGTCAGGATGCCGGGCCATCACCGCAACCCATCGTATCAGCTTTGGCTGCCGAGGACCCAAGATATCAACAGTGAGTTGCTGAGGGATCAGCATTGGAATTCTCTCCAAGGCAAAGCTCACGACTATAGGCCCATATCCAAAAGTCTTTAGTCGTCCGTTCTTTGCCTTGGTCAGTTGGCTCTTCATATGAGCCGACACAGCTTCACACCAGTTGAAAATGGTGCCTTGGTAACAGTCAATTGCCATCCGCATTTGGGATCCGGAAGCAATGTGTAAAGCGGCCGCGCCGCAAATTCTGGTAACCGTGAACGCTATGACTTTGAGTTCCGGTAGAGTGATGTGTTTTATCTCTATGCCTTTTGAATGGTGAGCCCCACGTGTGCACCAATCCTCGCGGAGACTATCAAGGGATTGGCCACCCGGCCTAGTCCCCGCAAGACTGAGTTGCTCACCTCTGTTTGGCAAGCCAGTGAGAAAGTATACATCCGAGGGCTCTATCTCGAGCTGGTGCCCTCCTATGTAAAAGCATTGTTCTTGTACGTTCCATCGCTCAACCAGCCATTCCAAGAATCTTACCTGGCCCCTCATGCCCGGTATGGTCCAATATTTGTATAATCCGCATGCTCTTAGGGCATCCAGGGAAGGTTGATGATTTATTGCAGCTTCATCTTCCTCTACATGCTCTCTTTCTCTCCAGTCTAACATGATTAATGCCCTGCATATCAAAAATAGCAATTAGAAATTGATTTGGGAATTTTTGGTGGTTTTTTGAGAGAGTTGGGGTTTTGAAATGCGCGTTTCTCGGAGGACGCACCCCGGCTTTGTAGCACAGGGCGCCCGGACGCATCTGGCCTGAAGGCGGGCTGCGTCTTCCGACCGTTTTCCCGTATGAGAAAAAGTCGGGGGACGCAGGTCACCCGAAGGGCACCTGCGTCCGCCGAGAGGCGCATTCCAAAACCAAAACCCCCCAAAAAATGAAACTAAGACCTAAAAATTAATTCTAAACGGATAGAAATGCAGAGTAGGATGTGTAAAATACCTGGATGAGACGGCGTTCGATTCCGACGGTCAGATTTTCCGCAGCGACCACGGGAAGTTTCTTGTCAAAAGCTCCTTTTTCAACCTCAACAGTGAAACGGTAAAAATGATATGGTAAAAGGTCTTTTTATAGGTTTTTTGGATGAATTAGTTCATTTTTTACCATGAAAAGATGTTTTTGAATGTATTTTTGCCTATTTTAAACAGGTATGAGTAATGTGTTGCTTTTGTGCAGGACAAAGGGATTTCGAGGGAAATTGTAATTTTTCACAAACAAAAATATCAGAGTCATCTTTTAAGCCCTTTTCTGACTCCTAAAACATGAAAAGATCGCCGAGTGTTTCTTTTTCACTCGTTAAAACGGAATTAAAAGACGGTCCCCTTTTAGCTCTTTTCTGACCGCAAAATCAGGAAAAGATTGCCGGGTTTTTGTCGTTTCGAACTCGATAAGGAAATAAAACGACGTGTCCTTGATCGCTTTTTACTTTTCAGGTTAACGACACTATTATGAAAGTACTCCTTGGTCGCAAGATCAAGCGGTTCCCCCAGGTATTATTTTATACTTTTTCGGGCTTGAGGGACACAAATATACGAAAAAGTTCAACGTGGAGTCTCCTTTAGTTTTTTCAGACTCTCTAAAAATGAAAAACGCCGAGTTTCTCCTATACTGGACTCGTTAAACTTTTACAGTAGAGGACCTGTTCAATTACAAACAGGAACGAACCACTCCTTCCTAGGGTTCGAATTTAAACTAGGTTGGACTCGTCCGAAGGATGAGCTTATAATCAAGCATATGTTATCCTCCTCAAGCTTGTTAAAAATAAAGAGGTACTTGCCAGAAATGGTGGGGGAAAAGAGAGAAGAATGAACCTGTTTGTCACCTTTTGTCTCAGAAGAAACTTTATTACCACTCTTGAACACGACACTTTTCATTCACCTGGGTTGGGAAATCTTTTACCTCACAGTTGACCAAATCACTTTGAAAGTCTTTAACCGGGTTTCGGGGATTAACTTTGAGTTATTCGTCACCAAGCCATCTGTTGTGTCGTTATGTGTTCAAGAGGTCTGCAAGCAAAACTTTCATCTGCAAAATACTTGTCATCCATTTGACCATCCCTGAGTCAGTCCTTACAGCAACATTTCTTCAACTTGAACAATGATTTCGTGTTGTGGGCTTGCCTGCAACGGGTCGCTTTCTATCGACATCGACACATTATCTAGAAAGATGACTTAGGAATCGACAGTACCTTGAAGTCTGCATGCATCAATGGCAGGTTTCTCGCCTTTGACGTCAGTTTACATCATTGACTTTCGATCAAAGGATTCCGTGAAGTGTTCGACATCAAAACATCTATTCACATTTCACGGGTTGTGCTTGGTACTTTGAGAACCATTGACATTACTGGTGGTCTCTCTCACGCTTGTTAACAGTTTACATCATCGACTGGTAATCAAGTGGTTTCTAACATGTTCGACATCGAATCATTTAATCACATGGCTAGAATCGTACCAATTCGGGAAGTAGAAGTGAAGACCCTGGATCTAGTTTCTACCATCCAGGCTGCGAGGAGTTTTGTATTCATTATCTATGTAGACTAATCATAAACAGATGGCTGCGTCCATACTGTGTCTACAAAAGTCTATTGAAATGATGTACTGCAAGATCATTCCTGTATCAGAATAGTTAGTCCATTAGTTAAAGTTTTGAATCTGAGTATGGGAATGCCTACCTCAGTGATGATATAATCTTATCCATGTATTTTGTGTTGAAAATTGCAGGTTCCAACCAGGCCATCCACAAGACAATCCTTGAAATGATAAAGCGCTTCACCCTTCCTAGAATTACAAAACCCTATTCTATTCCAGGCTTCGCACTTTAGGGGGCAATCTGTTACACTAAAAAATGTCACCTTGACTACTTACAGTTAGTATGGCTCAAATCAACAGTCATGCTACCCTCTTAGGCAAGTCTCATGCCTCTGTTATCCATCTCAAACTCAAAGAAGAGAGAAAGTCTTGTAAAAACTATGTTTATCTCTGGGGTCGCAGGTTCTCTCTAGCCTTACCTGCGGGGACGCTGACCATGTTCACAAAATCTGCGTCCATGGACGCTCTGTATGTTAAGGGACAGGTGCGTCCCTCTGTAAAAGGCAAAATGCGCGAGTTTTATCTTGAAAAAGTTACTTGTGGTTACTTCTAGAACATTCTAGAGGTCGGTTTGATGAAATGGATGCGCCTCCAGTTGGTTCATGTATCTCTATTAAGGGGGAACTTATCCCATCAATAAGGGAGCTATCCCACCCAAAGAGGGGGATGATCCCATTGATAGTGGACCTGAATAACCTCTTTACAGCACTATAAATAAAGGCATTGAGCCAGAAGGAGAAGAGGTTGGAGCTATACATTTTCTTTGGGTAAATGCTGCAGGATTTAGGTCTTCCATTAGAACCTTTGTGAGGAGAGATTGTCTTCACTTGATTCTACTTGGGAGAGGGTGAGCTTTGTCAAAGTAGAGGAAAACCCTTGATGGACCCTGGGAGGAACTTGCACAACACCAAGGCCAGGTTGTAAGAGTTTCTTTGTTTCGTTATTAATACAAACTGGTTTATTTTTCTCAATAGCTTGTATTAATGAGTTATTTCATGTGTTCCTTGGTCTGCATGTTGAATATATGTTTTATTATATGAAATGCAAGTGCTTGGTAATTGTTTGATTGTTTGTGGTTGCAGGAATTGACTTGAAGGAGGAGCTCATCCGGATCGTCAAGAACGGACTTCAACAACAGCGTTTTGGAATAAGGTAAGCCTAAACACTTGTAGTTTTCATGTTGTAAAAGGTGTATTTAGAGAAAGATCACTCCATTTTGTCTTGTTTGTCATTAGAATGTCTTAGACTTCTAGGAAGGTCAGTCGTGTCCGCACCCTTGACAAATTCCGTGTGACAATCCTGATCAAATATTAGTTCTCATCCATCAATACTAAAGCTAAACACAAACAACCAAACAAGATATGCAGAATACTGACGCCTTTAAACTGTCATCAGAACCCTTCAACAACCAGAACCACCTGTAACTTCAAATATCATAGCTCAAAAGGTATACGCTACTACAATGAACTCAACCTGTGTACATACGCACTTACACCGAAGCCAACCCGCGTACAGATCTATAAATATTCAATCATGACTTGCAGCGATTTCAAACTTAAGTTATACCCAGTTCAGATTATTACAAGCGTCAATATACAGATCTAGAATAACATAATCAATCATATAGAGATAGTTCATATCAAACCATTTGATCCCGATCTATCCTTAGATCTTGTTCTCCATCCACTAGTGAGATCGCTCCTTAGCTCAGATCAAGCAATGCATCATCAACCCATATCCTGCATACTGGATCTCATCCTTCATCAGATATTCAAGACTTTTCAAATAAGCTTGCCTAATGATCTTCCTCTCCTTTTATAGTCTTAGGCCTTGCTCAATACCACCGTCCAAAACCATAATAAATCAATACCAAGAGCCCAATACTTGGGATCAACACACTTGTCGAGATACCATGGTCCAAAACCATAGGTTCAAATACCGAGGACTAACTACCACGGACCAAAAGTAAGTTCTCCGACATGTACGCGCTTTTCTGTGCATGAAACTGCATGTATATCCAACTTGGTATATAGCGAACCTGCGTATACGCGACTTGGTATATAGTGAACCTGCGTGTATACCCTACTTGGTATCTAGTGAACCTGCGTATATTCTCTTATTTCTTCATTCTGATCATCAATTCTTTGCTACTGACTTGCTGCACTATAATCTGTCATTTTGCCATCAAGGACGACACTTGTATCATAATGCCAACAATCTCCCCCTTTGGACTTGATGGCAAAGCTAACTTGTCATACTTAGAACTTGATCTTCTTATTGCTTTGAGCTATCCTGCATCCCATGCATTTAGTCACATCTGTAGATTGATCTAGTTATGTGTAAGTGAGATGTTCTTCTATGAGTGGGTTGCCATCAAGTACAACACATGCATCATAATGCCAACAATCTCCCCCTTTGGACTTGATGGCAACAACACCAAATCATTCTCCCCCTTTGACATCAAGGGTAAAGGGCGGACCAAGATATTCTCTTCCTTTACTGAACATTCCACTGCCTATACTCCCCCTGAGTATCTGTTGAAATCTCTAAATGAGCTCCCCCTTGGTATATGCCAAGGTGTACCAATCTATCCATGCTCCCCCTGAGTACATGCCGAGTCTCTGTACTACTGAAGTGTGTTGTTCATGCTCTTCCTGGCTGTAGGCAAGATCTGAAAAAAGGTGTTCTTCAAGAAGAACCATGACTTATACATCTTAAAAGACCTTCCTATCACCAAAAGACTTAATACATACATTCATTTCCCAACCAAGTGGGGATATACTAGAATTGACTCATCCGCCCAACCAAGTGGGGATACATCAAAAGTTTACACATGATAAAACAAGAACATTACATCTTCATCCTAGGCATAGTGGGGAAACCAATATAGGTCATTACATGACCTTGACACCATGAAAGAGATACCACAAAAGAGATATATGACATAGAGACAAAATATCTAGAGCAAGACTTATGAAAGTCACTAATAACTGATATCGGCAACATCTGTCAATCACCATTCAGATCAGCAACCAAGAGATCCTTCTGTTCTCCTTTTTCCTTTGTTCCACCTGAAACCAACAACAAATGTGAACAAGATCCAAAAGCTTCTAAGATAATGCCAACAATGCATCATTGGAAGTTTATCTGCTCCCCCTGAACCTGTGCCAGATGGTCTCTGTCAGACCCATATCAGAATCTTCTCATTCTGAGTTTGACCCACTGATTTCCTTCAAATTATCATATACGCGACTGTATCCACATAAACAAGCGTATATATGCGAATAGTCCTTATGAAACTCGCATACAACCTTTTCCATATCAGCAACCTGTAAATGTCCTGTAACAAGGTATGTCTCAACATAGATGTCAACTCATCCTTTTAAAACATCATCATGAAATCATTCACATTATATCATATGTGAAACCACCATAGCCATTTCATCAACATCAAGCTCTACATGATCCAAGTATCATTACTTGGGAACATCTGCATCAATCAACATATGTAAGTATCAACCTATCATCATATAGGTAAGAGCTCATCATCATGTCTCCAACAAGGAAACTTTGAGTAGTCATCCATGTATCAGCACTATGTATCTTGAGCTCAAGATCATTTGACAAAGCTTCTTGATATGATCAATAGCAATAATCCTTATCCACATGAGTACCTGCATCATAACTGTATGATCTTTATGCATATGTCGACAGTAGCATATGAGTGACTCATCATCAAGTGAGGAAGATGTGTATTCAAGCTTTGTACTTCTCCTTATCCTTATGAAGATCATCATGTAAGAACCATATATGCATCATCAAATAATCAACCATAAATCTGATCTGAACATCAACTATGTAACCCCAAGAATCATATGAGATTTTATCATGGACAAATCATAACCACATCATAGCAAGATATATCATTTAGCCATATAAGCATCATCACCAAGGACTATTAACCATAATGCCAACAATGAATTATTAAAGGCATATGCTCCCCCTCAACCTGTGCCATCTGTTAGATATGATCATGCATACATCAACAATAAGCATCAAGACATCATCATCATCAAGTTAGGATCAAAACACTTCTAGAAATCTTACAAGTATCAAAACATTTCCACACATCCTTAGCAGACTGTAACTATTAACCAATAGAGCAAATAATGGACTGAATCATATCAGATCCTTTTTCTGACCCTGTCCCCACTGCTTTTCCTCAGATTGACATATACACGCCTTTGCAGTGTCTAACTCGTGTATATACATGACTTCCCTTTATGGAACTTGCGTATGAGATTCAGGATACTGAAGTTTTATACTTTCAGCTCCCTCTGAGTCTGTTATGTCTGTGCTATGCTGTATCTGAGTACATTGTGTTGTGCCACATCTTTCTGACTGTACTTCCTTCTTCTTCCATATCTTCAAATGTGATGATGTTTTCTCCTTTTGGTGTGATGTCCGTCCTTTGTTCCTACATTCCTTTGCTATATGTCCAAGCTTGTTACATGCATAACATCTTACATGTTTCATATTCCTCCTGTAGCAATCAGCAGCGTTGTGACTAAACATATTGCAAGAAAAACAATATCCATTAAAGTACTTGGAATGTGATGATCCTTTTATGTGATGATCTTGAACCATTCTTCTTCTACATCTAGCTGCAAGGTGTCCAAGATTATGACATTCATAACATTCAATATTATTCATCTAAGCAAATGGCCGACTATTACTTCCATAGATAGGAGTAAAAGATTTTCTTTGAAGAATCTCTTTCCTTGATTGTTGACCTCTACTCTCTCTTATCTCCCTGTTGATCATTTTAGATTTCTCTTTAGAGTTCCTTGCCTCACCTTGTGAACTAGATTCACCTTCAACAGATTCATGAAAACCAAGACCAGTCTTGATAGCAGGAGACCTTTGACTACTAAGAATATCATCCAAGGCTTTAGTACTATCTTGAAATCGTAATAGTTTATCCTTTTCTTCTAATTTACCTCTCAAGATATTTACCTCAACTTGAAGTTGTTCTTCCTTTTCCAAACATTGTTTCTTCATGTTTTCTTCAGCATTCCTTTCCTCTTCCATTTGTTGCCTTAGTTTGAGAATCTCCTTTTCTTGTTCTTCATTCACATCGCGCTACATTTGACGAATTCTGAAGGCACATTCCAGCTGAGATTTTAAGTTGATAACTTCGTTTTCCTGATCTTTATTCTGCTTCTTTGTTTCTTCAAGTTCTTCCTTTAGCGAGAGGGTCGTAGCTTCAAGACTTTCATAATAACTGGATCGATCTCTGAGCTCCTTGATTGTTGTGTTCTTTTCAATGACTTCATTTCTTAGAGATGTTACTTCATCCTGCAACTTTTGATATTTGTTCTTGAATAAATCTAGTTGAGTCTTTAGTCTAGTAGCAGCTTCTTTGAAGGCACCATCCTTTACGTTCAAAAGTTCTTCTTGAGTTCTAATTTTGTTTTTTAGACTTTTAACTTTTTCCTCTATTAGATATCTTTCTTGTTCACCCATAAGAGCAAATTCAGTTGTTTCGCTATCACTTTCATCTTTTCCAAATGGATAGATAGTTGGACCATCAGAGGATAGCAAATTCATACCTGATAGTTCATCTTCATTCTGAAATGATTCTGAATCTGAAGAGCTTCTTATGCCTAATCCCCAATCAATTCTCCCACTGTCATAGTTCTTCTGAGATATTTTCTTCCGCTTATGTGCTTTCTTCTTAAGCTTCTTTTCCATCGTTCCACGGATCTCCTTTAAGCGATCAAGCCTCTACCAAAGGACCTGCTCCGATACCAATTGTTGGAAATAATACTGAGGGGGGGGGGGGGGTGAATCAGTATTATCTAATCAATAATACTTTTTCATTTTCATACTCAGATTCATATATGCTACTTCAGTTAAGTATACCTACGTATATACGCGACTATGTCTATTGCAACTAGCGTATAACCATTAAACTCATGATTTAGTTATGTGATCTTCAATGGGTGCATCAGAACATTATTAGACATATTAACAGTCAACAGTAGCAGTAAAACAGATAGATCAACACACATAAGCAACACACATGAACACCATGATATAAGGTGGAAACTCAATGTGGGTGAAAACCACCTGCTGCAATTCGTTTCTATCTTCCTTTATTAAGAAACTTCTTTTACAATATACTGGTGCAGTCCTTTACCAGCACGTAGGCTACAACCTGCAGAAGGCTACAACCTTGTCTCGTTCTCCAGACTCTCCTGGAAGGGAGCTACAACCCCCTTTGCTCTTGTACTAGCTAAGATACTAGTACATAGGTGCCGGCCTACAATCTTCTCTCCTCCAGGTACCACGTTTCATACATTTTCAGACTGGATACTCCTGAAGCACAACACATAATTTGAAGGCCACGTTTCATCCAATTTTCATACTGGACCCATAAATATCATTGAAGCACAAAACAATCAATACTAGCATCATCAATCTCTGAATCTCTGAAACACTGAAACTCTGTCATCAACACAGTCACCAGAACATAGAGCAGACAACAGAGCTCTGCAACAACAATCAGAACCAACTGTACCATCAAAATTATGCATCAGAGTGCATACGCTACTTGGAAGTGCCGAACCTGCGTGTATACGCAACTTCATCAAGATGAACCAGCGTATATGTCATTAATCACTTATTCATAACTCTGCTGCACTTCCTGACTTCAGACATAACCAGATCATGAAATATACAAGGATAATATATGTGTTAGCACCCAGATCTAGTCCATCAGATCTCATAAATATGAGTCATTATGATCCTGATCCAATATTAGTTCTCATCCATCAATACTGAAGCTAAACAAAAACAGCTAAACAAGATATGTAGAATACTGACACATTTAAACTGTCATCAGAACCCTTCAACAACCAGAACCATCTATAACTTCAAATATCATAGCTCAAAAGGTATACGCTACTACAATGAACTCAACCTGTGTACATACGCACTTACACCAAAGCCAACCCGCGTACAGATCTATAATTATTCAATCATGACTTGCAGCGATTTCAAACTTAAGTTATACCCAGTTCAGATTATTACAAGCGTCAGTATACAGATCTAGAATAAACATAATCAATCATATAGAGATAGTTCATATCAAACCATTTGATCCCGATCTATCCTTAGATCTTGTTCTCCATCCACTAGTGAGATCCCTCCTTAGCTCAGATCAAGCAATGCATCATCAACCCATATCCTGCATACTGGATCTCATCCTTCATCAGATATTCAAGACTTTAACAATACGCTTGCCTAATGATCTTCTTCTCCTTTTATAGTCTTAGGCCTTGCTCAATACCACGGTCCAAAACTATAATAAATCAATACCAAGAGCCCAAACTTGGGATCAACACACTTGTCGAGATACCATGGTCCAAAATCATAGGTTCAAAATATCGAGGACTAACTACGGACCAAAAGTAAGTTCTCCGACATGTACACGCTTTTCTGTGCATGAAACTGCGTGTATACCCTACTTGGTATATAGCGAACCTGCGTATACGCGACTTGGTATATATTGAACTTGTGTGTATACCCTACTTGGTATATAGTGAACCTGCGTATATACTCTTCTTTCTTCATTCTGATCATCAATTCTTTGCTACTGACCTGCTGCACTATAATCTGTCATTTTGCCATCAAGGACAACACTTGTATCATAATGCCAACAGCCTATGCCTACATCTGTGTAGAAGTTAATTTGGGTAAAGGCTTGCCAGAAGCCATCAAGCTCAAGGTTGACGACTGGATGCACATTCAGCAACTTGACTATGAACAGATCGCCTTCAAGTGCAAGGTATGTCACAAGTACAATCACTTTGCTAATCGTTGCACTAAACTTTCTAAAGTAGAAAATAATCGACAAGAAAAGCAATGGGAAACTGTTAAAAGGAAAAAGACAGCCCCTAATCCTAAACCATCCCATGAAGCAAGTCCTTCCTCTCGACCTCCCCCAATTTCCCCTCCCTCTTCTCCCCCGCCTTCATTTCCACCCCCTTCTTCCCCACAACCTCCCATATCTTCTGATCACTAGCCAGATCCCCTTACCTCTTCTCCCTCTTCCAATCCCTTTCACTTCCTCTCTCTTCCCAAGGAATCCCCTCCCTTGATTAAATCTAATCCTACCTCTTCTCCCCTTCCCCAGGTCATTTCCTCTTCCCTCTCGTCTAATCCTCCCCACCTCAAAATCACCAGAAGCAATTCCAAGGAGCATGGATCCATTCTAGACAATCAAAAGAAGCGTAGAAGAAAGTCTGCCAAATAGCACAGGGATGAAAATGTGCAAAAAGACATAGTATTGGGGATCTACAACCCCATTGAATCATATATTCAAGGACCAATAGACATATACATAGCAAACAAAGACAAGGGAGGGAGAGCAACTCCTCGCACCTCTCACCGGAAATGATTAAAATCCTCTCATGGAACAGCAGGACACTAGGGCACCCCCCAAATCAAATGCCTTAAAAGATCTTATTAACCAAGAGAAACCAACCATTTTTTTACTCCAAGAAACAAAGCAGAGACAGCGATAGATGGACAAGATTATTGAACAACATAAGTGCTACAAAGGATGTATATGTGATTCCAGAGGAGCCTCAGGAGGAATTGCTACACTTTGGCTTCAAGATGAATGGAACAACACAATAGAAATAGTAGAACAGCACTGGGTCAAGATTTTATTGAAAAATATTATCAGTAGTCAACAGATAGTAATTCACAATGTTTATGTCCCGAACCATTACAGGGATAAAGAAGTTTGTTGGGACTCTCTCAGCAATATTATAGTAGAAGAAAACAACAGCAACATCATTTTAGGAGGTGACATAAACCTCATTTTACATGCTAATGAAAAACGTGGAGGCAGCTTCAACTAGATCCTTTTAGAAATCAGTTGGAAAATGTTATGCAACATGGTGATCTTGTCGATATCATTCCAAAGAATCGTATATTGGGGAGAAATAATATTATGGAAAGGCTCGATCGAATCCTGGTAAATGTATCCCTTTTCTCCACCTTTTTAGCTGTCAACGCTTCCATCCTTCCTTTTGCTACTTTAGACCATTATCCCATTGCTTTAACCTTTGAATCTCTCTGCCTCGTGGGCCCTCTCCCTTTTAAACACAGTCCTTTATGGAATGACATTGAAGCAGCCAAAGTGTTGGTCCAGCAAACTTGGTGCCAACATGTCGAAGGATCTCGAAGTTTTATTTGGGAAAGAAAACTTAGAAATGTAAAGAACACTCTCAAGAATTGGGCAAAAACCCAATATAAAGAGCCAGAAGCAAAGAAAAGAGAAGTGAAAGCCAAAATTGAAGAACTTCATTATACACTAGAAAAGCAAGAATATTATCAGGCTAAAAAAATCAAGAAGAAAATCTTTACAGTCAGTTATACAATATCAGAAGAGAAGAGGAAGAAAAATGGTGAATTAAATCAAGGGAGACTTGGTTGAAGAGCGGAGACAGGAACACATATTTTTTCCATAAGCAAGCCACTGTTAGGCAAATTAGAAATAATATAACAACTATCACAGATAATGCAGGCACTCAACACAATGATCAAACTGCCATCAAAAACGCTGCCTCAGAAAATTTTAAAGAGCTGCTAACTGAATCAGGGGAGGACGAAAACTACGCTAACTTCCTACAACATTTGCTAAAAAAGATTGTAGCAGAATCAAATGAAAGGTTGATAGATGAAATAAAAGAAGAAGAAATGAAGGAAGCAATTTGGGGCCTCCAGCCAGACTAGGCACCAGGGCTTGATGGCTTTCCTGTTTGTTTTTATAGGGAGTATTGGGAAATGATCAAAAAGGACCTAATCAAATCCTTTAAATGGATTCAGAGGAAAAATAAATTAGGAGGCTACACAAATTCAACACATCTGGCCCTCATTCCAAAGGAGAACTGACCTTCAAATTTCTCCCATTTCCAGCCCATATCCTTATGTAATTCTTCCTACAAAATTTCCACAAAATCTCTTGCTTCCCGTCTCAAACCTCTATTGCCTATGCTAATCTCTGAAAACCAACGTGGCTTTATGACAAATAGGGATATTTCAAATTCTATTCTCTTAGTCCAGGAAACCATTCACTCAAGCCATTCTACAAATGAAAAGGGCTTCATCCTGAAATTGGACTTGGCAAACACTTTTGACGGGGTTAAACACTCCTTTCTATTTTTTGTTCTTCAAAAAATGGGTTTCTCATCCTTCTTTATTGATCTCATAAGAGCCTATATCTCTGGCCCTTGGATAGCTCCCCTTATCAATGGCAAACTCGGCCTACCTTTCAATCTTCAAGAGGATTAAGGCAACCCTATCCTCTGTCCCCCTACCTTTTCCTTTTAATGGTTGAGTCCTTTAGTTGCGCCCTTGACCATAAGCAACAGACATGCCTCATCACTGGAATCAAATTTGAAGAAGGAGCAAAAAACATCAATCACTCCCAATTTCCTGATGATACCCTACTGATTGGAGGGGTGTCTACAATCATAGCTTGAAGATTCAAATATTTACTAGACAAATTCATGAGATATTCAGGGGGAATGATTAATCACTTCAAAAGTTGTATTTATGGATGGAACGCCTCAGCTCAAACACTTCAAAACATAGCCAACATCTTTGATGTGCCTTGCAAGTTAAATTGGCACCATTTCAACTATTTGGGAATGCTAGTGAATATAGGAAATGTAAGAGTTGATGTTTGGGAAACAACTTTAGATAAAATGAAAAGAAAAGTTCAAAAGTGGGGAGCCACTTGGCTCAACCCAGCTGGATGATTGGTACTGCTCAAATCAGGCCTTTCCTCTCTTCCTCTTTACCAATTCTCCCTTGCCTAGGCTCCAGCCTCTTTTCTCCACAAAATGGACAGTATTCTTAGGTTTTTCCTTTGGCAAGGAGGGAAAAATGAAAAGACAAAATATAACTTGGTTGGATGGAAACAAGTAATTCAAAACCAAGAAAAAGGAGGTCTTGGAATTAGATCCCCATCTCTCACCAATTCAACCTTTGGCAGCAAGATAGTTTGGAGGCTTATTTAAGACCAATCAACTTGGTGAAAAAAAGTTTTGGAGGCCAAATATCCCAGCCACCCAAGGCAACATCTGCTTACAACTGAAATACCCAATAGGAATAGCACAAGGATCTGGAAACTCTATAAACAAGCCATCTCCTTTATGGCTCAAAATGTCTCCAAGGTTCCCAAAGGTGGCAGCAAAATCAACATTGGCACTCATAAAATTATGGTGAATCAGCCAATTATCAGTCTTCCAGGTATGGCTCCAATAATTCTCTTTCTTAAAAGTAAAGGAATATACAATTTAGATCAAATTTCACAATGGGACACAAATACCGAAGCTTGGAAGAGATGGAGCCTTCCTCCCATCCCTCAATGACTTAAAGAGAATCTTGACAACTTTCAGATACACCTCCACAACATTGCTCCTACAATAAAAAATGGCAAGGATGGATTCCAATGGGACCCCATTGGCACCAGCTACTCAATACATGCAGGATACAATTATCATTGCAACAGGGGCTACCTGGCACCAACATGGACACATTGGAAAACAATGTGGAAATCAAAAGCCATCCCTAAGGTGAAATTTTTTATCTGGACCCTCTTAAAAGAAAAAACTCTCACTGCAGAAAATATTTAAAAAAAAAGGCATTGCTGGACCCTCTAGATGCCCTAATTGCCAAGAAGCGGAGGATTCCATATAGCACCTCTTCATTTCCTCTCCTTTTTCTTTTCCCTGGTGGAACAGTATTACCCCAATCGTTCCCTTTACCTAGAACTCTCAACAATCCATTGGGGAAGTCCTTAACAACTGGAAAAAAAACTACCCCTGGAAATCCATGAAAAACAACATTGCCAAGAGAGTGTGGGATGCCCTCCCATTTTCCTCTTGTGGAGGATTTGGATTGCCAGGAACAACAATATCTTTAAATATAAAGAGACCACAATCAGGCATATTTGCAGCAAGGCTAAAAGCCTTGCGATATAAACCATCACTTCTATGAGCACAAAAAAAAAGGACATGACAAGTCTTTGGGTTGAAGAAAAAAATTTCATAAGGAGTCTGATAGATAAGATCAGTATCTTGCCAGCAGTGAAAATCTACAGCAACTTCAACAACAATCATAGTCACAACTGGAAAATCTGACTAAAGCAGGATTACTTCAACAAGTGGCTCCGAACTAGCAACACCCACTCCTTGTTCTTTGACGGTTCCTCCAAATCAAATCCAGGAGCAGCAGGAGTAGGGGGAGTTATCTACAAACCCAATGGTGAGCCCTTAGTCACCTTTGAGTGGGGATTAGGGATCCTTTCAAACAACAAAGCAGAGGCTCTGGCGCTCTATCAAGGAATTCTTCAACTACAAATTCATGAAATCAAGAAAGTTGTGATCTTCGGTGATTCTGCTATCACTATCAGTTTAATGACTAGCAAACAAAAAACCTCCAACATCTTCTTACAGCAAAACATCAGCAGATGCCAAGTCATGATCAATCAAACTTGGGATTTCCAATTTACCATATCCTTCGGACCATCAATCGGGAAGCTAATAAATGCATCAACGAAGCTTGTATAAGACCAAAAGGAAATATGATCTATAACAACGAGGAACAATTCCAATTTCTTCCATGATTCCCATGACTTGTAAAAAATTTTCATATCTGAAGACTCACATCTTGCTCAGGGCGTACCCTGACCAAATCAAAAACAATCCCAAGGCTATCTGCTTAACGCTGCCGGAAATCCTCCCTTTTCTCCCTACAGTCTCCTCATATTTTTTGAATCTATGTTGCCCATGCAGAATCCATGACCACCTCAGCACGTGATCATGTCCTCCACACCTCTCTGTTTGTTTGCTACTTATACTAGGGTGCATCCTCTTTAACCCCAAGCCTCCCTTCCCATTTTTGCTTCTTCTGCGGCTCTTTCAATCATTTCGGATTGCTATTGTTTCACAACACTCTTTTTCAGTGATTGCCCCTATTTTCCCCCCATCGCATACTCCTCCCTTCGCAGTTCCTTCCTTGCCTATTCTTACTTCTCTGCTTTCCTGAGAAACGAAGGCCTCTGTTCTCCCCTCTTTATTTATATACCCCTCTACTTTTTAAAGCAGAAAAAATGGAACAGCATAAAAGAAACAACAGAAAATACAAACAAAAAAGGAATAGCAGGAACAACAAAACAATAGAAAAGGAACAACAGAAAAGAAAACGTAGAAAAGGAACAGTAGAAAAGAAAAACGCAGCTCCAACAAGTTCATCAAGCTTGAAGCAAGTCAGCGCCGACGACAAACCTGAAGAGTCCATTGCTCGACACATCATCCACAATAATATAGACTAATGATTTGTAAATGTTGTTATTTATTATTGCAGTTTGTTAGGATTTACCTTTTGTCTTTGGTTTTTAGAAGCCCAAAAGGTAGGATTATGGAGGAATTTTGTTTAAGTTGTAACTCCTTCATCCCTAGCTCTTCTTGGCACCTCGGCATGTCTTTCTGGAGCTCAGTCTCTGACCTTTTTTTAGATTTATAATAGCAACCGAATTTGTCATATATATATATATATATATATATATATATATAATAGAATGGAATCACTTTCGAATATATAATATATTAATTACTATATTTATAATATCATTTTTATCACCTTTTAACTTCTAACAATGTAAACTTTGAAACAGGAACTGATACTATTACCCGTTTCGTAGAGATAGCAAAAAAGTGACCTGATTCTGAAAAGGGGTGATGCAGAACGAACATGTTTTTTTAGAGCATACTTTTTGGCACTTTAATTTTTTTATGTACATTACGTTTTAGAATTGTCTTAAAATGGTAGTGATTTTCATGCTGATTTAAAAAAGTGAGTATTTTGCATCACCCCCTTTTTTAAAAGACCTGTTTTTTGGCTTTAAGTTTTCTAATGTATAAAATGTAAATAATTATTTTGTAAATTTGATCATTTTTGAAGTGGTCATTTTCTTCACATTTTCTTGTTTTTTATTTTAATTTTAACTTTTTTTTAGTGAGGTTTTTATTGTTTTGCATTTTTAAATTAGGAGGTCAATATTTAGAATTTTCGATATTCTACATATTTATACATCCTTAATTAATTTTTCAATCCACATGAAATAATTGTTTCTAAAAAAAAATATTTTTTAATAATGGACATAAAAATAACATTTTTTAACATAAATATAACTAAAAAACTACACGATTTGATAATTTTTTGCTAGAATTGACATGTCAAAATCACAATTTTTATACGATAATTTTAACTAAAAATCGTAAAATAATAGCTTTTTTTATGAATTTCATGTCAAAAAAATAATAATAATCACTTTTTTTTTCAAAAAATAATGATTAACTTAAAAGTCAATGCGAAAATCACACATTACAAATATTGAACATATAACAACCCTAATTGAGTGTTCATTCTTCTCATAAAATGTCAAAGTCAAAACATTGCAAAGCTTGATTTATAAGCATAACTTAATTTTAATCAACAATGTCACGTAATCCAAACTCTTCGTCGTCTAGAGTTTCATCATTGTCTTCTTCCGCAATATTTTCTATTTCATTTTGCTCATATTCCTCTTCTAATGGGTCTTTGATGTCTGCGAATCTCCCAATGTATGTCTTTCCAAACATTCCATGTAATGGTGGTTGGGGTTCCTTTGCCTTTTTTGCCACACATGATTCACCAAAGTCCCCTTTATTCAACCCAATTTCTTGCATTGCATCTAGAAGAAATTGAAGAGCATTAGTTCTTTGCTGAATGAAATTGCATTGTTCTGGAATCTTTTTCAATTGCAATGTGATTTTTTCCTTTTTGAAGGTAACATGCTAGTGTTGTACCTAATTATCATGCAAAAAAGAAATAATGAACTAAATTAGTACAATGACATATTAATTAAAAAATAACATATTTAAATTCAATTCCATATAATAAAACTTACCTGAGCCAAAAAATAAATCCAGAACCCAATCTCCTTCATCCGAACAAATGTCTATAAGATAATTAATCAATAATTGTGGTTTTTGATAAATGTTAACTATCTCTCCTTTTACTTCTTTGTCTTCATATGTTAGTTTTCTCACAACAACGTCATAAGTCAGTATTTGGCTATGACCCTTTCCGTCTACCCGATTAAAAATCATAGAGATATGGATATCATATTTTGCCGAACTATCAATATGAATGAACTCACAATCATTTATAAATTGTTGATCTTCATTGTTAAGAAGATTTGGCTTTTTCCTATAACAGGAAATAGTAAAAGTTCAATTCACTTGTACATAAATAATTTTTCAACATTAATCAAATATACATTTTAAACGTCTTACCATGTAAGCTGCATCCCTGAATTTGTTTTCCCCTTGAAGCTTGACGATATCAATGCCAATTATGTGTCTGAATGAAATGTTAGAAATCTCCATAATCGTGATGATGTGACTTCTACAAATCTCGCAACCACTTTACTAAAAGCTTGATAAGTATAAGGGTCACTATCATAGTCAATGTTTGGAATATTGAAACCATGGGGAATATTTGCAATGACTAGGGCATAATCCCTTTTAGGTATGAGTTTAGCAATGTCTTCGCAGTCGCCTTACAAGTATTACTTGATATTGAATAGTGTCTAGCCCATTCCAAATGAAATGATTAAGACTTGGATCAAGTTGAACATTCTTAATACGTTGCTTTTTGATTATTTCGATCTTTATTTTTTCAATAAAGGTTTTGAAACTATCTGGCGCTCCATTGTCATCCTTCCTCATCTTTTATAAAATAAACAAATATATGTGTAAGTTATAAATTAAAAATAGTACACAGGTGAATAAAAATGAGTGTATAAATCAAGATACCTTTCTAAATGCAAGATAAAAAGCTTTTAATGTTGATGTAGAACTTGAATCTGGATAGTTGCGTACAACATCATCCCAACTATCTTCATTAAAAAATCTAACCATTTGTTCTTGAATTTTCATATAAACTTTGTGACTGCATAGATAAAGTAACAAAAAGTTAATATAATGATGTGTATAACAAGTACTACCAAGAACAACATGTTTTATTTAAAATATAATTATAATCTAGAAATAAATAAAAATAATTCAACAAACTTACTTTTGAAATTCTTCAGACATTTCCTCCAATGATAATTCCCCTGACCTCACACGAGATAATATTGTTTTGACAATTTTATCATCTTTCACTCCTTGCATCGCCATCCAAGGTGTGATAGTCATATCATCTGGACTCTGCTTCATTTCAGGAGCTAATCTACTATTGCCACATATCAATGGCTTAGACTTTTTGACCTTCTAGTTTTTAATGGCAATGTCTTCCCACATGCTAAAAATATCATCAATCAACTTCCAAACATCTCCAGTTCTAAATTCCAATTGGAAAATATTATGAACACCTCTGAATAAATCACTATTTTTGTTTCGTTTTCCACTTTTTGAATTTGTTTTCTCTTCAATTTGATATCTTATTTCCATACAACATTCCTTTAGAAAAATGCAGTAACATTACCCTATCCCCACCACATTTTTCTTCAAATTCACTATGAATAAAGCTAACCCTTTGGATGAAAGTCATAGACATCCTATATTCATTATCTGAATTAAGATCTCATGCCACTAAATTTGCTTCTGTATATGATAAAATAGCGTAAATGATACATTTCATTGTTTCAAAATGTGGGTTATTAGGATATTCATCCATCAATTGTCTTTGAGCTTCTACAAAATGGTTCCCCCCAAGCACATAATAATTATATTCAAAACATTTTGACTTATCAAATTCTTCTTTGTTGGGAACTTGAAGTGGATCAACAAGAAGCACATAACTAACCACATGAGCATATGGATTGTACCTCATCAATGTCTTCAAGTTGTGAACATGCAAATGATGTTGCTTTCTAACTTGATATTGACATTGTCCTTCACTTGCTTTATAGGTTTGCCTGACATTAAGCTGAAATATACGACCACCATCAGTTAAGTTTCTCTTTGTCAAATTCTCTCGAATGAATTTTTTTTTTGTTTTGATAATTCCATCCTCTAAATCAGCTCATGGTGTAATGATTTCTCTACTTTATTTTGAAGTTTCACTAGGTTCTTGACTGCTGGTAATGTCTGCTTCAAAATTTTTAGTGTTACTTTTCTTGGTCATAACATTCTCAACAGATTTATTCTTGGGCATTGTTACTTTTGGTTTTTTATCGCTCTTCTCAGTTCCAATGTCATCTTCAGTAATGACAACGTATGCTTCACTGTCAATTTCAACTTCATCGTTCTCAAAAGTAACTTGTTTACCCTTGCTAGATTTATCCACTAGAGGCCTTTTTTTCTGATTCTTTGGATGTAGTTTTGTAGCATCATCAATTACTATATTTTGCTTATTTTCCATATCTTCTTTTGACACTGAGTAAAAACTGCTCACAACTTTCATGATATCATGCTCTATGAAATGAATGCCTCCCAACCTAATTGAACAACTTTCAACAAAATTTGCCAAACAAAATATCATATGTCAATAAAAAACAAAGCTAAAAAATATAGTGAGACACTTTCAAGAATGTAAAATACAAATATAAATAACAATACTTACGATGTTTTGTGTCATCTCATTTGCGATTTGTTTACACAACTTTGTAGATACCTCTCTCGTGTCATACAATGAATATGATAGTCGGTATTTAATCCTTTCATGTGACTTGGGAGCCTTTGTAATTATGTAAATAACTTCAGTGTCGAGTACCGAACACATATCTATGACTCTTCCCATCACCTCAAAAATTCCATTATCATTCTGTATACCAATATATAGATATATATTCACATTTGTCCTTTCTTTTTCTTTCATATACCAGATTCTTGATGGAAATTTCACTTCTTTCGAATTCTTCCAGTCTGAAATCATCTTCTTATCACTTGAAATATTTGTAGCCATGAGCTCAGGTGGAGTTCGTTCACCAATTTTTCTTGAAGATGCACCTTTAAGAGTCTTTGGTCCAGAAAGATTCACTCAAATTCTCTTTGATGCCACTTTCCTAAAAAATAGAAACATATAAATCAGTAAATAATAAAAACATATTAACTTAAATTAACAATGAAAATATATCATAAATTTTTTATTTGTATGATCAACAATTGCCCCACCGACCGCCCCTGACATTCCAAAAGGGCTTGCATTAACATTCTATTGTAAAAAAGGTAAATAAGGAATAAAACATTTCAAAATTAACTATATATATTATATGAAATGTCAATTTTTTTAATAAGTTCAAACAAAATATGTAATGGCGCCTCACCCCAACCCCTCAGCGCCCCAGGCGCGCCCACCCAGGTCCCCCTGCAGGCGCCCATGTAGCCCCCCCACCCCAGCCCCGCTGGTGCCCCTGCGGCCCAACCCTCCCACCACACCCTTAGGCGCCCTCACCCACCGCCTCGCTTGGGTGCCCTCACAACCCCATGTGCCCCAACCCTCCCAAACACCCCCCGACCTGGCTCGAGCGCCCTCACCCGCCACCTCGCCCGGGCACCCTCGTAACCCCCCTGGCCAGGGCCGGCAGCATTACCTACCCGCTCACCCCAACCCTCCTAACCCCCCCGGCGACCCGGGCATACCCTACCCAACCCCCCGCGCCCCAACCCTCTCAACCACCCCACCCCCTGGCCCGGGCTCCCTCACCTGCCCCCCGGACCCAACACCCTCACCTGCCCCCAGGCCCCGACACCCTCACCCATCGTCACCAGCCCCCCACCCGGGCGCCCTCACCCACCCTCAACCGCGCCCCCACCTGGCTCGGGCGCCCTCACCCGCCTCACCCACCCGCCCGCCTGCCTCAACTGTGCGCCCACCCGGCCGTAGCATCCTCACCCGCCTCACCCACCCGCCCGCCTGCCTCAACCGTGCGCCCACCCGGCCGTGGCATCCTCACCCGCCTCACTCACCCGGGTGCCCTCACCCGCGCAACCGCCTACCTCAACTGCGCCCCCACCCGGCCCAGGCGCCCTCACCCACCTCACCCACCAGGGCGCCCTCACCCACCCGCCCACCTGCCTCAACCACGCCCCCACCCAGCCCGGGTTGTCATGCCCCTACACCTATGGTAGTCTTCCAACCGCTTGTAGACGGGTGCGGCACCACCGAACACTTTCTTTTCACCAATACTAACATTCATGGATTACGACTACTTTCACATTAACATTACTTAGCTTGTGTTTTGCAACCAAGTAAACATGCAATTATCCTTTATACTTAATGAAGTCCATACTCATTCATTATCCATAGCAATTATAACAAGAACGTGAACAATTGCAACAAGTATAAAGGGGAGGGGCAACTCCCCATAATGTGAGTCTGCCTGACAATATATTAAGAATATCAGTTTACAACATACAAGTGTGTCTTGCCAAACCAAGTCTCACACTTAGCCAAATATTACAAAGAGAGGCAACCCTACCTTTTACAACCATGTGCACCTCTTGCACGAAGGGCGGTGCTCACCCGAGCCACCTAGATACCCTTGCCAAGTCCTACACAATTTTGCACATCCAGCAAACCCCGGGCACACCTTGCCCACACCTCGATCGCCTCAAGACAACCTCCAAGTGCTCCTCCATGTAGTGCGCATGAGCTATGCACAGCTCTACTGAAATCTACGCATTTCTTGTTTTCCTCTCAAGCTATGCGTAAAAGAGATGAGTTCGAATTGATGTTTGAATGAGCTCTCATGCTCATATGTTTATACCCTTTTCTGCGTGGGTTTACATGTGGGTGGCAGCCCCTTGGCCAACCCCCAAAACACTCACAACGCACCCCCATGAGGGCTCCTTCCAAGTCGGCTTGCCTTAACGCAAGTCTCCTTTCAATCGTTGTATAAAGCTCTTGTCGCTCCATCGCATTCTCCAAAGTGTCGCATATTATCACTTCTTTCGTCGCTCGGAACGTTGCATTTCGTCCGCACTCCCGTCGCACTTCAGTTGGTCGCGCGCCCATCGTGCGCTCACGTGCCCGCGTACCCGCTCGTGCCCTCGTGCATGGTGACTTCGCCCGACGCCCGTCGCACAATCACCTAGAGGCCTTACATCCTCCTCCACCTAAAATCGTTGTCGTCCTCAACAACATACCATTCCGGTAGCCATCCACCAAGATCATCATCATCCATGATGTCGACCTCTCCACACAAGGCAAACATCCCTGCAACATATGTAGAGTCTCATCTACACCATATCTCGACTTAGTGACCAACTGCCACCAAGTTCACCATACCAAGGTATGTACCTCAATGGTATGTTCTCCATCAGATATCATCTCGATCCATGATCATCGACTCCTCTGCCACAATCTCCACTGCAACATCTTGTGTCGACCTCATCATGTGTCCCCATGTGAACCTCTACCATGATACTCCAGCACGATGCCAACATATCTCCGAACACTTCCGGACCCCATGTCTGAACTAGTTGGGTAGCTAATCCAACCATCACGCTCAATCCATGAGAGTGAACATCCTCATGCCATCATCAGCTGTTCCTCAAACATCTGCCACATCCTTGACTCATCAAGAATCTACCTCCACAATCCATGCTCAGGTCCATGGAAACTCCATCCATCTCATCTGCAACATGTCATGATGCTTGATGCCAAGCCATCCCTGCACCATCAGTCATACCTACTCAAACATGTTTAAGGACTCACTGCCATGAGCAGCTAACAATGAGCCCCATCTTCTTCATCCATCTAAGAATATGTAGAGGGAGTAGAGCCTGAAGGCTCTCCCTCACTGATCAATTCGATCCATCTATCAAGATCCTCAATCACCATCCTTTGTAGATAAGCAACCCGGTCTTCCTTCTGGACATCTGGCCTCACATATACCTCCTCATCATCATCATCATCTTCCACCAACTCTAGCCATCTTGTCAAATCCAAAATGCTATCTGAAAGTGATCTAATTACCAATGACTACTCCACAAGCTTTGTCTCAACAGTAGACAACCACTTGTTCACCTTCTCCTTATCCTCCATTTGCATCACTCCCAATTTACAATCAGGCCTTGTCACACCAATGGTTGGAACACCAATGGGTACATCTTCCCTTCCATCATAAATGTAGAGCTTCTTCAAATGTGGAATGATCATAACATCAAATTGTTTCATAAACTCCATCCCCAATACAGCCTCATAGTCATCAATCCGCACTATAGTGAAGTCCACCTTCCCGGTCCATTCACCAAGTGTAGTGTCCACCCTTTCAGCTATACCAAGAATCTCAATAGGAGGAGAATTCACTGTCTTCATTTGTGCCTTTTCCAGTACAAATTTCAGCCCAATTCTTCTCATAGTATCTTCGCCCATGAAGTTGTGAGAAGGCCCACTATCCACCATAGTGAGTACATCAGTACCTCCAACCTTCATTCGAACATACTCCAACTTGTTCCTTTCAGGATCCCTTCTAGAGGCCACTTCCGTAGTAGCAGAAGCACCAAGTATCTACATCATCCCCACAGAAGCATCTTCATTCTTTCCATCAGACTGTGCAATAGCGGCCACCTTTGGTTTAGAGGGACAATTCTTCACCATGTGTGGTCCTACACATATCCAACACTTCAAAGGATTCTTCGTCTTGAACCATCATCCGATTTCGAGGCATCATCCTTCTTCTTTTCTTTCGGATTGTCAGACTTCGTTTTCTCATCAGAAGTCTCATCATAATGATCAACCAACCTATCAACCGCAGCAAAAGCCTCCTCAAGTGTCCTAATCTTCTGCCTCTTCACCTCATTGCGTGCCCAAGGCTTAAACTCAATAATTAAGTTGAACACCTTGTCCCTCTCTGCTATGTCGGGAAGTTCCAAAGCTGCACTTGCAAACTCTCGTTGGTATGCTTGTAGGCTCCCGGTCTGCTTTATGTACTTAATCTTCATCCTTGCTTCCCACGTTTCATCTTGAGGACTGAAATGGGTCTACAAAGCTTTCTTCATGTCATCCCACGAAGTGATGTCATTAGCACTTCCATTGACAATCTGGTCCACCCTCCTTCGCCACCACATCTTAGCATCCTTTGTTAAGAACTGAGCAGCCATCTTGACTTGTGTCTCACAATCAGATAGATTCAACCCTTCCAAGTATTGCTCCATGTCCCACAAAAAGTTTCCAAGAGCCTTTTCATTCCTTGTGCCATCATAAGATTCTGGTTCCTTGACTTGCACATGAGGCACTCCTCCACCTGAGTTATGCCTCATGGACTTCTTCAACACCGCGATCTCATCCTTGGCTTCATCAAGAAATTTGTTGGCTTTGTCAAGAGATTTCTTCAAGTTCACGATCTCTACAAGACCCTGATCCCTTGCTTCTTCAACCTCCTTGACCCTTATCTCAAGTTGTGTACACATAAGATCAGTGTACTCATGCTGCATTTGGAGCTCATCAAATTCTTCCCTCAGCTTTGAGTTGGCCTCTTGCTCCTTAGTGAGCAAATCCACCTTCGTATCCCAGGAAGACTCCATGGCTTCCATTCTCAACAACATCTTCTCCATAAGTGATAAAGTCTCGGTTTCATGGCCAGACCCAACATGAGACCCAGCTGCCATCTCTAACAGCTTCTTCTTCCTTTGCGATCTAGTCTCCACCATCCAACAACTTCACCCTTCAATACCCAGAATCAGCTGCTCTAATACCACCTGTCACGCCCCTACACCTGCGTTAGTCTTCCAACCGATTGTAGAAAGGTGCTGCACCACCGAACGCTTTCTTTTCACAAATACTAACATTCGTGGACTACGCCTACTTTCACATTAACATTACTTAGCTTGTGTTTTACAATCAAGTAAACATGCAATTATCCTTTATACTTAATGAAGCCCATACTCATTCATTATCCATAGCAATTATAACAAGAACATCAACAATTGCAACAAGTATAAAGGGGAGGGGCAACTCCCCGTAATGTGAGTCTGCCCGACAATATATTAAGAATATCAGTTTACAACATACAAGTGTGTCTTGCCAAACCAAGTCTCACACTTAGCCAAATATTACAAAGAGAGGCAACCCTGCCTTTTACAACCGTGTGCACCTCTTGCACGAAGGGCGGTGCTCACCTGAGCCACCTAGATACCCTTGCCAAGTCCTACACAATTCTGCACATCCACCGAACCCCGGGCACACCTTGCCCACACCTCGACCGGCTCAAGACAACCTCCAAGTAGTGCGCATGAGCTATGCGCAGCTCTACCCAAATCTGCGCACTTCTTGTTTTCCTCTCAAGTTATGCGTAGAAGAGTGAGTTCGAATTGATGTTTGAATGAGCTCTCATGCTCATATGTTTATACCCTTTTCTGCGTGGGTTTACATGTGGGTGGCAGCCCCTTGGCCGACCCCCAAAACACTCACAATGCACCCCCATGAGGGCTCCTTCCAAGTCGGCTTGCCTTAACGCAAGTCTCCTTTCAATCGTTGTATAAAGCTCTTGTCGTTCCATCGCATTCTCCAAAGTGTCGCATATTGTCACTTCTTTCGTCGCTCGGAACGTCGCATTTCTTCCGCACTCCCTTCGCACTTCGGTTGGTCGCGCGCCCGTCGTACGCCCGCGCGCCTGCCCGCGCCCTCGTGCACGGCGACTTCACTCGGAGGCCTTACACGGGCGCCCTCACCCGCGTCACTCGCCCGGGCGCCCTCACCGGCCAGTCTGCATGCCCGGCATGCTCGCCCGCTCGCCTCACCCGCCCGGGCGACCTCACCGCCTGCCTGCCCGCCAAGCAACCTCACCCGCCTGCCTGCTCGCCCGCCCGACGCCCTCACCCACCTGCCCTACGCCCTTGCCTGCCTCGCCTGCCCGGGTGCGCTCGCCGGCCTCACCCGCCCACCAGCCCGGGTGCCCTCACCCGCCCGCCCGCTCAGCGTCCTCACTCGCCTGCCTGCCCGCCCGCCTGCCTGGCACCCTCACCAGCCCAACGCCCTCACCTGCCCGCCTGCCCGCAAGGCGCCCTCACCCACCTCGCCCGCCCACCTGCCCGCCCACCCACCCCACCTGCCCACCCGCCCGACGCCCTGACCCACTTGGCTCCCCGCCCGGTCGTCCTCACCCACCCGCCCTCCCCGGTGGCCTGACCCACCCTCCCTCGGCTGCACCACATGGGCTGCCCTCACCCCCGCCCGGTAGGCGGCAAGGCGATTTCGGAAATTGCCCTCCCGCCTGCCAGGCGGGGGTGAGGGCCACCCAGGTAGCGCAGGCCGGCCGCGCCACCCGGGCAGCCCTCAACCACCCATGACAAGCGACAGGGCGATTCCAGGAATTGCCCTGCCACCTGCCGGATGGGGGCGAGGGTCGGTCGGGTCATGCAGGCCTCGGTCATGCCACCTGGGTAGCCCTCGCCCCTGCCCGACAGGTGGCAGGGCAATTCCGGGAATCGCCCTGTCACCTGTCGGGCGGGTATGAGGGCCGCCGGGTCGCGCAGGCCTCGACCGCACCACCCGGGCAGCCCACGGCACCCGGGCGGGGGCGAGGGTCGCCCGGGTGGTCCCTGCCTCGGTCGTGCCCCCCGGGCAGCCCTCGCCCCCGCCCGACAGGGGGCAAGGTGATTCCAGGAATCGCCCTGCCGTCTTTCAAGCGGGGACGAGGGCTGCCTGGGTCGTGCAGTCGAGGCCTGCGTGACCCGAGCGGCCCTCGCCCCAGCCTAACAGGCGGCAATGCGATTCCAGGAACCTCCCTGCGGCCTGTTGGGTGGGGTCGAAGGCCACTCGGGTTGCGCGAACGAGGCCTGCGCGACCTGGGCGACCCTTGCCCCCGCCGTCAGGGCGGGCATGCTGGTGAGGCGGGTGAGGGCTTCAGTCGGGCGGGTGGGGGCGTTGGGCGGGCGAGGGTGGTGGGCGGGCGAGAGGGTGGGTGGGTGGGTGAGGCGGGTAGGCCAGTGGGCGAGTGAGGTGGGCGAGGGCTCCGGGCAGGCGAGTGTGGACGTCGGGCGGGCAGGCGAGTGAAGGCGTCGGGCGGGCGTGCAAGCGGGTGAGGGTGCCCAAGAGGGTGAGGTGGGTGAGGGCGCCCGGGCTAGGTGGCAGTGAGCGCATCGGGCGGGTGAGGCAGGCGAGGACGCCGGGCAGGCGGGCTGGTGAGGGCACCCAGGTGGGTAGGCGGGCAAGGGTGCCCGAGCGGGTGAGGCGGGCGGGCGAGGGCACCGGGCGGGCGGCCGGGCGAGGACGCCGGGCAGGCAGGCGGGCGGGCGAGGGTGTAACGTCCTACGGTTCTACCCAAAGTGTGACCGTGAACGAGCGCCCGTTAGAGGTGCGAGCTGCAGTTATGCGATGGGGGTATGTGACGGTCTCTTGGTTATGCGATGATATGTGACAAACTTATGCGACGATATGCGACGATAATGAGGAGCGAGCATAAGTATATACACATGAGAGCATGGAACGAAACATTGGAAGGCCGACCTACAAGGAGAGCAAAGCTGACATGTAATGGAACGTTTTGTGATGGTGTAGGGGCTTGGGGCAAGTCGGCTGGGCAGCCAGACTTAGCCCCACACTTGCATATATATTGCCATACGTTGATTGGCATTTGGACATCAATCATTCGATGATCATTCAACACATCTTCGCTAAGGAGAGGAGTGCGCAGTTCTAAGTGCGCAAAGACAAGAGGGGAAGGCGCAGATATCTCATGCGCCCATTCTTGGGCTAGTCGCATGGGTGGAAGGTGTTGCACTTGGTATTGGGTGAAGGTGCGGGCAAGAGCGCCCGGTGGTTGGGTGAGGCGTGCACGGTGAACGTGTGGCGCCCGGTTTGTGCTAAGTCTTGGCGTGGGTGTCTTGGTGACTCAGGTGAGCACCTGCCCATTGTGCAAGTGTGCACAAAGGTGAACGAAGGATTGACAAGTTGTGCGGCGACCGTGCCGAGGCGTTGACGAGCTAGGCAACTGAGTTTTGCCTTGGATTGTAAAAATGGTTAAGTATGAAACTTGGTGCTTCCAAGTATACTTGTAAAAGCTTGTAACATTGAATATTGTATAATATATATTTCGGGCAGACTCATTGTTCAAGGAGTTGCCCCACCCTTTATACTATGCAATTTTGTTCTCGTTTATAATTGTTGTTGATAATGAATGTGTATGGGTGTTCATTGGTATAAAGGATAACATAATAATACTTGGTTGCAAAACACAAACTAAGTAGGAGTAAGTGGTTAGGCGTAGTCCACGAACATAAGTATTGGTGAAAAGAAAGTGTTCGGTGGTGCCACACCTTGTCAGCTTGGGGGCGTGATAGTTGGTATTAGATCAGGTTGCTCGTTGAAGATAGTGAAGCAGGTACTTGCAGGTGAAGGAAGCTATTTCACACACAAGTGGAAAAAGGGATGGTTAAGGTTGCAGGAATCTTGGTGAAGCTGTTGGATGGTTGAAACTAGATTGCAAAAGAGAAGGAAGCTGTTAGCAATGGCAGTTGAACCCCAGGCTGGGTTTATTCATGATGCAAAGGATGCTACCTTAACACTTTTGGAAAAAGTGTTGGAAAGAATGGAGGCCATGGAGAACTTCTGGACTAAGAAGATGGACTTGTTCGATAAGGAGCAAGAGGCCAATTCGAAGATGAAGGAAGAGCTCGATGAACTCCGGACTCAACATGAGTACATCGATCTTATGTGTACACAACTTGAAGTAAGGGTCAAAGAGGTTGAAGAAGCAAGAGACCAGGGTCTTGCAGAGATCGTGGACTTGAAGAAATCTCTTGACGAAGACAGAGATGAGATCACGGTGTTGAAGAAGGCCGTGAGGCATAACTCAGGTGGAGGAGTGCCTCATGTGAAAGTCAAGGAACTGGAATCTTACGATGGTACAAGAAGTGCAAAGACTCTTGGCAACTTTCTATGGGACATGGAGCAATACTTGGAATGATTGGGTCTATCTGGTGATGAGACGAAGGTCAAGGTAGCTGCTCAGTTCTTGAAAAAGGATGCTAAGATGTGGTGGCGAAGGAGGATGGATCAGATTTCCAATGGCAGTGCTGGTGACATTACTTCATGGGATGACATGAAGAAAGCTTTGCAGGCTCATTTCAGTCCTAAGGATGAAACGTGGGAAGAAAGGATGAAAATAAAATTCATAAAGCAGACCGGGAACCTTCAGACATATCAGCGGGAGTTTGCAAGTGCAGTTCTGGAACTTCCTGACATGGCGGAGAGGGACAAGGTGTTCAATTTCATTATTGGGTTGAAGCCTTGGGCACGCAATGAAGTGAAGAGGCAAAGAATTAGAACACTTGAGGAAGCTTTTGCTGTTGTTGACAGGTTGGTGGAGCATTGTGATGAGACTTCTGATGATAGGAAGAAGAAGTCCGATAAGCCGAAAGAGAAGAAGAAGGATGATGCTTCAAAATTGATTCAAAGATGAAGAAAGCCTTGAAGTGTTGGATATGTGCTGGACCACATACGATGAAGAATTGTCCTTCTAGATCGAAAGTGGCTGCGATTGCACACTCTAATGCAAAGAATGAAGAAGCTTCTGTGGGGATGATGTAGATATTGGGTGTTGCTTCTACTACAGAGGAGGTCTCTCGGAGGGATCCTAAGACGAATAGGTTGGAGTATGTTCGGATGAAGGTTGGAGGTGCTGACTTACTCACTATGGTGGATAGTGGGGCTTCTCACAACTTCATGGGAGAAGATATTGCGAGAAGAATTGGGCTGAAATTTGTACCGGTGAAGGCACAGATGAAGATAGTGAATTCTCCTCTGGATGAAGTTCTTGGTATAGCTAAAAAGGTCGACACAACACTTGGTGAGTGGACAGGGAAGGTCGAATTCACTGTAGTGCGGATTCATGACTATGAGGCTGTGGTAGGGATGGAATTTATGAAACAATTTGATGCTATGACTGTCCACATTTGAAGAAGCTGTACATTTACGATGGAAGGGAAGATGTACCCATTGGTGTTACAACCAATGGTGTGACCAGACCTGATTGTAAGTTAGCAATGATGCAAATGGAGGATGAGAAGCAAATGGAAGACATGAGTAAGCGGTTGTCTGCTGCTGAGGCAAAGCTTACCAAACAATTATTGGTCATCAGGACACTTTCAGATAGCATCTTGGATTTGTCAAGAAGGCTAGAAGTAGTTGAGGATGATGATGATGATGAGCTATATGTGAGGTCGAATGTCTGGGAGGAGGATCGGGTCACTTATCTACAGAGGATGGAGATTAAGGATCTTGATAGATGGATTGAGTTGATTAGTGAGGGAGAGCCTTTAGGCTCTACTCCGTCCACATGTTCTTAGATGGACAAGAAGATGGGGCTCATTGTTAGCTGCTCATGGCAGTGAGTCCTTAAAACAGATTGAGCAGGTATGACAGATGGTGCAAGGATGGCTTGGCATCAAGCATCATGTCATGTTGTAGATGAGATGAGGACTACTTCATGGACCTGAGCATGGCTTACACTTGTATGGAGATGGATTCTTGATAGAGTTGAGGATGTGACACGATGTTCTGAGAAACGACTGATGGTGGCATGAGGATGTGAATTCTCATGGTTTGGGCGTGACAGTTGGATTAGCTACCCAACTAGTTCGAGTCATGAGGGGATCCAGTGTACAGAATGATGTTGTTGTTGGGTTGAAGTGTTGATACATGACAGGGATGTGTTAGCATTTGTTGGAGTATCATGGTAGCAGTTCACATGACGACACATGATGAGGTCGACACGAGATGTTGTGGAAGCATGTAGCTTGAGATGGAGGGACCAGCCTTCCATGATGGAGAGAAGCATGTGGGGATTGTGACAGGGTGATCGATGGTCATGGATTGAGATGATCTCTAATGTATGACATACTGATGAGGTGTATACCTTGGTATGGTGATGTTGGTGGATGGCTACCAGGATGATATGTTGTCGAGGACAACAACGACTTCAGGTGGAGGAGGATGTAACGTCCTACGGTTCTGCCCGAAGTACGACCGTGAACGAGCACCAGTTGGAGGTGCGAGCTGCGATTATGCGACGGTCTCTTGGTTATGCGACGATATGCGACAAACTTATGGGACGATATGCGACGATAATGAGGAGCGAGCATATGTATATACGCATGAGAGCGTGGAACGAAACGTTGGAAGGCCGACCTACAAGGAGAGCAAAGCCGACATGTAATGGAGCGTTTTGTGATGGCGTAGGGGCTTGGGGCAAGTCGGCTGGGCAGCCAGACTTAGCCCCACACTTGCATATATATTGCCATACGTTGATTGGCATTTGGACATCATTCATTCGATGATCATTCAACACATCTTCGCTAAGGAGAGGAGTGCGCAGTTCTAAGTGCGCAAAGACAAGAGGGGAAGGCACAGATATCTCATGCGCCCATTCTTGGGCTAGTCGCACAGGTGGAAGGTGTTTCACTTGGTATTGGGTGAAGGTGCGGGCAAGAGCGCCCGATTTGTGGTAAGTCTTGGCGTGGGTGTCTTGGCGACTCGGGTGAGCACCCGCCCATCGTGCAAGTGTGCACGAAGGTGAACAAAGGATTGGCAAGTCGTGCAGCGACTGTGCCGAGGCACCGACGAGCTAGGCCACCGAGTTTTGCCTTGGATTGTAAAATTGGCTAAGTATGAAACTTGGTGCTTCCAAGTATACTTGTAAAAGCTTGTAACATTGAAGATTGTATAATATATATTTTGGGCAGACTCATTTTTCAGGGAGTTGCCCCTCCCTTTATACTGTGCAATTGTGTTCTCGTTTATAACTGTTGTTCATAATGAATGTGTATGGGTGTTCATTGGTATAAAGGATAACATAATAATACTTGGTTGTGAAACACAAACTAAGTAGGAGTAAGTGGTTAGGCGTAGTCCACAAACATAAGTATTGGTGAAAAGAAAGTGTTCGGTGGTGCCACACCTCGCTAAGAGCGGTTGAAAGACTACCGTCGGCTTGGGGGCGTGACAGAGGGCATCGGGCGGGTGCGCGGGTGGGCGAGGGCGCCCGGGCGGGTGAGGCGGGTGAGGGTGCCCGGGCTGGGTGTGGGCACGGTTGAGGCAGGCGAGCGGGCGGGTGAGGGCGCCCGGGCAGGTGAGGCGGGTGAGGGTGCCCGAGCCGAGTGTGGGCACGGTTGAGGCAGGCGGGCAGGCAGGTGAGGACGCCTGGGCGAGTGATGCGGGTGAGGGCGCCCGAGCCGGGTGGGGGTGCGGTTGAGGGTGGGTGAGGGCACCCGAGCGGCGGGGCGGGTGAGGGCGCCTGGACCAGGTGGGGTGGCGGGTTAGGATGAGTGAGGGCGCCGGGGCCGGGGGGTGGGTGAGGGCGCCGGGGCCGGGAGGTGGGTGAGGGTGCCCGGGCTGGGGATGGGGGGGCGGTGGTTGAGAGGGTTAGGGCACAGGGGGTTGTGTGGGCGCCCGGGCGGGGGGTGTTAGCACGACACCCGGGCCGCCAGGGGGGGTATGGAGGGTTGGGACACGGGGGCTCGTGAGGGTGCCCGGGCCAGGCAAGGGCAAGGCTAAGGGCGCTTGGTCAGGCAATGGGTTGGGTTGGTAGTGATTAAGGGGGCACGGGCGTGGGGTGTGGGTGAAGGTAGTGAGGGTGTCGGGAAGGGGGTTGGAGGTAGGGGATGAGTCAGGCTGTGGCGCCCACCCTAGCAGCTCACTCGCCCACTGCGGGGATTGGGTGATTCTGAGAATCACCCAACCCCATGACAGACGAGCGAGCTGCTGGGTCTCCCCCACACCCCCTATCCCCCCCCCCACGCCCTCACACCCCGCCTGCTCGCCCGATCTCCCCGCCCCCATGACACAATGGTGGTCCACCCACGAGTATTGGGCGATTGAGTTTGATCGAACCCACCATGCTTACGACGAATGTAATTGTTAATTTGGCTCAGAAAAATTATTAATTTAAAAAAAAATCTTTGAGGGAAAAAATTTAACTTACCTTTCAATTGCGAGAATTCTTCGTTGAATATGTTGTTGATAGCGATGTAGCTGCTCCACAAATTCACGAGTCTTTCAACGTTTTTCAGAAAGCTTGGATGTGATGTGAGTAATAGTTATAATGAAATTTTAATATATTAGTGAAATTACGGAGATGTTTTACCGTATGGTTAATGTGGGATAATTTGTTTTAGAATATATTATAAAAATCTAAAAAATAAAAATTCAATTGTTTGGTAAATATTATATACTTTAACTATTAAAATAATTAATGTAGAAGTTGTAGTTTACAATTTTAATTTTAATGATTTATTTCATAAAAAAATTTAGTTTACATTTTTCAATAAATTGTAGAACAAAATAATGAAGGTAAATAAATCTAACAAACTTTTTGGAGGGAAAATTTTTGGAGGGAAAATTTCATTCTTTAAGCTATATAATATCTTTAGGGGACTCTCCATTTGTATCACTCAACATATTCTATTTGAAAAGGATGGATTGTTCTGATAGTGAAGTTTTGATTTATACACCATCAACATCTTCATCGCGTAACAACTCTATTCATATCGATGAATATAGCGGGAATTCTTCCACTATGAATAGAAAGTCAATTCTTCCACTTAGTCCTGATTCTAAGGACTATGAGAGCAACACTGATGAAAGAGGGGATGAAGAATTTCAAATAAATAAAGAGTCACAGATTCCAATTAGTCCTAATTCTGAGGACTATGAAAGCCGCAGTGATGAAGAGCATGATGGTGAAGTTCAAAAGAACGGAGTGTCACGATGTCCACTTAGTCCTAATTCTGACGACTATGAGAGCAGCAGTTTTGAGGAGCATGATGGTGAAGTTCAAAGGAATGGAGTGTCACGATGTACACTTAGTCCTAATTCTGAGGACTATGAGAGCAGAAGTTTTAAAGAGCATGATGGTGAAGTTCAAAAGAACGGAGTGTCACGGTGTTCGCTTAGTCCTAATTCTGAGGACTATGAGAGCAACAGGTTTGAAGAGAATGATGGTAAATTTCAAAAGGATGGAGTGTCACAGTGTCCACTTAGTCCTAATTATAAGGACTATGAGAGCAGTAATGATGAAGAGTGTGATAACGATTTTCAAAAGAATGGAGTGTCAAAGTGTCCACTTAGTCCATATTCTAAGAACTATGAGAGCAGTAGTGATGAAGAGCGTGATAACGATTTTCAAAAGAATGGAGGATCAAAGTGTCCACTTAGTCCTAATTCTAAGGACTATGAGAGCAGTAGTGATGAAAAGCATGATGTTGAATTTCAAAAGTATGGAGTGTCACGGTGTCCAGTTAGTCCTAATTCTAAGGACTATGAGAGCAGCAGTGATGAAGATCCGGATGATGAATTTCAAAAGATTGGAGTGTCATAGTGTCCACTTAGTCCTAATTCTCTGGACTATAAGAGCAATAGTTATGAAGAGCTTGATGATGATTTTCAAAATAATGGAGTTTCACTGTGTCGTCTTAGTCGTAATTCTAAGGACTATGAGAGCAGCAGTGATGAAGGATAGGATGATGCACTTAGTCCTAATTGTAATGAGTATAAAGGTAGCAGTGACAAGGGACATGATGTAGCATCTTCAATAAGTAAACAGTCACATTTTCGATGTAGTCCTAATTCTATGGACTATGAGAGTATCACTGACAATGCACATGAGGAAGAATATCCATTAAACATCGAGTCAGATTTTCCATTTAGTCTGAATTCTAAGGACTACGACAGTGGCATTGAAGAAGCAGAAGATGAAGAATATCCTCCAAGTCAATATTTGAAAAGCAGAGATGATCATAGTGTGGATAACATTCCTCTTAGTGATGATGAAAAGCCTTATACAAATGATGATCCAATGATGGAGATGTTGCCAAGAAATATTGTATCGAGGAGTAGGAGCAGACCTTTTTGTATCAATGCAAGTTGTTCTAGTTATACAAGGGGTAGAGTAGAATATCTCACAAGAAGAAGTTCTATCAGTGCTTTCATTTCAACTGAATGTTGCCAAAAAGATTGCTTGAAACATATGGATTTCAAATTTGCATTAGAAGGAAGGAAGAGATATTCGTCAATGAATAAAAGCATGCAAAATTCATATTTAGTTGGATGCATGCAATCTACGTTGTTAGGTTATGATTATCATATTGGGACTTTATTTATCTATAGAAAAGGTTTCAAAATGTTTCATTCCATTGGGAATTTTCGTCTCTCGAGAATTCAAGAAAATTTGGAAAAGGATCCCACATTTTATTCAGAAGTATGTCATAAAAGACAGTTTGGGCCATTATCAAATATTGCAATGTCATGGATGAAAGATTTCTTTTCAAAGCATGGAGAGTGTATGCCAAATAGAGAGACAATACATATTCCAGATAGTTTTTCAAGACGAGAAATCTACAACTTATACAAAGAATATGCAGAAGGTGCCGAGGGACATGGCCAGTTTATTACATATCAATATTTTGTGAAGGTATGGAAGAAAGAATTCAACAATGTTTTTATTCCTATGAAGACAAGGATGGGGATTTGCAGTACATGTGCTTCTCTTAAATCAAAAAGGGAAAAATGTGAAGGCTCAAAAAGAGGTAAGCGTTCATAACTTTAAATTTTAAAATTGTATAGTCATCAACTATGAAAACATATTTCTTAATGAATTTCTTTTATGTTGTGTAGATTTAATTGTCAAAGAACTTTAGGAGCATCGCGAACAACAAACAAACGAAAGGAAGAAGTCGTACAAGCATCGAAAGAAGTGTTATGATAATCCGAATAAATATTTGGGTTTGATAATTAATGGTATGGACCAGAAGAAAACACTTTTACCACATTTTGTTCACACACCCAAAAATTTACAGGAGGAAAATTTTATTCAGTTTCACTTGGTTGGTTGTATGGTCTTCAATGGGAAAATGTTGCCAAGGGTGTACTTCACAGCTCCAAATATTCATAATGATGCAAATCTTACCATAACCATAATTCATGATGTGATTTCTCATTGGTCTGGTAATCTTCCTGAAGTTTTGTATCTACAATTGGACAACACTTGCCATGAAAACAAAAATCAGGTTGTTTTGGATATCTAAACATGTTTGTTGAATTCAGAATTTTTCAAAAGATAAAGGTTGGTTTCCTTCTTGTTGGGCACACTCATGACCATATTGATCAGATGTTCAGTCGTTTTTCAGTCACATTGAGGAGGAAGGAAGTTGGGAGCTTACCATCACTAATTGAATGTATTAAGAAATCATACATGCCAGAGCCTACTTTTGATGTGTTGGAAGAAATTGTTGACATGCGAAGGTTTATCCTGGGACCATATGGTGAGGGGAAATGCATTGAACAACTTAATGACATTAGCTTCCAACATCAATTTTATATCAAAAAAATTGATGGGAAAACACTAATATGGGGCAAGAAGTATTCAACTACTACAGAATGGGCACCGTCATCAGGTTTGCAATTTTTGAAGTTCAGTCCAGATCATCCAATATTTGCATCAAAAAAATTGTTATTACAATCAATTGGTGAAGTTCAGAATGCACGCAGACAGAACAGGGATATAAATTATTCTGATTGCCTGGAAGAAATTAAAAAATGTATTAGATATACATATGAGTACTTTGACATTGCTGATTCAGTTTGGTGGGAGTCATTTTTCAATAATGAAAGTGATCTCATTTAAACAACAAAAAATGAAGATATACCTTTGAAAAATACATTTATTTGGCCATAAAATGTGCCGAATGAACACGAGGAAGTAAGCATTGCTGAACATTAACAATCTCAAGGTATTATTAATTCTTCACAGGCAGCGGAAAGAGAGATGTATATTGGTTCCAGAAGATCTCGTGCACAATGTGAAGCCATGGAAGACCTTTATAGTGGTTCAGTACAGGATATTAAGGAGGCTTGCATGATTGCAGTGCTAGCAGATGGAGATCCCAATGGCTATCCATTTTGGGTAGCTAAAATTATAAAGGTCTTTACAGAAAATGAGTATGTGACAAGTGTTGAAGTACATTGGTATGCCACAAATACACAACCATTCAATGGTGTGTATAAGCCAGAGATGGTAGTTGACAAAAAAATGGTGGAAAAAGAAAAAGAAAGGGTACAAATATAAATTGCCACCACACAAACATATTAAAATTGGAGGATGTTGACATACTTGTTTATGACTTCAATTTAACAAAGAGAGGAACTCTTCACTTCAAGACGATAGAGATTCTAAAAAGGTTGTTACCAGAAGGAACAATGTTGACATGGGAGTCTGCTAAAACCAGTCGTAGATCTAGAAGAATTTTGAAACCTAAAATGTTGGGCATGCATGTGGACTCAGATGGGGCACTAGTTGATGAAAGAGAAGAATATGGAACATCTTCGTCAGCATCCAGTCAGTCATCTGAGGATGTGAATTCTGATGGTGTGAAAGAAAATATGAGTGATTTTGAATAATTGTTTAAGACAGTTTATATCACTGATGTATGCAACGTATCTTTTTCCATATGGTGTTAAATGAGAAGTTTTGAGGAATTTTTATGTTGTTGGATTATATGTCTTAATTATGATAAATTTTATTTTTTAAAATATCTACAATGCAATATTTAATTAGAGATATAATGTATGTTTTATTCAATATACAAATAATGACTTTTGAATTCATTTAGTGATGTAATTTGTTCATAATGTCATGGTTTTTTAATTTTATAGTTGAAAAAATTTCAATTTCTTTTGTATCTAGCATGTTATGGTTGAAAACATGTTAAATTTATACTTAGGAAAGAAAAATGATATTCTACCAAAAACATTAATGTGTTTTTTTACTCATAAACAACTTTGTTTGACACATAAAAATTTGGTTTTATTAGCATTTTTTTAAAATTTTGAAAATTGTCCCTAAAAAAAAAATCATTATTCCAGTGTCATCACTTTCATTTTGAAGCTATATTTTGCACAAAAATTTCATAGTAAATTTCGTAGTCACTACCATTTTTAAAACATGTTCAAAATTAATGCCTAAAAAATAAAAACATCCTTCCAGTATACACACTTTTCGTTTTTAGCACTGTTTTTGATATTTTTTTGGGGTTTTTTGGGCAGAGTTCCCATTTTGAGTTTATAGTTCTCGTTTCAAAGTTTACATTGTTTTCTTAAAATTATAATATCATCTAGCCGCTTTTCTTTATAGCCGTTATTGGTCAGCCTAGTCAACCTAGCCGTTTGGAAGATTTGCTCTCCCTATTTAATTTGCAGCCATTATCTAACTCCTCAACCTGTCCTGACGATGAACCACACTAGCTGGTTTGAAACACGTCGACAGATATTTTCTGCATGTGATTTATGCCGAAATTTCTTCTTATAAATGTTATGGATTATAGAAGCCTTAATTCAAGCATTAAACGAGTTAATAATTTAACTAGCATTGGAAAACTAAGTCAATACTACCAAATTTAACTAGCATTTATTTTCAAATAATCAAGTATCAAAACCAACGAGTTATGATGATATCTATGTGAATCATAAAAGTATGTCAATACTACCCAATTTAGCTAGCAATATAAATATTATTCAAAGACACAATGATAAGCATTAAAATTTTGTTAAATACATCTATTTACTTGTCATGTCTTCACTACTAAGTTTTGGTACAATTATAGAGTATCACATTGTGATGTAAATGTAGTCTAAATTAAAATTTTTAAATTACACCATTTATTACTATATCTACTAAACATAATACAATGACCACAAGGTACCACTACTCATACTGACATGACAAATGATTGAGCTACCACTATAAAAAATAGATTTTCACTATCATGGACATAAGTAAATTAGGGATTATGTTTTCACATGTATAAAAATATATATAGATATAGTTTCCCATTGTTACTTCTATCACACTACTTATTACAACACTTACTTTAAGACAATCTCCCCTTAACAATAAGGACATGATTATTGAAGCAACCTAATTTAATAATATAAAAGAGAAACACATTTATTATATTGGGAAAAATATACAAACCTTGGATCTATCAAGGGAGGAATGGGGTCATATTTTTATTTTTTATTATTTTTTTGACAAATTCGGTTGCTATTATAAATTTGAAAAAGAAAAGAGGGAGATTGAGCTCCTGAAATACATGCTGAGGTGCTAAGAAGAGCTGGGGAAGAAGGAGTTACATCTTAAACAAAATTCCTCCTTAATCCTGCCTTTTGGGCTTCTAAAAACCAAAGACCAAAGGTAAATCCTAACAAACTGTAGTAATAAATAACAACATTTACATATCATCAATCTATATTACTATGGCTGATGTGCCGAGCAGTGGACTCTTCAGGTTTGTCATCAGTGCCAACTTGCTTCAAGCTTGATGACCTTGTTGGAGTTGTGTTTTTCTTCTCTATTGTTCCTTTTCTGCTGTTCCAGTTTTCCTGCTATTCCTTTTCTGCTGTTCCATTTTTTTTTTGCTGTTCCTTTTTTGTTGCTCCTATTCTACTGTTCCTTTAGATTGGTCCAGCAAGCTGTAACAAATAAGACAATGGAAAAGGGATCTGAAGGGCGGGGAAGAGGGAGGAAAGAGGGCTCAGAGAATTGAGAGGAGAGCGATAAGAAATTCCCGAAAAAATAAAGTCTGATGGTGAAGCAGTTAAGGAGGAGGGATGATTATAGGAGATTAGAATATGAAGTAGGGAAGAAGCGATCCTTGGCAACACAGGCTTCAAAGGAAGTACTTTGACTGGAGAAGAGATAGAAAAATAGGGAGGAGAGAACACAGGCAAGGAAGAGACTACGTAAGGGGTTGAGAGCAGTGGGGGAAAAAGGGAAACTGTCGCTGAAAGAATTGCCATCCAAGATAATCACGAGTGAAGTGGAACGAGCGAAGATGGGAAGGGAGGTTTGGGAATGAAGAGGGTGCATCCTGGTATTAGTAGCAAACGAGCAGTGAGGCATGAAGGACTGGAACACATGGAGGGAGCTGAGGCGGTCATAGGTTCCAAAGGGGAAATTTGAATTTACAGTGAGAAAAGGGGGGATTTCTGGCAGCGTAAAGCAAATAACGTCGGGATTGTTTTGGATTTGGTCAGGGTACACCCTAAGAAAAATGCAAGTAACTAGATATGATAAATTTTCACAAATCATGGGAATCATGGAAGAAATTGAAATAGGTCCTCATTGTTACTGAGGATATTTCCTTTTGGCCATATGCATGCTTGACTGGTGCATTTATCAGCTTCCCGATTGATGGTACGAAGGATATGGTAACATTGAAAATCCTAAGTTTAATTGATCATGACTTGGTATCTGCTGATGGTTTGCTGTAAATGATTCCGCGTTTCCTAACAGTAGCCAGCTCAAAATGATTCAGTCCCGAAGTCTAGAGAAGCTGAATCAGTGAAATGAAAGGAACAGAGGCCCAAACAACTCTAGAATTAAGGAATGTTGCAGTCCGATTCAACATCATTTATTAACAGAGATCTCTTGCTCCTGAGAAAGCATAGGTTGGCTACCAAGTCTGCTTGTGAGTTTAACTTCCTCAGAACATGATAGAAGGAGATTTTGTGGAACTTGGGCAATAGTAGTCTGATTTTTTTGAGGATGGGGGCTAACTGCACCTCAGAAGGGATCTTCTGAGAGAACTCATAGCCTGTATAATTAGTCTGGAGTCTTCAGAGACTGAGATAGAGAGGAGATTCTTCTTGATAGCCAGATTTAGACCCTGCCACAGAGCAAGAGTCCCTACTCTGTTGTTTGTTTCATGCCCTAGACCCCAAGCAAAGAAAAGCTCAGTTGAGCCACCTGGGCATAAGATAACTCCCCCGCCACCCGCCTTTCCTGGGTTACCTTTAGAGGCCCCATCGAAGAATAGGTAGTGATCATCCAAATTAGATCTCCATTTGATGAATTCCTATTCTTCCAAACGAATTTTCCAATGAGAAGGGGCTTTAGCCGGAGGAATGGATCTATTATGATGATTTGGAACAAGCTCCTTTAACCATTGATCTTCCTCGCTGTATAGAATCATGCCATTTCTTGTGGTGGGTTTGGTTTCTAAGGCCTCCCCCAACAGAGCTTTGATATTAGTGATAATTCTGACCGAGTTACAACTCTCCTCTCTAAATTTTCTGTTGTTCCTCTCCAACCACAGTTTCCAGCATGTGAATTTGGGGATCCACATCTAGCCAGTCTTGAGAAGGATTTTTTTGGAGAGACAAAACGAGGATAAGTTGGTCCAGTTTCTTAGCAGGTCCTGAATATTTCCTGGAAGCTCTATTTTGTCAGGTCCTAACATCTGGACACCCTTCCAAACTTCTTGAGCAAAGGGGCACAATAAGAACAAGTGGTTAGTAGTTTCTTGATCCAATGCACAAAGAGGGCACCTAGAGGGACCTTCCATTCCATGCTTCCTCGGGTTATCTCTAGTGAGGATACTTTTATGCGCCAGAGTCTAGCAAAAGAAGTCAATTTTGGGGAGAGAAGGAAAATACCAAATAAATTTCCATTGAGTTGGCTCTGGGGGAATGCTAGGGACAGCCATCATACTTTTGTAACCTTCTACTACTGAGTAAGAGCCTGAAAGAGAACCCCACCCTCTTTTGTCCTTAGAAGAGGCCTTTAAGGGAGATTTTCCTTGGAGCAAATCCAACAATAAATTGGCTTCACCATCCAGCAAATGAGGGACCTCCCCCAAATTCCAACCATCCCATAGAATTTCTACATCATTTGTCCAATTGGAGATGTCCCAAAGGGTTTCCAGATTGCTAGCCTGAAGCCAAGCTCTGATATTTTCCAATTCTGCCATCTGATCCAAGGGCTGATCTCCAAGAATCGAATCTTCCCAAATTTTAATTTTTTTCCCATTACCTGGGATTCAATAAAGCTTAAGACTAAAAAGTTTCAAAGCTGTGAGACAGAGTTTGAGAGCTAGTGATCCTTTGGAAATTCTAGGAGGTTGGTCCAAGCACCTCAAATGCTGCCCATGAAAATATTTTTTCCACAAAACTCTCTTGCTCCAACTAGGATTCCTAGAAATAGTGTTCTAAAGGAGATTGGAGCCTAGAGCAAGATTTTGGGTTGCCAGATCCCGCATTTGGAGACCTCCTTCCAAGAATGGCTTCTCAATAGTGTCCCATTTAACTAAATTGAGCCTTCTTTCATTATTTTTCCCTCCCTCGCACAGAAATACTCTCAGGAGACCGTCCACTTTACTAATAAAGGTTTTAGGGGCTAGTAGAATTGAGTTCTAATAAGCTGGGAGACTTATGAGAACAAATTTCATAAGGGTTACCTTCCCAACATTACTCAACCATGAGGCTCCCCAAGCTTGTATTTTGAGTTTTAGCTTGTCTAGCAGGGGCATCCAGTGAGCTAACTTAGGATTTGATTTGAATATTGGGATCCCAAGATACTTAAATGACTCCCAGGTCAGGGTTCTTTCCATTTCTAATAGCCTTGCTATGTCTGTTAAATCTTTGATCGAGCAATTCCAGCCATAGATCGTGCATTTTAGATAGTTAATCTTCTTTCCCAAAACCTCCCTATAAATGTATAGCTCCTTCTTGAAGGTTCTAGCAAAATTTATGCTAGCTCCTCCAAGCAATAATGTATCATCATAAAACTAGGCATGATTTATGTCTTTAACATTGTGAGTCATTCTCAGGCCTGGCAGAGTTTGGATCTGTTGACAGTAGTCTAGCTGGAAGCTAAGCACCGAAGCTTGAATGGTGTAAAGAAGCGGGGACAAAGGCAACCTTGTCTTAACCCCCTCGAGGCCTGGAAAAATTTCGTTGAACGACCATTAACTAGAGGCACTATCCAAGGGGAGGCAATGCAGGCTTTCACCCAAGTTATGAGAACTTTTGAGAAACAAAATTTCTCCATCACAGAAAATAGGAAATCATTTCTCACTTTGTCAAAGGCATTTGTGAAATCTAGCTTAATCACCATGCCTTTCTCTTTTCGATGGCAACTTGAATGAATTGCTTCTTGCACCAGCACAATATTGTCAAGACTCTTTCTCCCTTTTATGAATCCTCCTTGGTTTTCAGGGATGATGACCAACAAAATTTTCTTAATACGGTTGGCTATTATTTTTGTAATTAGCTTATAAATTGTATTACACAAAGAGATGGGCCTGAATCTGCTGAAATCGGTGGCGCCTTTGTCTTTCAGAATCAAGGCAAGGAAGGTCGAGTTGGTACTGCCTCCAACCTTGGTGCAGGTCTGAGATTTACAGATCATTCTCAGAAGGTGTTTTTTAATTGTAGGCCAGCAAGTAAGGTAGAACCTTGCAGTGAACCCATCAGGGCCAGGGGCTTTATCTGGATCCATGCAATCTAAAGCTTCTTTAATCTCATTCATACTGATCAGAGCATTTAGCATAATATTGTCAGAATCTTGAACACAGTGAGGAATAAGATCAATCAAATATGCTTGAGAATCGATAGGAGGGTCTTCTGGGGTAGAGTAAAGATCTTTGAAGAAGGAGTGCGCTGCTCGCTTTATGCCTTCAGAATATTTAACCACAGTGTTTTGATAGTGAATTTCATTTACTGTTTTGGAAGTGCTTGCGTGCTTTAGCTTGCTTATGCAAGTAGCTTGTATTTTTGTCTTCGGCCTGTAACCAAAGATTTCTAGACTTCTGTCTCCAGAACTCTTCTTCATCCCTACTTGCTCTATGGAGATCTTTTTGCAGCTCTACTTCTTTTTGAAGAAAGATTTGAGTTACATCGGAATTATCCATTGTTAATTGATGGCCTGCTAAATTTTCATGCATCTCCTTTCTTTTGGTGATGGGCGTTTTCAACCTTTTAGCCCACTCCTTGAGCTCCCTTTTAAGTATCCTCATTTTTTCTTCCCACATAAAGAAAGGGGATCCTTGAAATTGTCAGTTCCAGGCCTTGGATACCACCTCCTAGAATCCTTCTTGATGAATCCATAGAGAACTGAATCTAAAGGGAATGGGGCCAAGATTTCCATCCAAGGAGAGCTCAAGCAGAATGGGTTTATGGTTAGAGGTGCAGTTTGGTAGAATTTTAGAGGTGGCCATTAGACCACAATTCAAGAAGGAGGAATGGACTAGAAATCTATCCAGATGAACAGCAATGTGGCCAGGGCCTATCCTTTTGTTTGACCAGGTGAATTTCCTAGATGTGGGCTTGATATCCTCCAATTCCCAATCTAAAATGAGGTCTTCAACCCATTATTTAGCTGGGTCCTTGACCAGAAAGCCCCCCTTTTTCTCTTCTGCAGCTACCATAACATTCAGATTACCTGCAATAATAATATTTTCTGGGTTGTGTAAGAAAATATAGGACTAGAGCGAGTCCCAACAATTTTTTGCTCAGATGGTAAGACCGAAGCATAAATTTTGAACATACTTACTTGGTGGCCAGATTCTTTATGGAGGAGCTTAGTGAGTAGCCAAAGGGGGCAACATTCTTCGTGAATCAGATCATATTTGGAGCTGTCCCAAAAGGAGGCAATCCCTCCAGAGGCGCCTCTGGCACTGACTGCTCTCCCTTGGCCTTTATGCCAGAATGCTTTGCTTGCTTGGAGGAGTAGAAGGTCCTCCATTTTTGTCTCCTGGATGAGAAGGATTTTAGGCAAGTACATCCTTACAATGTCTATCAGAGCTTCTTCTTTCAACCTGCTGCCTAACCCTCTGCAATTCTAGGAGACGTATTTCATTATTTATTGGATTGGAAGGTTGTGGCTCCTTTTGGAGCCTGACCATGCTTGCACCTAGATCTAGTATTCATCATTCCTTTGAGAGTTTTCTAAGAGCCTTCAAGAACATCCTGATAATTTGTTCCTCTCTATGTTTCTTCTTGGACTTTCGACCCCTGGCAGACTTGATAGGAGTGACTTGCGAGCTGTCTAAATCTGAGACTCCATCTTCTGAATCTCCCTTAGAATCAGAGCCTAGACAGATGTGATCCTCGTTTTCTCCTTTTTCCCCTTGTTCATCCTCTGATGGAGGAAGAGTTGACTTTCTCTCTGCTTCTTTCACTTTCTTCGATGGGTCTTTTGGTTCCTCTTGGGTTCCAATGGCATCTATCTTTACCCCAGAGGAAGAACCCTCTTTTGGAACTTCTTTGGCTTTTGGTTTAGGTCGGGGCTTCGCCAATGGCCCTGAATTTTTCTTCTCGTTTGGTTTTGGGACTGCCTTGCCCTTTTTTATTTCTTTCCATCCTTCTTCATCCACATTGTCCCTGGTTGGAGCTTTTGGGCAATTTCGTTGGAAGTGTCCATGTTCGTGACAGGTTCTGCATTTGAAAGGCAGTTGATCATAATCCAATTTTTGATAGTGATGCCATTTTTTACTGTAAGTTTTACCGCTTCGGGCAGTCCAGCTTCCAAATCGACTTCTACACAGATTCTTGCACAAGTATATTGGCCCTTGTTATTTGCTTTGTCAATGAAACGACCTAGGCCATTTCCAATCTTCTGCAAGGTGTGATAGCTCCAGCAATGGATCAGATGATTGGGAAACCAGACCCAGACTGGGACCTCTTTAGTGGTACCGACTGAGGGATCAAAGTTGGTGGTCCACTTATTAAGATGTAGACCCTCATTTCCCATAAAATACAGACCATTTCTGATAACCAAATCTCAATCTTCTTTGGAGGTGAACTGGAAAATGAAATACCCTCTTCCGACAACATAGCAGATCACATTGTTTTCCAACTGGGGCCTCCAGTTGCGTTGGATCCAGTCATCAGTTGTTTTTGTACAGGGCCAACGTCCCATAAATTGTCTTACCAACTCTCTGTCAGCCAAGGCTAGGGCGATTTTCATCAGTTGGTCTTCTGGCAGGGCGATCTCAGGAATTTCCTCCAATTTTTTGATGAATTTCAAGACTTCTGGAATCAAACGATTCTTCCCTTTCTACGAGACCAATCTTCTGAATGCTTCTTCTAAAGAGATTGGTGGGGTGGGAGAAGGCTCCCCACTCCCAGGCGCACTCATCGCGGTGGCTACACTCCTCTACGATCGCAAAACCCAGATGCGGACGTTGTGCCAGCAGCAGCACTGACCAGAGGAGGGAGGCAGAGCTTGATTGTGGGGATGTCGGGAAGGATTGAGAGCCCAGCAGTAGTGGTTGCCAGACAGGGGGCCTATGAAGGGCTGCAGAGGCCAAGGAAGCAAGGGCACAGGAGCTCCAGTTCAGAGCACGTGTGCAGATCACCCTGATACTCAGCGTTGCCCTCCATTTTCATTTGAAGCAAAATATTATATTAAACATAGGTTTGATCTAAAGTGGTCATTGTATTAAATATAAAGTTTTGTCTTAAAATATTTTTGTCTCAAAATGATTTTGTCTTAAGTTGTTTTTGTTTTAAAATAATTTTGTCTTAAACTATTTTTGTCTTGAATATAAAGTTTTGCCTTTAAATTTTTTTCTCAAACTACTTTTTTCTTAAATATAAAGTTTTGTCTCAAAATATTTTCGTCTTAAATTATTTTTGTCTTAAATATAGAGTTTCGTCTTATAATATTTTTGTCTCAAACTACTTTTGTCTTAAAATATTTTTGCCTTAAACTATTTTTGTCTTAAATATAAAGTTTTGTCTTAAAATATTTTTGTCTCAAACTATTTTTATCTTGAAGTTTATATTTAAGACAAATCAATTGATATTAATTTTTAATGTAAAATAACTAAAATAAAAAATGAGTTTTTGAGACAAAAGATTTCTTGTCTTAAAAAAATCTCTCAAAAATGCCCTTGGTATAGTAATGTATCACGATAAGACATACTTTGTGACAATAAAACACGCTTTATAACCTCCATCAGAGAGAAAGTTTTATTGTTTCTACCCTACATATATTTGCACCATGTGTGTCTTCTTGGTGGTACTCAACAATTCTTTTTATTCTATCCTTGCATATATTTATGCCATGTGTGTCTTCATTATGATATTGATTGTCCTTTTAAGCCTTCACTATCAAATATATATGTAATTGAATGGGTTTTAGTTCCACATCATCATAATCAGGATCTCGAAATTCTACCCGATGTCCAATCCAATGCCCTTGAATGTATATAGTTAAGAATGAGTATCCTTCATTATTTTATTACTTTTATCTATATTATAACACTATAACCATCTTAAACGAGGATCAAGCATTTCAAACTTTTTTAAGGATTAACTTTTATATGGTTTAGCATCATAATTAAAACATATAATATGTTATATAATTTTTAAAGTGTCCATGAATTTGATATGTTATCCCAAAAAAAGGTTTATCAATATTTTTTTGAATGTATGTAAATAGGAATTATGTCTAATTCTAAATATTGGTTTTCTAATTTTAAAAAAAAAATTATAATTGATTTTGGTAAGATCGTGAGTTAAGATGGAGCTAGGGTACTTTAATTCCCCTTTCAAAGAGTCTATATTTCAATAATAACTTGAAGCTATTTTTATTTTAAACATTTTTACTTCAATTTGACCAAGTAAAAATATTTTGAAGTTACTAATTTTTTTTTCTTTTAATTTTAATTTTTAAGTATTTTGACAAAGTCAAAATATTTAACGACAACATCCCTTCTATACTGAACCTTTTAGATATTGGTTTTCTAATTAAAAAAAAAATATTATAATTGTATTTGGTAGATCGTGAGTTAAAATGGAGCTAGGGTACTTCAATTCCCCTTTCAAATAGTCTATATTCCAATAATAACTTGAAGTTATTTTTATTTTAAACATTTTTTTTATTATTTTTACTTTATTTTGACCAAGTAAAAATATTTTGAAGTTACTAATTTTTTTTGTTTTAATTTTAATTTTTATATATTTTGACAAAGTCAAAATATTTAAGGACAACATCCCTTCTATACTGAGCCCTTCTCAATGTGAAGAGACACCTCTCAATGCCAAGAGACACTCAATATAGATAAAAGTCTTTAATAAAAATTAATTATTATGAACTGTAAAACTAAAAATATAATATTTTTTAGTCCTGTGGACAGCTCAATTGGTAATCTTAGATATATGAAATCTTTGAAACTCTAGGGAGACCCTGGTTCAAATCCCCCTATTTGTGATCTAGTTTAGAGAGAGTAAGATAAATGATAGACCCAAAATGTTTACTAGAAATTACATGTAAGACAAATTAATTTAGGTCACAAAACAAAAATATAAGATTTTCAACTACAATAAAAAAATAAACATAATTAATTTATGTATATTTTAATAAAAAATATTATGAATAATAAATTAAAAGTATAAGATTCTCCAGTAAAAAATATATTTACCTAATCACATTTTACAAATATATTCATTTTACTAAGAATATATGAAACTTTTATAAAAACAAATGAGTCTACAAATAAATATATGAAACATTTATAAAAATAAATGAATCTAACAACATCACTTGCATATGAATCATTCATTAAATTCATGAATCATTCATTAAATTCATTAAATTAAATAAATTTAATAGAATGGAGATTCACAATTAATTTTATCCATCCTTTTTATTTCTGTAATTCATATAAAACCCTAAAAAATTGCTAAAGAGTTGGGTTTGGGCCCTAATCTTTTTTTCGGAGAAATTAACCTTATTATGGATCCATATTATGGCATGACCATATGCTTAGTTCGGAGCAATGGATCGTCCACACCAAATTATAGGTTATGGTGATGCTCCCATAACAATAGGAAATGGAGGTGTTAAACATTTTCATAATGTGATGAATGTAGCTGCCATTAAGAAGAATTTAATATTTGTTTCTACCATAAGAGATTAGAATTTGAAGGTAGAGTTTTTGAAGTCACACTATTTGTGAAATATATGTAGGACCACTTCAAGGTTGTTGTTGCACATGTGAGAGTCGGAGGCTTATATAAGCTTTATGCGACAAGAAAAAGGTCATCATGGCATCTACAACCATGACAATCGAAGCTCTTTGGCACTAAAGCTATGGTCACCTTAATTATCATGACTTTTTGATATTTCAAAAAGAAAAAATGGTAGAGTGACTTTCATTATTAAAGAATGAATATTCTTCATCTGAATGGTGTGCATTAGGGATAATTCATAAGGAGGAATTCCCTATTAATACATATAAAAGAATAAGGGATGTTTTGGAATTTGTGCATACAGATGTATGTCAGTCTATATAGACTAGATTATTTGGAGGAGCATATTATCTTTTGATATGCATTGATGATTGCAAAAAATATACATGGGTTTAATTTGTGAGAATGATAGTGATGTATTGGAATATTTTAAAGAGTTTAAGAGATAGTGGAGAAGCAAATAGGAAAATACATCAAAATCCTCTGATCTGATCAAGGGATAGAATATAGATTAGGTGCGTTTGTCAAGTAATGCAAAGCTCGTGGAATTATAAAATAGCACAGGGTGCCACATACTCCATAGCAGAATATAGTAGCTAAAAGGAAGAACATGACCTTGGTGGTATGTACGAGGAGCATGATGAAAGGTAAAAAGCTTACTAATTTTTTTTGGGCTAAAGTTGTTACTACAATTGTTTATTTAAAAGATAGAAGTCCAACAAAATGTTTAAACCATAAGACTCCATTTGAATCTATTTATAGTTATAAACCAACAGTAAAACATTTGAGAATACTTAGAAGCAAATCTTTTCCTAATGTTCTGAAAGAAGATAGGAGGAAACTTGATGCCAAAGCTATCAAGTGTATGTTTGTTGGTTACTGTTATGATCATAAGGAAAACAAAATGTTTGATCCCTCTACACATAAATTCTTTGAAGGTATATATTTGTTGGTCCATGCATATGAAGGCCACAAGGAGGACAACTACAATGGCATATCCCTCATGATCTTGATGATGTCAAAGAAGAAGTTAATGGCAAACAAGAGCAGAAACAAGAGGAATAATATAGTGATATGGGCATCTCAAGTTATGAAAGCAAACCTGGGGGCATTGAGTCACCACAAAGTAGGAGATAGAATGAGAGCAATGAACTCCCAAGAAGATCAACATGCCAAATTCAACCACCTATACGATGTAAATATTATGCCTTGATGACTAACATGTTGAATGCCATAGAACCTTTGAAATTTAAAGAAGCGAGTGAGCATGTGGAATGGAGAAATGTAATGAAGGAAAAATACCATTCAATAGTAAGAAATGATACTTGGGAATTAATTGAATTGCTGACGTATAAGGTATTGATAGGATGCAAATGGTTGTTCAAAACCAAATTTAAAGATGGTGCAAGTATGGATTAAAATAAGCAAGTTTGGTTGCCAAAGGTCATTCACAAAATCAGGAATTGATTATGATGAAACCTTTGCACTTGTAGCTAGCTTAAATGTAATTAGATTGATTGCTTTAGCTACAAAACGTATATGCAAACTTAATTTTCTAATATAACTCTTTGTGTAGTGTTACCTGTGAAGAAATTTTGTTGTGGCGAATTCTCAAAGATGTTAGAGAAGAAAAAAACATCTCAATGATTATAAAGTGTGAAAATTAGAGCTCCATCAAATTGGCAAACAATATTGTGTACCATAGAAGATAAAAACATATTCAGTCCCATTACCATTTTGTTTGGGAAAATATGCAATCTAAAGAAATTACTTTAATTTATTGTAATATTAGCGATAATGTGGTTGAAATATTTATAAATCCTCTTGGAAAGGAAAACTATGAATCATTTATAACTATGTTAGGTGTGGTAGAAAAACATTTCTCCGTTAAGGGGGGAGACTTCAAATAATGGAGAATTGTGGAGTTTTGTAGATTTTATTATTGTTAGTTTCTTGTAGTGTTATAATAAGATTGCAGTTAAAATTGCAGTTTTTAATAAGGCTCTAGATCCTATTTATGTTATTCAAAATCCTCAATAAATTTGTATTCCTATAAATGTACGTGCTTTGTTTTTGAATGAATCAAGTTGGAAGTGTAGGTCGTGTCTAGGTTGAATAAGCCTTATCTGAAACCTGCGCATCTATTTTTCCATATTTGTCTTCCATTAAATGCTCTGTATTTTTAATGGGTGAGTAGAAATGTTGAGATTTGCAGATGGAGTAGGTGTCGTTGAGAAGGATCGGGACGATTACCAGTCCTTGCACAAACTGAATAATTAATTAATATTTTTCTTCTGTGTTATCGTGCCGTAAATATTGGCACTGGGAGTATCGGGTGTCTTCGTTTTCATTCAATCTAGGATATATTTTTTTTGATTAGTATTTTAAATATCTTGTAATGAAAATGTCAATGAATTGCTAAGACCTACATGTTGGAGACATTTTATATCTTTGTCTATTTGAGCACTACAGTAACTATTGAGGTACGTCATAAATATTATAAACTATTTATACCAGGATGTATTTGTAACTTATTTTGTAAGTAATTGTGCTCATTAAATCTAAAAAATAACAACACCTTACTTGGAAGAAGACCATTTTACTACACCTGCGTTCTATGCATCCACAAATCTCGCACTAAAAGAAAAAAATCCTTAGTAGAATGGAGTTGAGAAGCAGTTACATGACATAGTAATAAGCCATGCTCACGCCGCTTCTCCTTTTCCTTTTTTGATGCTCTAAATCCAAGAAGATTTGGAAGAATACTGATGTAGTGCTCACTCTTCAGACCAACATAGTAGAGAATCATTTCATTTATAAAACAAATAGATTAGAAAACCAATATACGTAGAAGCAATAATACTACATCAAACTTAGAAGTTACCATCGAAAACTTTAACAACAAACATAAACCAGGCTAACAATGAAGGTTCATCGAAAACCTACCATAACTCTTACACCACTTGTTATACCTGCCAAGGTAAGTATATAGCGATCGGTATGTCGCTGACCGCATATTAATTCTATTGACTTGCTTTTTATATCACCCATTTAACCAAAGTTTCTTTGTGGCTGAGCATCGCAGGTAGGGATGATAACGTTTAAGCAAAGTTTCATAGCTATTTGATTGGGAAAGAAGAGTGGAACTCTTATAGCAACTTCGTTTTAGATTACCTGATTAGGGCATTGTTGGAATTAATGCTTACATTCCATATTTGAGAAATTGGTTTGTGATGGTTGAGAAATTCTCTCAACCACTCTCTCTAAATTAGGAATAAGTTGGATCTCAAAAACTCTATTTAATAGAGTGATCTGAATGTAATCCGGGTGTGTGAGTGTGATTGCACACACACCATTTGTGCATAATATATGATTTAGTTTCTGTGATTGTGTGATTTTAGCTGTTTCTATCATGGTATCAGAGCACAGGATCAGAGGCCTGTGTATTGTGAGTCTAGATCCATTTTTTTTGTTTGTCCATCATAATCGACATTGTTTTTATTTCTGTCTTTTAATGCCCGGTGCTGAACGCAAACACAAGACAGGTATGTTGGACCTGCCAGAGAGCTGTATATCTGCCATTTTCTCCTTTACTATGCCGCGCGACATTAGCAGACTGTCAGTTGTCTCCAAGCTCTTCAAATCTGTGTCCTATTCGGACGATCTCTGGAACAAATTCCTTATGCCTGGCTTTATCCAAATTGCTTATTATTACTATTTTTCAAACGGTTCGATGCCCAAAACTTCTTTAAACAGTACAAGTGATATAGCATCTGTGAATTTTTTTAGAGAAAATGGAACGAAAGGGGTGTCACCAATATGGTCGGATCTGAAGATAATGGTTGCAGAAGCGAAGAAAGTGATGGGAATTCGGAGCTTTCAGATATTTGTAGCTCAAGGGGTCATGGGATCATTTCCATGGTCGGCTCTATCGTTTGTACCCATGTGGCTGGAGCTCATTGGCTTCTCTCATGAAGAGACTGCATTTCTGATGACTCTGTTTACCGTGGGGTGTTCCCTGGGTGGATTGTTTGGAGGGCGAATGAGGGACGTTATTGCCAGACGCCTTCCAAATGCTGGAAGGATTATTCTTTCGCAAATAAGTGCAGGTCTGGCTATTCCTTTGAGTGCAGTTCTGCTGCTAGTTATGCCTCGTGATCCTTCTACTGGGTTGGCACATGGCCTAATGTTTTTCATCATGGGAATCTTCATATCATGGAACGGAGCTGCCACCAACAATCCCATATTTGCAGAAATTGTACCTGAAAAGGAAAGAACAACTATCTATGCCTTGGACCGATCATTTGAAACAATCCTCTCATCCTTTGCTCCGCCAGTGGTTGGCATTCTGGCCCAACATGTACACGACTCCAGATTCGAGGTACTTGCGGAATTAACAGTGGTTTCGTGGTTGGAGGTCCGTGGTCAAATCGACTGCAGGCTTTTGTCTCCGGATACCAACTACAGAGTGGTGTTTGTCCTTAAATTCAGAGAACGTCAGTTTGGGTGGACAATGCCAGTTACTTTTTCAATTACAACGCCGGACAGAGAACAGATGGAAAATACATTTGTGATTATATTAGTTTAATTTCCATTATTATAAAATGTTTTGAAGAAATCAAGAAGTAGTAGGAAGGCTCAATATGGATGGTTGTCCAGATAGTATGGCAGTTGCGGATGTAGGGAAGGATCCCTCATTAGTGGTAGACGTGGTGGTTTCCTAATGAGGTTATGTGACAGATTGGGATGCTGTCCAGTAATTGACTTTGGGAGGTCCTTGATTCGGGAGTTGAGGAAGGGAACTTGGGAATCCAACTTGCCAACTACACCTTTCCGAGGGTTATGAGGCAACTTGATGGAGCATCTACTGATAAGCTTGATTATTTTGTTATTTTCATGTAATGTAATCATTAAGGGGGGATGTTGGAATTAATGCTTACATAATTTGAGAAATTGGTTTGTGATGGTTGAGAAATTCTCTCAACCACTCTCTCTAAATTAGGAATAAGTTGGATCTCAAAAACTCTATTTAATAGAGTGATCTGAATGTAATCCGGGTGTGTGAGTGTGATTGCACACACACCATTTGTGCATAATATATGATTGAGTTTCTGTGATTGTGTGATTTTAGCTGTTTCTATCAAGCATTAACTTTACCGCATTAACCTAAGTTCCATCTTTAAACTCATTAAATTTTAGAAGATCATATCCTATGCTTGAGTTCGAGCTTTAAAGTCATTATATAAATTTTCGATGATTATATCCTATATTTTACTTTGGGGTCAGCTTGTGTTTTTAGCTTTAAACTCATTACATTTTTGAAGATCATTATTCTATGTTTTATTTTGAGGTCAACAATGTTTTTACATGCAATCGATATCATTTGGCAGGCATGCCATCCGCAACGCAACGACCAGTTTTTATAACAAGCAGTGTATCTGTAAATCATTTCATAGAATCTAATAATGTAACCAACTCACAAGCTATTGCCCATAAAAAAATACAACAAACTTAAAGTTGAATTTCGTCTTTTGGATTAATCACATCGTTACGATCGGGTCGACGTTTCAAACCAACTAATGGGGTTCATCCTAGGGACAAGGTGAGAAATCAATTGATCTGAAAGAATAAATAGCATGGGTGCATCATTGTGGAGGGTTAGCCGTTTAAAATTATCCGTTGGTGAAATCATTACTAAGGAAAGAAAAAATTATTTAAGAATAAGTGATAAAGAGATGTTTATTAAATTATTTAATATTTAGTTAAAAACTAGCTCTTATGTAATAACTAAATGTAACTTAAAGTTGGCTAATAGTTACAAGATATTGTGCAAGGTGTCTAACATAAAACCTAAACCTGACTAATCATGGTTGATTAAACATGTGTATATACACATCATAACACATACATCATTTATTTCTATAACACGTATTTTCTGCACACATTTTCTTCATAAAGTCTAACTCGCATCCAATTTGTAGCCAACTCAAAACCACTGCCTAGGAAATTGAATGGCCAACCTTAATACTGGCTAATAGTGTGGACATATTGACAAGTGTAGACACATATAGATCTCTCATGTCAATTAATTTTTAAAGTAGTGGGTAGTATTGAGATATTAATCTCACTGTCAAGTAGCTATCAGTTAGGTGTTATCAGATTTGATTCTGTTGTCTGCTAGGTGTCATAGGTAGTTCAGTTTTCCTTCAGTTCTAATCCATAGGTGTTGAGTTTTACTTCAATAATTTATTATTGATGTTTACAATGTAATCTGTTTAATCCTTAAAAATTTTGAGAAGAGAAATCTCTGCTCCACTTTTCAGTGTCATTCTTTGTCATCGTATCAGAGATTAAACTACGTAAGACTCTTTGATAGAGCAATAGAGATCATAGTAGTTTGCATAAGACTCCTTGTGAGAGAAGCAACATAAGCGAAATTAAAAAAATAGAGAGAGAGAAAGACTCTTTTAGAGAGAAGAATACAAGTCGATTTTTTATTTTATTCTTTTGGTTGAAGCTATAACGCGCCTTGCTAATATTTATCAGAGTATTATAACACCTGAAAGCTTAGTATAGAACCGCGTTTTCACTGATTTCAAAAAATAATTTCACACTGTACCTAGATAATGTTCACTTGACTGTAAGGACACTTCACAACTTACAACATCACTTGCCATCTTTGGAGAGATTCTTGTCTAGAAGTAGGGATGAAGGTAAACATAGAAAAGACCAAGGTGATGTGACAATAAAAAAACAAAGGAACTCCTCATACAAATACTAATAATTGGATTTCACTGATTCAGTGAGAGATTGAATAGAGATATGTGCGCAAGGAAGAGGTGGGGTGATTGGAACACGTTGTTCTTCCTATTCTAGGAATTGATCACCCCTGTGCTACTATATGAGCTTGAGTTGTGGAATGTACATATCTTTAGAAACTGATGGAATCATATGGACACACCATGAGGATAAAAAATAATTTTATTACAATAGATTTTTTTGATAGTAAAAAAGCAACACCCCTTGTGAGATACTATTGGCTCAAACTACCTTGAAACACTTAGAGTTTGTGCTGCGAGCCATATCACTATCAAAAAAAGTTGTTCTCTTTTCAGATCTAAATGTAACCCTTGCCATGACCTATTATAATATCACAAGAGCTTAGAAATAATTTGAAAAGAGACAAATAGGAGTGGGGGTGGGAGGGGGTGGGGGTGAGGTAATGTTTCCCCCCTCATGTTTTCTTTTGTCCCCCTAAAAAGAGAGCATGGGGAGTTTCAAATGATGTTTCCTCATCTCCAAGGGTTGTAGGGAGAATGCCCCTACCTTGGGGAATACATCAGCTTATAAAGGAGAATTCTAAACCCATATTGAAAAACTCAGTGTACGCTTGTCACCTAACAAAAAACAACTGTCATTTTACAAAGTGGTATTTCTTAGGGGAGAGAATTTAATATTTAAAAAATGCCTCTTTTTAGATCAAAGAGTTTGATGATAGTATGAGGTATATTTGATACAATATTAAATAAAATGAGTATACATCGAGTGGCATGCTATGAATATGAGAAAATCAAAAAAATGTTTTTGTCTTCAATGGGTGGAGATTCATGGGGGAACACTGTCACTGCTCAAACGTGTTAGAAATTATAACCATGTATTTTGCATGATCCTCTTTATCATTTCAAAATGTTATCTAAATTTTAAAAATAGTTAGAAAAATATTTTGTTGCTACGAGTGCGTTGGGAAAAGTGCAAAGCAAGCAATACCGCTTGTCAAGTGGAAGAGAATCATTAAACTAAAGAGAGAGGTTGGATGGGGCACAAATATCTAATCCTTTTTCAAATGATTTAGAAGCTAACAGGACTTGCAGGAATCATCAGTTGAGAAGGATTGTCACAATTTATCGTGACAATGAAGTACGTTCATCCCCTTGACATTAAAAAGTCTATAAGGTGTTTAAGAAAACTTGCCACGAGAAGTTTAATCAGTTGGAGAGCAATGGGCGGGACCATTTTCATAACATCTCATAGGGGATCATTTGGTTTAGATGGTTGGTAAAATTTAGCAAGGGAGGTTACAAACTAGCCCTTGGGTTGGGGGTTTGGAGAATCCTAGATATAGACGGATTTAATGGAAAATATTCATTTTCAAAAATTGATTTTCCTAGATAATGTTATCATAAAAACAATGCTTTGGTCTCAAATTGGAAAAGAATAGATCAGTTAGGGTTGCAGAATGATCTGGATGAGAAATGGAGAACATATGTATCACACTCATAAATAGTATTAATATAATTTCAAATTGGTATGGGCTACAAAAATGTTAGCAGGTGAGTACATAGCCGACAAAGGTTATCATATGGATTTATCACTTACTAGAACAACGGAAGGGAATGGAAGCTTGGAGGTGGAATCTAATTTGGAAATTACAGAATCATCTTATGCTAAGGATATTTATGTTTCTTATTCCAAAATCTAAGAAACAAGGCGCTGACCTAGGAGAATCTAAAAAAGAGGTCATGGCAAGGTTCAAGGTACTATACATTATGTAAGGAAAACTCAAAAAGTGATCTTCATGTTTTTTATTGAACTGCCACTTCATTTTAGAAGTCTAGATAGGCTAAAAGTACTAACAGGAGTCAAAGGAAAATCGAAAGGAAACTCAGTGAAGGGAGAAATTGAAGCTAGCTAGAGATCAATGAGACAAGGAAAGACCATCATTCTCCTCCCCTTTTTGTGCTACAAGCCATATCACTATCCACAAATGTTTCTATCTTTCAGGATTTGAACGTAACCCCTGCTTACAAAGGATCTTAGAAATCATTTGAGAAGAGACATAGATGGGGGGGCATGGTGAGGTAATGTTCTTTCCTCATGTTTTCTTTTGTCCCCCTAAAAAGATATCATGGTGAAATGTTTCAAATGAGGTTTCCTCATATTCTAGGGTTGGATGGAGTATTCCCCTACCTTGGGGAATGCATATTATTATAAAGGAGAAATCTAAACGTGTATTGAACTACTCAATGTATGTCTATCAACCAACAAAAATGAACTATCATTTTAGAAAGTGGTATTTCTTTGGGGAGAGAATTTAATCTAAAAATAAAATCCTCTTTTTAGATCAGAGAGTTTAATGATAGTATGAGGTATGTTTGATACAAGCTTAAGGACAATGAATATACATCCAGGTATAGGTTATGAATATGAGAAAATCAAGAAAATATTTTCTTGCTAAAATGGGTGGCACTTGATGGCGAAACACCACCACTACTCAAAAGTCTTAGAAATTATACCTGTCTTTTGCATGTTCCTCTTTATCATTTCAAAATTCAATATTAGAAAGTTGTGTGGAAGGCATTTTGCATATCTCTGATCAACATGTGATCGCTTTGGATTGTGGGTTTGGGCTAAGTACAAATAATTCAATAGAAGTATGGGCAGGCCACCTTATGGGGACCATTGCGTTTCAAAATGGTATTCAACCAAAAAGGTACTAGAAAAAGATATTTAAAAACAATCATGCTCTCTTTCAGGATTTGATTTCAACCCCTACCATGACCTATTATGATATCAAAGGATCTTACAAATCATTTGAGAAGAGGGAAACAAGGAAAAATAGAGGGAATTATGTGATTTTCAATTGAATATGACCATTCCTTATGGCCTGTTTGATGGGGCCAAAAATCAGGATGCCATAGAAAGTGGGGAATAAGCCATTTTACATATCTCTTATCAACATGTGATCACTTTCGAAGATGGCTTGGGGACAAGTACAAATAATTCAACAGAGGTATGGGTAGGCCGCCTTCTAGGTACCATTTCATTGGAAAAAAAAATTCAAGAGAAAGATACTGGAAAAAGGTATTCAAAAGAAAGGTATTTTAAAAAGATATTAAGGCCCTTGGATTCCATGTATCCAATCCGTACTTTCCAAAAGAATGTTGTTTTGTAGATATTAGATTACATATGCTTTTGGTTTTTACATTAATGAGCTTTCCACTACTACAATTTAATCACACTAGTGTACTTACCATCCCGATTGACCTTTTTTGTCATCTTCTGTATGATGATTATATTTTCTTACTTATAATAGGAACTAAAGAAAAGAGGTGTATGGGGATCCATAAGGTTCTCCATAATGCAATAGATTTGAAGGCCGAATTTTAGTCCATCCATTTTCATCATATTTTCAGGAAACATGAATAGGAAGTAGACAAGCTACCAAAGCAGGATTGAATTGATACTGTAAATTATTTATTAGTGAAATCATCTCAAAATGGGATTGAGGTCCTTCTTCCAATTATGATTGTTAAATGAAATTTTGGTGATGGATTAAATAAGCAGAAATAATGTTTGTTTTTTGTGGGGTTTCTAAACTTTCATGACATTTTATATATGATTTAGTATTCATGGGGTTCTTCAGGATTCTCTTGATGCCTTGGATTGGACTGATCTATTGTATCTCTTTTATTTTAGGTAATGGAAAGAGATACACATTTTTCTATGGATAAACAATATATAATGATCTGTTGTAGGGGCCTTGTGATGCATGAATCGCAAAATAATATTGATTAGGCTACCATGTGTCCAATTTCAATGAAAAAATACGAGCTCCATATATAACAATATCTCTTGCCAGAAGAAGATATGTTTCTTGCTATGTATCTCATAATAGTGTTCCACAGATCCCATTAACTCTAATTGTGACATTTTCAGTCCCTACAGACCGTGTCTCAGTCGGTAATAATGTTTAACTTCATTCATTCAGGGTGGTGTCTAGCGTTCACATGATTCTTCATAGCAGAAGTTTTATAGTGGTGGTAGTTATCCATGGTGGGTTGTGTTATATTCTTTCCACAACTAGCCTATGTAGTTAATCAGGGGTTAGAGGGGGGTGGAGTCCCCCCTTTGTTGCGCAGTGGGGGGGTCACAGTGGGGGTAGCAGCCCCCCTGTCCAAGGGGTTTGAGGGGGGTGGGTAGCCTCCCTCTACGGGGTCCAGGGAAACACCCCAAGAAATTAATTTTTGAACCCTATATTAGGTTGGAAAGACCTACCTATGGTTTTGTGCATGGTTTTCGTACATGGTTTTGGACGCGATGGTTTTCGGTCCATGGTTTTGGACATGATGGTTTTCGTTCCATGGTATTGGATGCTTCGGCATATATAAATATGTATTGTAACATTTAAAGGAACATAATGAAAAATCAAGCTGGTAGTACAGGTTTTGGGATCCTGGGGAAAATCTCTTTGTATATGTGTTTTATGTGTTATTTTCTCACATTATTTATTTTCTATGTTTTAGAATTGGTATGTAGGTGTTTGTATAAGGGGTTAAAACCTACATTTGGTATCAGAGTTGTTTTGGCTTCAAGGGGATGCCTTTGTTGCTGAGGGGTTTTGCTCGGGCCTATGGTAGACCTTTTTCAGTGGCAGATCTGCAGGATCGATTCTGGTGGTGAAAGAAGATGGTGAGTAGTAGAAAGATAGAGATCAAGAAATTTAATGGTCATAGTTTTGGGTTGTGGAAACTCAAGATGGAGGATATATTTGTGGATAAAGATCAGTGGATCATGGTAGATCCAGGTACTAAACCAACAAGAGCGTCTGATGAAGAATGGAAGAAGTTGGATCGGAAGGCAAAGAGCACAACACGATTGTGTGTCTCAAATTCAGTATTGTTGAATGTATCATGGGAAGCTATGGCTAAGGCTTTTTGGGACAAGTTAGGGACTTTGTACCAATCTAAGTCTCTAGTGAATAAACTGTTCCTACAGAAAAAGCTATATAACTTGAGGATGAAAGATGGAGACTTGGTGACAGAGCATCTGAATGCATTTAATATTGTGGTAAGTCAATTATTATCTGTTGATATTAAAATTTCATATGAAGATAAGTGCATCAGTTTGTTGTGTTTTCTACCAGATTCATGGGATATTCTGGTTATTTCTATAGGTAGCAATACACTGCCTTCTAGTCTGATCAAATAGTCTCATCCTCACTGATGGAGGAGATGAGATAGAAAAATATGGAGAGACAGAATGGTGAAGCCGAGTCTGTACGAGGACAATCCCAGAACAAAAACAAAAATAACACATCGAGTGGGAGATCTAAATATAGAGAGAGATCTAAATCTTGAGGAAAACCTGTAAAGGTAGTTTGATGGAAATGCGGAAAGGAAGGGCACTACAAAAGGGACTATAAATCTAAATCTCCTGATAAATCAAAGGGATCTGATGATGGTCCTTCTAAAGAGGTCAAAAACACCTCAAATGAAGGTGGGGATGTGTACCTGGCTTCTTCGAGTACACATGTAGATCATGAAGCATGGCTGATTAACTCAGGTGCATCCTTTCACTTCACTCCCCATAGAGAATGGTTTTGTGAGTATGAGAAATACGATGGTGGTGAAGTCTTCTTAAGGGATGATAGGAAGGCGAGAATCATTGGTTGCATAAAATTAAAGTTGAATTTGCAAGGTGGAAGGGTTATAACACCTCTGAGTGTTTTTCATATTCCTGCATTGGCCATAAATGTGAATTCTGTAAGCAAGCTGGATGATGCAGGTGTAAAAATAGTGTTTGAGAAGGATACCTTCAAGACGGTTGGGGGAGCATTGGTATTGATGCGAGGAGTTCATATTGGAACTCTGTACAGGCTGTAAGGTAGCAATGTTGTCGATGGGTGCAATTGTTCTGTGGTTCCTGAAAGTGCAGCAGAAAATCTAGTGGTCTCCGGAGAGAAGACCATGTTGTGGTATCAAAGGCTTGGACATATTGGAGAGAAGGGCCTTCAAATATTTCATGGTAAAGGTATGGTAGAAGGTATGAATAATAGCTCTCTATCTTTGATTTCTGTGAAAATTGTGTATATGGGAAGCAGAATCGGGTGAGTTTCCCCTCTGGTGGTAAGAGGGCAAAACATATATTAAAACTTGTGCAGAGTGATGTGTTTGGACCTGTGAAGGTTCCATCACTCGGTAAGTCTATGTATTGTGTATCATTTATTGATGACTTATCAAGGAATACATGGATATATTTCCTTAAGAAGAAATCTGAAGTCTTTGACAGGTTTAAAGAATTTAAGGCTCTGGTGGAAAACTAGACAGGGAAGAATATAAAGGTGTTAAGGACAGATAACAGTGGAGAGTTTTGCAGTGAGGAATTTGAAGAATTCTATAAGAAGTGTGGTATAGCATGGCAGAAGACTACTCCATACACACCTAAGAAAAATGGAGTTGTAGAAGGAATTAACAAGATGTTGATGGAAAGGGCAAGACGCATGCTCAGTGGTGTCAGGTTAGGATAGGAATTATAGGCAGAGGCGATGGACATAACATGTTACCTGGTCAACAGTGCACCTTCATCAGTGTTGGAGGATAAGAATCCACAAGAGGTATGGACTGGTAAGAAACCCTCCCTTTCACATCTGAGGGTATTTGGATGTGATGCATATGTACATGTTCCAAAGGAGAAAAGAACCAAGTTGGATAGTAAATCTGAAAAATGCACCTTTATTAGGTATAAGGATGGTTTAAACGGTTATAAGCTTTGTAACCCCATAACAAGGAAGGTTGTGTACACCCGAGATGTGGTCTTCAAAGAGGTGAAAGATGTTATTAAACATGAAGTCCAACCAAAGGAACCTGAGAAGATAGAGTTTGAGCTTAAGGAGGAAGAATCCGACTCTACAATAGAAGAGGAATTAGAAGATTAAGAGCCTCAAACTCTGGGTGTGAGAAGATTAGTTTGAGAAATAAGGCAGCGAGAAAGGTATAGTACATCTGCTTTCTATTAAAAATTTTCTTCATCTATTACTAATAATGATCCCGGAACTATGAAGGAAGCAGTAGATTGAGAGGATGGCAAACTCTAGAAAGAGGCCATGCTTGATGAAATGGTATCTTTGCACAAAAATGAAGCTTGGGATCTAGTGGAGTTGTTGGCTGGAAGGAAACCCATTGGTAGTAAATGGGTGTTCAAGAAGAAGAAAAATGCAGAAGGAAAGGTGGAGAAATACAAAGCTCGGTTGGTAGCAAAAGGTTATTCCCAGGTGTCAGGAATTGATTTTGGTGATATTTTTTCTCCTGTTGCCAAGGTAACTTCTATTAGATTATTTTTATTTGTTGCTGCTGCTTTTGATTTTGAGGTAGAACAGACGGATGTGAAGACATCATTTCTTTACGGGGATCTAGAAGAGGACATATACATGAAGCAACCTGAAGGCTTTGTGATGAAGGGTAAGAAAGGACTAGTATGCAAGTTAAAGAAGTCTCTGTATGGGTTAAAACCGTCACCAAGGATGTGGTATCAAAAATTCGATACAATTATACAGGGACTTGGATTCACTAGAAGCAAAGCAGATCACTGTGTGTATTTTAAATTAATTGGTGACCGTGTTATTTATCTGGTCTTTTATGTGGATGATATGTTGCTGTTTGGAAATGACAAAGAAATTATCCAGGATTTGAAGACCTAATTTTTCTCCAAATTCGACATGAAATATATTTGTGCTGCAAACTATATTTTGGGAATGGAAGTTAAAAGAGATCAGGCAAAGAGGAAGCTCTAGTTAAACTAGAGGAAGTATGCCAAGACAATATTGCAGAGGTTTAATATGCATGATAGTAAACTAGTGAAGTTTCCTATTCCTGTAGGTGTAAAGTTATCTGTTGAACAATGTCCCAAGACACAAGAAGGGGAAGAGGACATGTCCCGCATTCCATATGAAAGTGTAGTGGGTAGCCTGATGTATGCAATGGTTTATACTAGACCAGACATTACACATGCAGTGGGAGTATTGAGCTGGTTTATGTCAAAACTAGGGAAGGAGCAATGGACAACAGTGAAGCAAGTTTTTAGGTATTTTCGTAGCACTAGTGATTATGTCTTGTGCTACCAAGGAAGACCAAGATTGGACAGAGTGTTGGATATTCATGGCTTTGTTGATGCAGACTGGGTTGAAGATCTGGATTAGAGAAGATCTACAAGTGGGTATGTGTTTAACCTATTTGGAGGTGCAGTCAGTTGGATGAGTAAGAAACAATCTGTAGTGGCACTATCAACTATAGAGGCAGAATACATGACAGCCACTCATGCAAGCAAGCAAGCAGCTTGGTTGCAGAGATTGTGTTCAAGTATGGGGTTAGTACAGGGAGCTATAAGGATAGACTGTGATAGCCAAAGTGCAATTTTCATGGAAAAGAACCCTGCTTATCATTCAAAGGTAAAGCAAATTGATGTTCAGTATCACTTTTTGAGGGATGTGATAGAAGACCAAAAAGTGTTGCTAGTAATGGTGGACACTTTCATGAATATTGTATATGCATTGACAAAATATATGAGCTCTGAGAAGTTCTCTTGGTGTAGAGAAACAATGGGCATTGTAGTGCTAGATAAATGACTAAGCTCTCTTGTGGCCCCCTGTGGAAAGAAAACAAGAAGTGAGAGAATTTTGGGTTATGTTATATTCTTTCCAATACTAGCCTATGTAGTTAACCGGGGGGGTAGAGGGGAAGCAAAGCTCCCCCTCGTTGTGTTGATTTTATAGTGAGGGGGTTAGAGGGGGGGAAACAACCCCCGCTATCCATGGGGTTTGAGGGGTGCGGGTAGCCCCCCTCTACGGGATCCAGGGACCGTATATTAGGTTGGGCAGACCTACCTATGGTTTTGTGCATGGTTTTTGCACATGGTTTTGGATGCGATGGTTTTTGGTCCATGGTTTTGGATGCGATGGTTTTCAGTCCATGGTATTGGATGCTTTGGCATGTATAAATATGTATTGTAACATTGAAAGGAACATAATGAAAAATCAAGCTGGTAGTCCTGGTTTTGTGATCCAGGGGAAAATCTTTTTGTATATGTGCTTTATGTGTTATTCTCTTGCATTGTTTATTGTCTGTGTTTTAAAATTCGTGTGCAGGTAATTCCGTTACGGGGTTAAAACCTACAATCCCCCTTAAGAAAGTGATGAAAATGTTACACTTTGCCTCAAACAACCATCTAGAAGCTCAACTTTTTTATCTCACTAATCCTATCCTACTTGTATTATTTTTGCATTGGCATCTCTGCTTGCAGTATCCCAGTTTACTAGTGTTGCACATCAACTTGTATGTGTATAATAATTGAAAATTAAGCACTATAGTATTCCGGAAGGTTTTAAGAAGGAGTGGATTAAGTCCTTCCTATTTTAGAGTGGTTTAATGATCAAATGCATAATGGGGTCACTGACTGGAAGTCCAATGATTTAAGGGCTAGGGGCAGATGGTTTTCTCAGGAAAATCATTAAACACAACAATAAAAAGGGAAACATTCTTACCCTGGTCTTGGGATGGTTGAGGAAGTTATAAATGAGGACAAAGCAAGTAATGACATTAAATAAATTTGAAGATAAAGTTTACTATTTGAGTAACCACAATCTAATTAGGGGAGTCATAGGTTTCTCACCATTTGAAATAACTCTGAGATTGTAAATATCAACAGAATGGGTGAAAGAGGGTAAGGTCAATCTAAACCTATGCAAAAAGGATTTTTTTTACTGTTGTCGTCTCTAGTAAGGAAGAGAGGCAAGTTATTTGATGGGGGCCCATATTTTCTACATGTCATGGGACTATTCATTCACTACTTGAAATATGATTTCGATTCTAGTTGAAGGATCTCTGGAATTAACCACTAGTGTAGGTAAGACATTCCATTTGTAATTTTCATGTGAATAGATTTTGAAGCAATGGAAACTTGTTGGGAAATTTTTTTATCCTTGGAGATGAAAAGGGAAAAAATAATGACAACCACATATGTGAGGTTTTATTTTTATTTAGATATATCGAAACGAATAAAGTATGTGACAGACAAGTTTATTTCTAGCAAAGCCTTAGTTTAATAAGGATTGCAAGCAAGCTTAGGCAGCATACACAAACTAAAACAAGAATGAGAACCTTACGACATAAAAGTTTTTCATAAAGAAAAAAATATCACATTTGTAAGATTTGGCAAGAAAAATTGCTAAATACGGAAAGGAAAAACCCCAGAACAACTAGGAAAGAAATGTAGGTGAGGAAACCAGGGTAGGAAACAAATATAACACCATAACAATGGTCATACAACACAAAAACCATTTATAAGTATTAGGAACCCATCCTTCAGGAAAATTCCACCAAAAACTAGCTTGAAGGGGATAGTTTTGAAAGTTAGAAGTGAAGGTAGGAATTATAAGAATGGTATTGGGAAAAGTGAAAACCATTCAAAGGCTTTCAGGTAGAGCACTTGAAATGGGGTAAGGTTCACTTCAAATATCATATTATTCCATCACTTAGATTTTGAAGGAATTTTCCCCATACAAATTAACAACAAGACTTATTTTTCCCATTTCTAAAGCCAGTAGGAGAGTTAAACTATTGAAAGCAACAGTGGAAACTAAAATAACTTCATGATCAGCCCATTATTCTACTCTTTTGTTAGAGGAATGGTAGAAAGGAAAATCAACAAATAAATAAATGGGACAATGCCAACGTAAATGTAAGATTTTGACCAAAGGGTTCCACTATAGATCATTGCCCCACATTAATGCACATGCCACAGAAGACATGGGGGAATATAGAAGAGGAGCTTTTATGTTTCTTCTCCGATTTAAGAAAATAATTTGACATTGTACCTAGATAATGTTGACTTGAGTGTAAGGACACTTCAAAACTTACAACATCACTTGCCAGCTTTGGAGAGCTTCTTATGCATAATTAGGGATGAAGGTAAACATATACATGACCAAGGTTGTGTGAAAATAAAAAAACCAAAGAAACTCCTAATACGAATATGAAGAATTGGATTTCACTGATTCAGTGGGAGATTGAATAGAGATATGTTCACAAGGAAGAGGTGGGGGGATTGGAACATGTTGTTCTTCCTATTATCACTTAGACGTTTTTCCTAGAAGTTATCAAAGAAGGAATAGTCCAAGGTAACCACGAACCTAATCTTTTAGACTCAGGTTCTAGCCAACCTAAGTCTAGAGAGGGCTCTCTCTTTGTAATTTAACTTTGTTTTGAATAAGATTTCAGGCTAGTTCTTAGTGTTCATGATTGTTTTGTTTGATTGGGTGGTGGAATGAAGAAAATAGATGGGCAGAGCAAGTATTTAGGCCATTGGACTATGGATTCAATCAACAATGGATTAACTGGATCTGATATATCACTAAGGTAAGAGTTCACAGGGTAGGCTAGCACAGCAAAAGCAAATATATAGGTTTAAATGGATGAAATAGTCCTAATCAGGGCAAAGGGAAATGAAGAATCCTTAACCAGGATTAAGATGGAGAAAGGAAGGATGGTCAGTAGCAAAGGGAAATGAAGAATCCTTTACTATGGACCAAAGGGGGGGTAAACTATGGAAGTAAGGGACAAATTAATAATTCTTGGACCAAGGCAGTTTACTAGAAAACATAAAGAAAGCGAATAGTTAAAACATAGAGCACTTAAGCTAGTTCTGAGATATTATTCCTTGCTTTCTTTACAGATTTTATAAGAAACACATATGAACATTCATAACATGAAAATAATACAATATTTAAAAACAAAGAGATAATGCTTATTTGTTCCAACTGTGCACAAGAATCTAGTGAAATGTCCTTAGCTTTATTTCATATCCAGAAAAACTAGCCCAGTCTTGAGTACAATAGCTCCTTAGCTCAAAAATAAAATGTCTACATAAATGTATTTTAATCCAACCTAATTACTTCAATTTTTGAAGTATTTATACAAAAATCGATACAAAATATCTCATAACCATATGAGAATTATTCTAGGAAATAGAAAATATCTTCAACCCGAAGATAGAGACAGATGGAGAATTGTCTTCTTACAGTCCCTTTTATTGTGACTGTGCTAGCTATTGTAATTCGGATTAGGATCTGTTAGTTTCTTTGTGGTTATGTGCTGGAATAACTTTTTATCTTCTACCTACTGATACTCTTTACCTATTCTGCTTTGATCCTGTATTACCTGTTTTACATGGCAGCCATGTTTTACCATGTAGATTTACTGTAGTAACTTTATAGTAAATATGTGAGTTTTGTCCACCATTCACTGTCAAGTAATTTCATCCTTATAATTTTCCTGTAAATCTCATCAGCTTCTGTATATTTAGTAAAATTTGGCTTGCTTGTAAACAAGTGCTTGACTTCATGGTCTATGTAAAATAGATTTTCAAGAATATCACATAGTACTTTGCCAGTGGGTAGAGCTTTTACCCCTGAAGTACTAGCTTGGTTGCTGGCTAACTTGTTCAATATTACAATGTAATCACTCTAATTCATTAACTTGTCATGTATTACCATAGGATTGGGAACTCCTTTTTCTCTTAAGATGCCATACTTTAACATAAAACTGTCAATCTCTGATTAGATGCTCTGACATCTTCTCTCCAAATTGAGCATTAGGTTCCTTTTGGTGAGAACCTTCTTTATTTATATGATTGTTTCTGTTCTGTCCTCAATTTCTAGTTCATCCAGCTGGTACCTATTTCTACTATTCAAAAATGTGATCAATTGATTGGCTTCTTCAAGTTTATCCCCCAATTCTTCCACTGTCTTGTGGATTTCTTCTGTGGCTATTTTGACTAATTCAATATGTTCAAAAATAACTTGAATAGAAGGCCGAATATCATTGATGGAATCAATGATGTTGGCCCAAAGAATTTATTTCATGTCTCCCAATGGCTCTTGCAATTTTAAGTCCTTTTCAAGGACTTTTATTCTTTCAACCATCCTTTGGTTCTTCTGAGCTTATTCTTTCTATTGTATTTGTGCAAGTTTACAATTGGTCTCCAAAATTGAAACTTGTTCTCTAAGTTTCTTTAGCTCAGTGGCCTGGATACTCATTTCCTCCATGGCCTTGATCAATTCAGAAGTCTTTTCTATTGGTGTCCCTATGCTTGTTGATGTACCTGTGCCTACTAAAGTACCTGTCACTCGTAAAGATGTTTCTGGTGGAAGTGTGGGTGCCAAGGCAGCAGCCAAGGTGGAGGTTACTGTTGTGGAAATTGTAGCAATTACAGTTTGAGTAGTGGTGGCCAACTCACTCTGTTTGTACTGTATCAAATTATCCAATTATCTCTCTGTTTCCTTCAACTGTTCATCCAGATTAAGGATTAAGTCCATAAATTCTTCCTCCTTCTGTGTTTCCAACACTTCGGCTATTTGAGGATGATGTAGAGGAGGAATCTTGAGCTGCTTCTTCAGTGAAGCTATGTCATCGTTTTTATTTTTGATAAGTTTCTGTGCAGCTTTCACATCCTTGGGATCATGTCCCAGTTCTATGACCAAATCCTCTAAGGAATTTATTCTGGTGTCTTTGGCCTGTGAAGAGGCCTTTTCCAAATGGAATTGTGCTGATATATTATTCAATGAACTTTGGAGTTGGTGGGCTGCTATTAATTTGTTGGTCAAAGTGGAATAAACCATCTCACCAGTTTTCTTATGTAACTCAATTTGGTCAACATGATGGATATCCTTTGCCAAAACCTCAAAATATGTTTTAAGATAATCTGCCATTGATTTAGGTTGCTGTATGGTTGGCTTCAAAAAACTCATCTGCATTTTCTCTTCTTTTATATCAAAGGCTAACATTAGCCTTGTTTGGTTTGTTGGAGCCATTTTCAAGTAATGTGCATAACTTTGTACCTTTAGCCTTTCATTTCTTGCCTTGATTTCTTTATATTTTTCTTTGATATCTTCGCTCTGGCAAGTAGGATCCCTGAATGAGGATACTTCCACACTCTGTTGTCTTTCTAGCATTTGAGTCTGTGAGGTGGAAGGTTCTTGTGTACCTCCTGAAGGAGTGGTATGCCCGCTTTCTGCTCCTACAGTTCTTGTTTTTTCGTCAGTATATTCCTGCTCTGAAAACGGATTCAACCTTTCCCTCTTAGCATAGGTTTGGGCAACATGTCTGCTGGAAGGAGTAGCCTCCTCTCTATCTCTTTTGAGGTTCCTCTCCTCATTTAGAGGACTCTGCAAAATAGGAGGATTGCTCATGATTTGTTCAGGCCGAGCAAGTTCCTCTGAAAATTTAGGTTGTTTTGATTCTTCAAGCTATTTTGAAAGTCCTGGTTGCTCTGATGGCCCTGCCTACTCTGATGGCCTTGATTCTGATGTCTACTCACTTTGTCCCTATGACTTCCTCTGAGATTGAGACTCTCCTGGCAACTGTACAAATGAATCTTCATCAAGTCTTCTTTCTAAATATATCAATACATTATCAGCAGCAACCCCTTTGCTATCTCGATCTATCAAAGTGTTTTCCACCCATTCAAATTGATTATCATATTGTTCAATTTCAAGCATTCTATGGTGGATGTAAGGAGATAATTTATTCTCCTATCTCCTATTGCAAATGAAGTTTAAGGGGTCATAATTCCATATAAAAAAAAAATTCAGTCTTAACCTTCCGAGGATCTCATCTACTTCCTTTCCTACTTCCCTACTATTACATATAAAGGGGCCAAGTTGATCCTTTATCCTCAGTTGAGCTTTCTTCTTGGCTTTCACAAAATTCACCTCATCTGAATTTATCATTTGCCTATAGTACTCCAGAGCAAACAATCTCATGGGGAGGTATCTAGGCAGTTTGTAGGGAAGCAACTCACATCCATAGATTCTAATTTCTGTGTGGTTTTGTACAAGTACCAATCCACCACTTTATATTTCCTAGAAAACTATAGGATCGTCCTTATGTCGGACCTGATTCTGGGGGGAGGGCTTCCTAATAGCGTAGTTTTCATAGGGTACACAAAGAGGTCTATGAAATCGGTATAAGAGTATTGAGAATCTAATTGATGGACTAATGAAGTCCAGAAGATCACTCATCTGGGGTTGCCTCTAGTATCAAGCTTTTGGAGGGTGATTGGAAATCTATCAGCTTGATAATATAAGAATAAATGATATAGGAATAAGGAGTATTTAAACACTCTTTCATTTTCCAATCTCATGAATTGATCATGCATTTTATTAGCAATGAACTTCGCATAGTCAAATATGACGACTGGGGGTTTCCCAGGAGAGCAGATGGACATAAAGGATATTATGATTTCATCAAGAAATTCACTAGTGGTATAGCCTAGCACACTGGATATCATGTCTATGATGTCTCAGCCGAGGTTGGAGAATATAGTGCACGGGTAAGGGGGAGAGTCCTTTGGGGTGTGTTTTTCTTCTCTGATGAAAGTCTGGAATAACTGAGCCAGTCTGATTGATGTGAGGGTAAGGTATCTATTTAGCATATCTCCAGTGGAAAGGGGAGTCAGGCTTTGGCTTGGTTTTAATTGTAGAATTTCGTTAATATATTCAGCAGTGATGGTAAATAGAACAAGCTGGTCTGGGGTTCTCACTGCCCTTTGGATGGGATCATAGTTCATGTGACAATAATGTACGGGAATATATGAACTCTGGGGAACTGATACTTGGGTAACCATGATTCCCAAAGTGTAATGTGGTCTGCCTGGTTTAGGTACTGGTCTTTATACTTACAAAATAGTTTCAAAGGGGTTTCTTGGACGAAAGTATCTTTAATATGGAAATCTTTGTCCACAAGTGGGAGATGGTATAAATCCATGTGAGGAGTTGTAATTGGCATGATGTTTAGTGCAATTGGGGCATCTATGCTTAGTTCTTGTGGATTCAAGTACGGGGGCAAATTAGGAAAAAATGGTCTATTTCAGGGTATTTCAGAGTCACCAAGGAACTTATCTTACTAAATTACTTAGTATTTAAAGCAACTTAGTTTAGGTTTTGCAAGAAAACATGGTTTCTCAGTGAAATTGGGGTAAATACCTAGTTTCAGCTTTTGAACGGAGTAATGGTGACTGCGCACTATTTGGAGGAAGCACATGTGGTTGAAAGGTGGTTGATAGTTTCAGCAGGTTCAGTAAGTTGGTAGTTGGTAGCAGGTTGACGGTTACACATACTTCTGTATTTTCATGGAGGTCAGAATGTTCTTTTTTCATGATAAAATGAAAAGCAATAAGTTTTTTGGTTTTATTCATAAAGTCAATGACTTTGGAGGGTACGTTGGGAAAAGGAAAGTTGGTGCCAACAGGGGATGTGACATTTTGGTGTGTAGCGGAGGTGGTAAGTGGAATCCATCCCACCACTTTTTGGGATAAGTGGTTTTGTGGGGAGGCAACCCGATGCCATTCATTGGGCACCATGTAGCACTCGGGTGAACAGTAAAACCACTTACATTGGGCAGGTAAAGGCTGGCCTTCAGAGGCCGCCCGATATGAGTGTTGAACATTGGATCTGAAGGGGTCAAATCACACGATGATCAGGGCGATGATTTGATTGAAGGTTTAATGGAGGGGCCCGATGGGCTTTCAATGAGCGGAAGGATTAATTAGTTGTGGATTAGGGAGGCTTAATGATGTCAAGAGTGATTTAATTGGTGGGGACATATTACTAATTAATCACTAATTGATTAATTAATCTCTTTAACTCAATGAGGGGTCAAGGTTATTAATTAGTCATGGATCGACTTAATTAATCCCTTTAATTAGTTTTTTAATAAGGCTTGTCTTTCAAACATCGGGGCAGGATATTAACATATGGGTTTTAATAAAATATACGAGAAAGGGTTTATCGTTGGGAGTTAATAAATAGTGTTAGAAGTTAATAAGAAATGAAAGCGGAAAGAGAAAGCGCTAAGTATAATGTATATTAACTTTATTTTCTTTTCACATTTAAAATTATGACTTAGTTTGAAAGCATGTTTGTGGGTTTTTATTTAAAAGGGTTTATGTATGGGGGTAATTACTTTCCATACGCAAATGGTGATTTCACCTTAGGAAAAGGGATTTTTCTAGATGAAATGAATGAATTATGGAGGGGGTGAATGTTGGTAAGGGGGTTTTAGTACTTAGGTCCTATAAGTTATTGGGCCGAGAGGCCGGTCCCTCCAGAACTCAGAGAAATGCTCTGAGCCCCATTAACTTAAGGTTTTAGGTAATTATTCCCTTACTTATGGGAAATTAGTAAACTTAAGGGTAAAATGAATGGGGAAATTGATCACTTGACTTTATTTAACTGCTTAATTATCATCAATACTTTAGCAACTTTGATGATGAAAGTAAATGATATGATCTTACGGTAATCATTCATCAGAATTCTGCAAGCATACAAATCCTTACCCATCTACTCATCCTACCATTTTTTCTACTCTTTATTAGGGCGCACTTAAGCTGGAAAACCCTTATCAAAAAATTTTCCTTTTCTTTTACAATAAAAACTATCTAAGTCTATCCTTATTACATCCAAGGGCTCAGATTAAATTATTGAGCTCCTTTTATTTCCTCTACCTATCTACTTATTTGCCAAGATTAAATAGTTTGTTCAGATGTTATTCTTTATCTCTAAGCATGAAATTCAAAAAATGGAATAACCTAGATTAAACTGTTTGATTACCATGGATTGTGGCATAATTAACAAGTTGCACACAATCATTATTTTGCAAAAAAGTAAAATAGCAATGGCATTTGGACTTGCACACTTTCCTGGTCTTTTTGTTTTTTTTTGGGTTCATTTTTCATCTTTTTTAACCTTTTACTCTTTTTTTCCTTTGATTTTTCTTTTAGGACATACCCTCTTTACATTTTTTAATTTTTTTGATTTTTGAATATGGAAAACATTTGCAGGAAGCAAATGTATGTACATATTACATATTTAACCTTAGATGTTCAAAAATTATGACACCTATTAGTATAGGAACATAACAGTGGTTCCACTTGGGGATGGCATTTCCTGGTGAAATGTCAAGAACTAGTAGACCAATGGCCTTTTGAATTACTGTGATTTTACTCTGCAACTTCCCCTTTTACTTTGCTGACTTATTAATATTTATTGATAGTGAAATTTTTTAAGCTTAGGGCCTTCTCTTCGGGCTTCAACTCCAAAATTTACCATCCAATCCACACTAAACTTTGTGAAGGATATAATATGTACAGGTGATTAGTGAAATCAATGACTAGGATCTATATATTGCTTAAGCATTTGACCATTGACTAATCCTCCTTCTACTTCTGTACCATCCAATTCTTTGAGAAAATAAACATTGTTACCTCTGAAAGCATAAATAATGTAAAGGACCTTTCCATAGGAAGCCAAAAGTCCCAGATTTCCCTTTATCTTCCCTTGTTGAGTCCCATTTCAAGACTTTATCTCCTAGGTAGAAATCTTTTGCCTTGGTTCTCTTGTCAAAAGCCTTTTTGATTTTCTCCTGCACAATTTGGGACCTGATGTACACTTATTCCTTGGTCTGCTTCAAGTGAATTGTCTGGTTGATCCTCCTTTGAATATCATTTGGCTCAACCTGTTCTTCTTGGAGTAATTTCATCACTGGAGTTCCCAAAGAAGATGGAAAAATAGCCTCCATTCCATAAACTAGTTGATAGGGACTAGTACCAATAGATTTCTTTGTGGTCAGCCTGTCTGCCCACAAGGCATTTACTAGTTTCTTATTCCAAATTTTCTTATTATCTTCCAACAATTTTTTGACAATATTCATTAAGCTCTTATTAGAAGACTCTGCAAGTCCATTTCCTTGGGGATAGTAGGCTGTGGAGTGACCGAAGGTTATGTGATATTTGTTGCAGAAATCAATCATCCTCTTTGATTTAAAGGTTGTTGCATTGTCTATGATCATTTTGGTGGGGCAACTGAATCTAGACAGAATGTTAGCCTAAAGAAAACATATTATGACAGTATCAGTGGCTTGTCTTGAGGGTATGGCTTCTATCCACTTTGTAAAATAGTCTATAGTAGTTAAGATCCATCTATGTTGGGCAGAGGAAGGGGGATGAATTTCACCAATGAGGTCGAGACCCCACTGTTGAAATGGTGTTTCAGTAGATATAGGTTTCAAAGGTAATGGCAGTAGTTTTCTTTGTCCTTAAAAAAATTGACATTTGTGGCATGAGGTTATAGACTTCTTTACATCAGCAAACAGAGTGGGCCAGTAAAAACCAGCCCTTAAGATCTTATCCATTGTTGTCAAATTCTTCCTTTAACAAACAATTTAAAAAGATGCCTTCATGTTTTTTCGAAAATAAAGCATTGTCAATTATGCAAAACTTTAAAGATTTCATTTTTAAGAACCTACTTTTAGTCCTGCATAACTCTGGAGGAGCTTGAAGGTTTTGTAGAACGTATATAACGTCAGCATACAATGGTGAATCTAAAAAGTCTTCGTTGATTTGTGGAGTCGCCATCTCCTTTTTGTTATCCAGTTATGCAATGAAGTTTATGTCTAGGGCCTGGTAGTTTGATTCAGCCATGAGTTTGGCTAAACCTTTGCCTTTAATCAATTTTGTAGGTTTAATTCCTAAATCATACTCTAATATTGTAGCTATCCACTTCCCTCTCTTTCCATCAGGTCCATCCTGTGTTAGAATGTCCTTGACTACAACATTGGGAACATAAGCTACTATATGAGAGTGCAAGATATAAAATCTGAAATCTTTAATAACTTTAACCAGAGAAAATGCCTACTTTTCCATTATATTATACTTTAAAGGTGCATCTCTCAGGGCTTTACCGAAGAAGGCTATTGGTTATTCAAAACCCTGATCATTTTTCTACAGTAGGACTGCAGCAATTGTATGTTCTGAGGTGAAAGAAAAAATGATAAAATCCCTATCAAACATTGGACTGATGAAGACTGGTGTTTGTGTTAAGGGTAACTTTATATCTTCAAATGACTTTTTTTCCTATAGATTCCATTTAATAGTCTAATATTTCTTTAACATGTTGTTTAGTAATCTAATTAGTTTAGCTAAGTTAGAGACAAATCTCCCCAAAAAATTTATTTTGCCTAAAAATTTCTGAAGTTCTTTGATGTTCCTAGGATGTGGTATCTGCAAAATGGGTTCAATTCTTGTTAGGTCAATCCTGATACCATCTTTGGAGACTATGTGGCCTAGTATTTCTCCCTCTTCCAACCCAAATAAAGATGTTTTAGGATTCAGAGAAATTCCATATTTCCTGCATTTAGTAAAGACCTACCTAAGATGATCCAAGTGTTGTTGATCTGATTTAGAGAATACTTTGATATCATCAAGGTATATAACCAGGAAGTCATGGATTTCCTTAGAAAAGGCTATGTCCATTGCTATTTGAAAGGCGGCCCCTGTGTTTTTTAACCCAAATGGCATTTTCACATACATGAAAGTGCCCCATGGTGTAGTGAATGGAATTTTTTTCCTAATCATCTAGGTGTACTAGGATTTGGTTATAACTAAAGAACTCATTTAAGAGTGAGATTCTGGTGGAATCTACTACCCTTTGTAATATGTGATCCATTTTAGGAAGGGGATAGTTATCCTTGAGTGGAACTTTATTCAAATTCCTAAGGTCAACACATAGTCTAATTTCACCAGTTTTCCTTCTTGTAGGTGCCAAATTAGAAACCCAGTCTGAGAACCTAATTGGTGCAATAATCTTAGCTTCTACATTCTTTTGATCTCCTTTTCAATAGAAGGTAGTAGAACAGGGTTGATCCTTCTAAGCTTCTGTCTAAAAGGCTTTTGATTTTCTTTTAATCGAATGGTATGTTGTATTATGCTAGTATCATAGGACTTAAGGTACTCATAATTCTAGGAAAAAACATCTTGGAATTCTTTTAGCAGTTTCATATTTTTCACTTTTTCATTGGGAGGTAATGATTTTGAAATTTTTATCATTTTGGGATCTTTTTCTGAGCCTATATTACATTCCTCAATGTCTCATTTCAAGGGTTCCATTTTAGGCTTTTTAGGAATATCATTTGAATCAAATAAGTCCTCGAAAGGAGTTAATCCTTTGTGCAAAAATTTGTCTTTAAGGTTGATGACTTCAGTTTCTTCATCAATTTCCATTTGTTTTAGGTTTTGAATATTTGATTTTGTAAACTTTGTGGGATGAAATCTATTTTTCTGATCATCTTATAGCTTGTTAATTTCTACTTCATTAGTGTAATCAAAATCTATTGCTATTTTTGTGTCTATGTTACTATTTACAAATTCCTCATCTAAAGTCAAAAAATTATTAATTTTTTGATCATTCTCAAATACTTGCCAATTCTTTAAGTTGTCAGAATAGCAGGTATATGCCTGACCTCAGCAGTGTAGTGATGATTGGGCTAAAATGGAAACTTGCAGGTACTAGCAAACATGGCTAAGCTATGAGCTTGCATGTTGTGTTTTCTAGGGATAACAACAAGCTTGGTTTCCAAAAAAGAATTTAATATTTATACCATTGTTCCTCTATAAAATCCTAACCTAGGATCCCTAGTCATGTAAACAACATTAATTTGTTTTATTACCAACTTAGAATCTCCCATAATAGAGACTCTTATGGCTCCTAACCTTTTGACCAGTTTCAAACCTAACAAAAGTGCTTCATATTTTTCCATGTAGTTTGTACATTTAAAGTTCAATCTATAGGCATGACCCTCTAAATGATCATTTTCTAATTCGTAAATCCATACACTTGCTCTTGCACCTAGTTTGTTGAATGACCCATCGAATTTAAGATGCCATAGGATTTCATACTCATAATTTTCACTGTCTGGGGGAATGAAATATTTTTTGACTAAGGTGTCTAGGTCATCTCTTTTATCCAAAATTTCTTGAATTTGGACAATTTGATTTTCTTCTGTCACTGTAATTTCTTTTGGTTCTACTATAGTGTTGTTCGAAGTATTTTCTTGATTAGATTCACCATTGTAAAGTATGAAAGAATCAATATCAGAATGTATTGAAAATATAGGAATGTTTTGAGGCCTTTCCTATGTACTCACTACATACTTCATCAGAGTCTCTCTATATAGTCTCTTGGGATGTACAAAGACTGATATTATAGCTTATGACATGTCAAGTTTCAGAGATCCTTGGAGTTTTGAACCCCAAGATCTAGACAACAACATACCATACTTAGGTCATATATCAGCAACAACTATGTCAATTAGAATAGTTTTTGCAGGGCACTACACTAGGGAAACACACAGGTCTTTTCTAAGTCCTAGGAACTTAACTTGGCTTGAATCAAAGGAAAGCAGATCCTTGTAAGGCCTGGTCATATCCAAGTTTAGTTTCTCCATGACAGACATAGGCATAAGATTGTGTGAAGCCCCAGAGTCAAGCATGGCATTATGTGGGATTTTATCATGGATGTTAAGGCTAATGTAGAAGGGTGGTATCCCTCCTTCCACTAGCTTTCCATTAACATCAGGTCCGAAAACTAACTCAGGTTGATCATCAAATAGGTTAATAGAGTCTTCATTTTCAGCAAAGTTTAAAGATTTTCTTATTTGAGATCTATAAGTTTCATGTTTAACTAGTTCTGTTAGAGGCTCTGAGATTTTGAGTTTGGCCACCTCTGCTTCCAAATTGAAAGGTAGAGGGGATTTGTCAGTTTGAACATTTGAAATTTTAGAACCAAGGTTTTGAGTAGTCTGTTCCTTTTCATTGTTTGGAGTGTTTTTAATTGGATTTTCTAATATAATCTCTGGAGGTTGTTCGATTGTTCCCTTGAGGAGGACCAAAGTGGAAGGTTGCTCATTAAAAGGTTGGTTATCGATTACATCTTCAATGGTGGGATTATGAGGGTTTTGATGTGGTCTAAAAAGGATTTGTAGGGTTTTTGTAACTTGAGGATTCTGATTTATAGCTTTTACTTTCTTAGGGTGATTAGGAACTGCTTTCTTACTCTGATCAAGAACATCAGTGTTCTTTTTGCTTCTTAAATTATACTATTTATGCACATAGAAAATAGCATAGTCATACCCTTGCTTATAGTTGAAAGATTCTCTAGTTTGAGTCTGTAACTGTTGAAGAATGTATAATTCCTGATCATCCTGAGTTAGAAAAACAGTTTCTTCATCATCTAATCCCATTAGGTTGATTTGTGTATCTATCTCAGGGTCTCCTTGATGGGAAGTTTTAGCATAACTTTCTTGGAAAGGTGGCCTAATGTTTTGATCAAGCCCATTTTTACTAGTGTTTTGGTTCTGGTTTTTCTTAAAATTTGGATTCCTAACTAGAGGTGCCTGTTGGTTATCCCAATGAGTTTTCCTTTCAATGAGTTCAATCCTATCCATCAACCTTTCCATCCCTTTAGCTAAAGCATCCATTTTTTTATCAAAGGGTAAAGTTTCACCTTTGAAGGGTGTCCTTCTCTCATTTCTAACCCTAGCCCTTTTGGATAGCAGATTAGATTCTACACTAACTGCTACACTTTGCATATCTTCAAGTGTTTGGGGATTCCTTTCTCTATGTTGAAAAGCCATATTTGTGTCAAATTCGTCTCGAAACTTAATCAAGGCTAAGCCAGGTGAAGGCCTAAGGTCAATTGGGATTGCATTATATACATTATCAAACCTAGTATAGTAGTCCTGAACAGTTATGTTTGGTCCCCTTTTAAGCTTTTCATATTCAGAAAGAATTTGAAGGGGGTTCTTTTTCTTCTCCCACCTATGTAAAAATTGTTGGTAAAGAACTTCTAAACTATCTATACTTTGAGGAGGCAATGATCTAAACCATGTTCTCACTTCCCCAGCTAGAGTCTATACAAAGATTCTCATTTGGACATCCCCTATGTCAATCTCAAGCAGTTCAAAATAATCTATCATTTTCTTAGTGTGTTGTTGTGCTGTGTAGGTTCCAGTGCCATCGAATAAGGTAATTTTACTATGATAATCTGCTGGTAAGGCACCTTGGGGAGCTGGCATGAAAAGAGGGGAATATTTCAGTGCCATAGCTCTAAGTTGGGAATGATTGAGAACAAGAGGATTTGGGACAACAAGGGTGTTACACAAAAATATCGTCACCATGATTATTTGCAGTCAGTATGGATCTATCATCACTTGTACTATCCTCCTAAGCAAGTCTAAGACCTCAGCTCTTCAAATCAAGCTTTGGAAGTGGGAGAAAGACATTAAGAATCAATGTAACTCTGGTTCCACACTTTCTCTCATGGTCACCTGCGATCCCGCACCTTCTGTGTACAAAAGTTGTGTACCTACCCACTCTATTCCTAACGGTGTAGGTGCGGACCCCTGTGAAAATCAAAAGGCGCAATTTTTATCTTAAAAAACTCACTTTGGGTTAATTCTAGAGTTTTCTAGAAGGAATTTTGACGTGGATTGTTCGCTCTGAGGTGGTTCATGCATCCCAAAAGAGAAGGAGCTAATCCCTTGACTAAAGGAGCTATCCCTTTGAAGGAGGACCTAGTAACTTCCCTCCATTGCACTATAAATACAGGCATTGGGGTGAGGACTAGGGAGGTTAGAAGCTGAACATTTTGAGGGTAAATGCTGGTGAAATTGAGACTCTTTGGTTGAGCTTGAGAGGAGAGATCACATACCTCTTGGTTCCATTGGAGAGTGAGTGAAACTTGTCAAAGTAGAGGAGACATCTTGTTGGACCATGGGAGGAGCTTGTACAGCGTCAAGGCAAAGGTTGTAAGGTTCTTCTTCTTTTGAATTAATACAATCAAACTCATTTTTCTCAACAAGTATCTTATGTTATTTGTTTCATGGAATCCTTGACTTTCATGTTAAATATGTTTTATGCAATTGGTTTTTCAGGTGCTATTTAATGTGTTTGCCTTCTTTGTGTTTGCAGATTCGTGAAAAGGAGCAAGGGCATCCACAAGCTTGCGTTGGACCAAAGGTAGGCCCTAAAAACCTTTGTTTTCTATTGTTAATTGAAGCATATTTAGAGAAAGATAGTGTCTGGTTGGTTTGCTTGTTGTTAGGTCTTCTTTAGATTCTAGGAAGGTCTATCTTGTCCGCAAGATCGACTCATTTCGCGCGACAAAATGGCGACTCCGCTGGGGACTTGATTGTTTTCTTTGTCTATACTTTGACCTGAGAAACTGTATTTTCTGTTTCTGTTTTTGACTTGATGATTGTGGGATTGGGTGAATTTAGTTAATTTTGAGTCAGTTTGTATTTTTCATAGTTTTGGGAGAGGTACGCGCCCTCTGAGTTAGGCACAGTGCGTACCTGTACGCACTTTTCCTTTGTGCACAGAGCGTAGACGCACCTGTGTAAACAGGTTTCCTGCGTACCCTGTCAAAAATTTGAAAAATTTTAAATTTTTCTCTTTTTTATTAGTTTAGAATTTGTTTATAGGTTTTAGTCATTGCCCAAACCTGCATGTTCCCTGTCAAAAACTTTCCTTGGTTTGATTTCATTAGCATTAGGGTTTTAGGTGGAATTCCTAGGAATTTTGCTTGTTGGGTTTGTTTTTCATTTTGGTTGTGTAGTGGCTCTGAGCTTAAAAGCCCTAGGGACCTCAGATAACCTTGGTGTCTACTGGTCTTCTTGTGAATCTGACCATTTATGAAATCTCCCCTTGTTGAGGAATTCGCTTTGAGTTTTCTCATTTCAAAATTTCGAAAAGCTTGTAGTTGAAAGTTTGGAATTTTCATTTTTACAAAAAGAAAACGAAAGATTGGTTGTTTTTTGACTAATTGTGATTCTGCATAAATGAGTCCTTAGCTCACATTTAGCTAAGTAAAACATCCTCAAAAAGACTTTTAGTAGGCTTTGACTTCAAGTAGCTTTTTATAGTTTGTAGCTCTCAAAGTTAGTCATTTTCATTAGTTTTGAGTGTTTTATTTACAAAATATAAAAAAAATCTCTTTTGGAAAAGTTTGTTTTTGTAGTGATTGAGTGCTTTGAAAAGAAAAAGGAAATTTTTGTGAAATAACTAGTTGTCTCATTTCGAGTGCTTTGGAAAGGAAAAAGCTCTTCTTTTAATTTGTTTAATTGAGAAGGATTTGTGTTTACAAAGTATTTTCATTCTCAAACTCTTTCTTAGTTTAGAAGTTCATCGAAGAGAAAAGATTGTTTAAATCATCTTAGGTGCATCTTTTTAGTGATTTCGAGTCGAGTCTTCACACCACGAGTTTCATCTCCACCACCTCTTGACTTAAACAACAACCACTAAAATTAACACTTAAAGTAAAATTCACTTAGTAAAATTTTATTTCTAGGGCTCTGATACACCAACTTAGCTTAGGCTAGTGTCTTGGAGTAGGAGAGTAATTAACTCTCCTAGACAGTAAAAACAAACAAGTAGCTGTATCTTGTGGTAGGAAGAAATCCAATTGTTGCATTTATGCTCTGGGAAAGCTCCTCTTAAAGGAGAAGCACAAGATCGTGTCCGAACCAGTGTGGGAATCAATCCTTCCTCATTGGGAACGACGCCAGATATTCGCGTATTAAAAACGGTAAACCTCGGATTAACCATTGTCGAGGAGCCTGGGGTCACTTGTTGGTAAACCTTGGATTATGTCAAGGAGCCTTCAAGGGGATTGAGCTTGCTACTCTGCCCTTGCGTGCGTATCAGATCGTAGACTATTCCCCTAGGTGTATTTTGTCTCAGTTGGTAACCTTAGTGGCCATATTCTTTAGGATTCTTCCTAAGGTGACAGTGGTGGGAAGATCCCACTGTACCTGGAGCAGATGTCGGCTAGACTCACTTGGATTTTCTGGGGGGTTCACTTCACTCGAGACGATTAAATGGAGGAACTTGGTCCAGTCTACTCATTAAGCAGGTTGCCAGGGTAACTGTTCCAACCGCCATTTCTGTACTGAATTCTACGACGTTGGATTTCATCACCAACTAGTGTTTTCGGTCCGGAAAGTTACTGTTTATGTGTGTTTGATCTCTAGATTCTTTAGGCGTGTGATTCAAATTTGTTTGGTTCTTTAGAGGCTTTAGGTGTTTTTCATTGAGATTTTACTTTGTTTGCGTGTGAAGTAGTTAAAAGTTTTTAACTGTGGTTGAATTACCAAGATAGTCCCGTAGACTTCGGGGCCAGTCTCCTGAGTTTGTAACCGTGGCTGATTTACTGAGGAAGTCCCGTAGACTTTGGGGCCAACCTCCTCAAGAAGTCCCGAGCCATCTTGAAGGCTTGAAAGTCCTCGTAACTCCTAGTGGCAGTTACATCCTAGTGGTCACCTGAAGAGGGAGAGTCTTCGTTGGTTGTACATCCTGATTACCAAACTCTAGAAACAGGTTATAATCCTGAAGCTATTTCGGTTTTCGAACTTGCTGGTAGCTTTTCATCTACTAGTGATATAGGCGAAGAACCTAAGATATCTGAACCTGTTACTCCAACATCGGGGTTTGTCTCTCCAACTTTTAGTGGTCCTAATTCACCTAGGGTAGAAAGAGTAATCACCGAAAATCTTCCTTCTGGTTTGATAGCTATTGAAGAACTTGCTCCGGAAGAAGAAGTAGGCATCCCTATCCCTGAAAATCAACCTGTTATTGATCTAAGGGAGTGTGAATCAATTCTTTACAGTCCACCTAGAAGTACTACTTGGTATCTTTCTTTGACTAATTATTTGGAAAACTCAGTGTTAAGTTTTTCACCACCTCGTGCTCCTTATCATCCTAAAGGTTTTTATACTCCCGTAAATATGTCAGGTCAGTCGTCCATGTTTACTCAATCGCCTGAATCTTTTTTGTACGGCGGTCCTTCTGTTCCCTCTGGGTATCAGTCACTTTCTGGTACTTTTTTGGGAGCATCTCCTCAACCCATTGAACAAGGGTTATTTACTGGAAGCAATGGTGCAAAGCCTTTGAGCGTAGAAGACCTTCTTATGATGTCAGGTTCTATTCCCAATTCTCAACCTCAAGGTGGCCAGTTACCGCCTTGGGGGCAGCCTCAATTAACGCCTGGGGGGCAACCTCAAGGTACACAATTCGCATATGGGGGACAACCTCAAGGACAGTACGTGCCTACGGTACAATACGTTCCTCAAGGTCAACCCCAGACTCAGTATGTACCCCAAGGTCAACCCCAGTATCAATTTATACCTCAAGGTCAACCTCAGTATCAGTACGTGCCTCAGGGGTATCTACCCCAAGGTCAGTACTCGAACCAAGGTTTCCAACCACCCCAAGGTCAATCTTACGTTCAAGGGACAGGAAATGTACCTTTCAATTATCAAACCTACCCTCAACCTGGTTATGGTCCTCAATATTCTCAACCTGTTATGGGTCAGTACCCCAGAATGAACATAGTGTGGGATCCATCGCAAACTCAACAGGTGTTGCAGCCAAATGTACAGTTTTCATCTCAAACTGGACAACCCTTAGTTTCTGGTTCACCCCAGCAACCAGTCCAGTCTAATATTCAAACTTTTGTACCTTCGGTAGTTTCTCAGTCTGGGCCTACTTCGCCTCGTACTCCATCTCAAACGACTGTTGCAACTGCCGCAACATCTGTTCAATCTACCCCACCTACTTTTGGAGTATCGACAGCCCCGATTTTCTACTGTTCCTGTATCTACTCCTCAGACATCTTTACCACCGTCTGGATCCACGATTCAAACTACAGTTCAGATGCCTGTAGGACAACCTGCTTTAAGTACGGTTGTCACAAGTCAACCACAATTCACTTATCAACCGTACCAGGGACAGTACCAATTCCATCCTGCTATCCAGCAGCCAGTTTATCAGTATCAACCGTATCCTGGGTACACTTATAAACAACCTCAACAACCCCAGTACGGTCCGGTTAATCCTGGTTTTCCAGGAGGATACAATATCCCGAACGCGATTCCTATTCCTAGTTATCCTGGATATCCTCCTCCTGGGGCTGGTCTCATGACCTAGAGTTTTAGGGATCCTAATCGACAGCTACCGTTTATCACAACTTTGGACTTACCAGACTTGTCGCGCCTAACAAACGATCAGATTAATTATCTTACGTTTTGGCCGACAATGCCGAATAAGTTGCCGAGTGACATTCCCAAGTTCAAAGGTAAATCTGGAGAGGACCCGTCGAACCATGTGATGACTTACCACCTCTGGTGTGCGTCTAACTCCATCACAGATGATTCGATCCATCTTAGACTTTTCCAGCGCACTCTAATTGGTTTCGCGGCCAAGTGGTACATTGAGTTACCGCGAGGCACTTTTTATAATTTTAGTCAGTTAGCTACCTCGTTTTTAACTCATTTCCACTTGCTAGTCCGATATGACAATGGCAAGGAATTGTTAACTTCACTAAAACAATCGACATCCACGTACATTTCATATCATATTCATGAGTGGAGACGTCGACGACGTTTAGTGAAGGTATTTATTCCGGATCAAATCTTGGCTGAGTGGTTTGTAAAATCTTTGTTGCCAAGGATCACTGAAGATGTTGCTAAAGCCAGAGTTGTTACTGAGGAGCAAGTGATTGCTCAAGCACAGTACCTTGACTTGGTCTATACTCAGTCAGGTACGTTACACGAAAAGATCCTCGATCTTCCCAAGTCAAATCAAATCACTGCAGCTCCTTCGGGATCTCATGCCGCTGACGGTATGATTGGTACGGTTAACACTAAAAGTAAGAAGAAGTCTTCCAAGAATTCTTCTCCTATCATAACCTTGCCTGTTTCCCCGACAGGAGATTCTTCTGCAGAGGTTTCCGCCGATATTCACGTTGTAGAATCATCTACGACTAAATCAAAATCCGGTGGGAAGAAGAAAGGAAAGAAGAAGAATAAAATGGACAAAAGTTCAAAAGAGAAATCTGAAAAGGCGGAATCCAATGATGAAAATCGCAAACCTCATTATCCATGTCTCATTTGTGACGAAGAACATTTTACATGAGACTGCCCTCATCGAGCAGAGGTTGCGAAGATCGTCAAAGGTTCCCAAACTCCTGCTGTTTTGAAGGATCCATTTCCAAATCAAGATAGCAAGATGATAGGTTCTTCCTCGAGTGCCAATGAAGAACCCATATTGATGATGTCCCATTTAAGGATTGCGACTCGATCGCAAGATTATGGTAGTAAAAGTCATGTTGATGGAAAAGAAGCATAATCTTCTCATTCTAATCCATCAACCTCAGCTCCCGGTTCCGATCCACTACAGATCGAGAAACCTAATCCAAACTTAGTAATCAAACCGCCTGCCAAGGGTATACTTCGAAAGTCAGCTTTCAATCCACATGCGAGAGCGGCTCAGAATTATAACATTGTTGAGGATTTAGCTGTTTCACCCTTAGCAATGTCAGCTTTGGAAGTGCTGCAATCATGCCCAGCACAACGTAAATTACTTTTATCAGCTATAGGAGCTGTTGATGTTCAAGACCTGAACCTAATAATCTTTGATCTAGAAAATAGTACACTGCGTTTGCCTCATCAAATGGCTTTCCAGATCCCAGTGATAGTAAAAAACAGGCCTATTCATCGGACTGTAACTGATGAGGGAGCCTCAACGTGTATTATGTCGATACAGTGTTGGAGATCGCTTGGTTCTCCTTCACTAAATCAATCCCCGACAATTCTTAAGGTCTTTGATGGCCGTGGGTTTCATCCTTTTGGCATTCTACAGGATTTGCCTATAGAGGTTGAAGGAAAAACCGTTAGTCTAGATGTGGAGGTGGTTGGTGCCCCTCTAGACTACAACCTTCTCTTGGGTTGAAGTTGGTCTTACGCTATGACAGCGGTCGTTTCATCGGTCTTTAGAGTCATAAAGTTTCCACATAATGGAAAGATCGTAACAATAGACCAACTGGCTTACTTTTCATCTGACCCAGCCTCTTCGGAGAGTATTCAGCATGTCGGTAAAATGACTATCCCATATAAGGATGTTGGAGTAGGATTAGTTAAAGATGCCGGTTTACTGGGAACTTTTCCTTTTCCTCCAATCAACGCAACATCTTCATTTGCAACCATTCATATGGTTACATCAGACACTATTTTTTATGACGATCCTTGGATCGTTCCTTCTGAATCTGAAATAGACTCATTTGGTAATTCTATGCCTTTGAGTCCATATGAAATTGCCTATGAAGCCGTGCAGTCTTTTCCCGACCCGTGTTCAACCGAAAATGACTTAATGAATGTGGTCCGTGAGGAATCACTTTTCACATCAACCTCGGATTTAACTACGTTTTCTGAACTTGTTCACTCTAATGAGCAAATTCGTGAAATCCTATGTGTAGATGATTTACCATGGGAAGATCTCCATCACAGATCTTTGTTTTTACCTGAGGATGATCATTTTGAAAATGATTTATCATCAATCTTTACGAATAAATATGTCAATGAACCTCAGAATCCAATGAAACATCCCGATTCAGAGTTAAATTTGGGGAACATCTCTCGAACTATTCCCATTGACATTTCGGTTAAGCCCGGAATTGTTGAGAACATTCATATAGGTGCCTCGTGTATAGATGACGAAATCCAATTATATAAGGCCCTATTTCAAGAATTCCACGACGTGTTTGCCTGGTCCTATGAGGAAATGCCAGGAATTGATCCCGCGATTGTTGTTCATGAGATCAAGACTTACTCGGATGCTAAACCTGTCTGGCAACGTTTGCGTCAGATTCACCCATGAAAAGCTGCTGCAATTAAAGCAGAAGTTGAAAAACTGTTGAAATTAGGTTTCATTTATCCGATCTCGTTAACGGATTGGGTATCGAATATTGTTCTGGTTAACAAAAAAAAGGGAACAATAAGAATATGCATCGACTATAGGGACATTAATCGAGCTTGTCCAAAGGACAACTACCCAACTCCTTAAATCGATCAAATCATTGATGATTGTGCCGGCAACGAAATATTTTCCTTTATGGACGGTTTTTCTGGATACAATCAAATCAACATTCTACCTGCCGATCAACCAAAAATGACTTTCATTTGTCCATGGGGGACATTTGCTTATTGCAAATTACCTTTTGGGCTTAAGAATGTCGGAGCAACTTTTTAGAGGGTGATGTCTTATGCGTTTCATGACATCAAGCACATTGTGCAACCCTATCTCGATGACTTGCCTGCTCATTCACTACATCGAGCTGATCACCTCGTCCACTTACGAGCAATCTTTATGAGGTGTAGGAATTATCGTATTC